>CM076572.1:1449941431-1450367395 GCA_034641835.2 Pinus albicaulis | reverse complement strand
AATGATTCCTTATGGTGCAAAGATCGCTTATATCTTTGTAAGAATTCCCAACTAAAACAAAAGATTCTTCTGGAATTGCACACTTCTCCTTTAGGAGGACACTCAGGATTTTTAAAAACTTACCACGGGGTGAAGAAAGAATTTTTTTGGGATGGCCTTAAATCTGATATTCGAAAGTTTGTGGCGGAATGTTTGGTTTGCCAGCAGAATAAAGTGGAAACAATTAAGACCCCAGGACTTCTACAACCTTTATCCATTCCAAGTCAACGTTGGGAGGAGATTTCAATGGATTTTATCACGGGTTTACCTAAGTCCGAAGGAAAGAGTGTCATCATGGTGGTAGTTGATAGGCTTACCAAGTATGCACACTTTTGTGCATTATCTCATCCATTTAAAGCAAATACAGTTGCTACTACATTTATGGACAGAATTCAAAAGCTACATGGAAGCCCAAGGGTTATTGTGAGCGACAGAGATCCCATTTTTACTGGAAATTTTTGGACGAATTTATTTTCTTGTTTGGGTACTCAATTAGCTCATAGCTCATCTTATCATCCTCAATCTGATGGTCAAACTGAGATAGTAAATAAATGTTTGGAAGGATATCTTCGTTGTTTTGTATCTGATAAACAAACACAATGGGTCAAGTGGTTACCTCTCTTTGAATGGTGGTATAACATTGGAAGGATATCTTCGTTGTTTTGTATCTGATAAACAAACACAATGGGTCAAGTGGTTACCTCTCTTTGAATGGTGGTATAACACTTCCTTCCATACTGCAGCAAAAATGACCCCATTTATGGCACTTTATGGATATCATCCACCATCCATCACATCATATTTAAGAGAAAATTCGAAGGTTCAAGCAGTGGAAGATCACATCGAGCATCGGCAAGAAGTTCTCCAACTCTTAAAGGATAACCTGAATTTGGCACAAAATCGAATGAAACAACAGGCAGATCAACATCGCAGCGAGAGAAGTTTTGATGTAGGAGATTGGGTATTTTACGGCTACAACCATACAAACAAATGTCCCTCAAGCAAGCTAAGAAGGATAATAAATTATCGCCAAAGTACTATGGTCCTTACAAGGTGTTGCAAAAGATTGGTACTATGGCATACAAATTGGAGCTTCCTGCTTCTTCACGAGTACATCCAGTGTTCCATGTTTCATGCTTAAAGAAGGTTATAGGTGAAAATCTTCCAGTTCAAACAGTATTGCCAGAACTTGATGGGGAAGGGAAGATCATATTGGAACCTGAAGCAGTCATAGAAGAAAGAACTCGACAACTACGGAATCGATCAATTTCAGAGTATCTCATCAAGTGGAAGAACTTACCCACTGAAGATTCTACATGGGAGGATGAGAATTTTATACAGAAGCACCCGGAGCTACTCAAGTGTTGAGGACAACACTTTTTTGAAGGAGAGGGGCATGTTAGGTCCCTATATCACTAGTATAGCCCCTTATTATTGTTAGTTTAAACCCTTTATTGTTATTATTGTACCCTTGTAACCCCCATTTTGTTATTATTGTGCCCTTAAATTATTATTGTTAGGTCGGCTAGGATTACATTATGGCCCCATGGACTCCTATATATAGAAAGGAGGTTTTGTGAATTGTATCATACAAGAATTGTGCATTTATGTAATGTATTGGAGGTTGCCCCCTCGAAGTGGCTTATTTCTAAGGCGTTTATATCTCTTTTCTTCTACTTTTGAAGCTGGTTACACAACAGGAGGACTATGTAGAGAGATTTCAATACAACCTTCAAAAATCAAAGAATAAGCATTTGGAAAAAGAGATCTTGAAAACACTCATTCTTAGAGGAATCAAAGATGATTTTTTGGAACTCTTAAATATGATAGGAAAAGGTGATGTTTTTCAGTTATCATATGATGATGTTTGTGAATTGTGCATAAGGTATTCAAGAGGAATTTCTAAGGCTGGTAATATTTCTAGAGAAGTTTCTTCTTTCTTTTCTAAATTTACTACAAGAACAAGAGACATAAGAGCTGAAATCAATGTTTTATTTGAAAAATTTAAAGTTTATTTTATTAGCTCTCTAAATTCACAATTGAATGTTTTGCAGGTTCAGAGAAATCAAGAATTTGATGAAGTGTTTTGCCCTCATTACCAAAAGGAGCATCCCATAGATACTCACTCTTCCTTATCTAATTTGGAAGTAGAATATCAAAGAGATGGGGAAGCTGTAACAAGGTCAAAACCATGGCAATCATGGCCTACAGGTATGGTTGAAAACACTTCCTCTCCATTCTCTTACTTGCATAATTCGTTATGGAATACTCACATGTTAGGGCAGCCATGCCAATCTCAATATAACCACCACCAATCTTGTCTACAAGCTTGGCATGGTTCACCTTATGATTGCATGACTACTCTTCCTCATCTTGTAGCACAAACACATATTCCAGCTCTTCCACAACACCTTGTTTTCATATCAAAATCATCCAATCTACCCAATCAACTACATCATCAAAAGGCTCCATTTCCTATACAATTTCTTACTCAACTCATTCCACACCCTCACCATAATAAACCAGTACAACATGCTTACAGTGTTGAATTGCAAAATTCACCAACCCTTCCCACCCATTCTATCTCACATGTACCATTGGAAAAAACTTACATTGAGACTCAGAATGTATCAAATCCAAAAATTGTAGAAGTTATAAAAGAAAATGAGGTTTCTTCTAGTTTTCACCAACAAACCATTTTAAAAGCTCAAGAACTTCAAGATATGATGGCTATGGGAAATCAAGGAAGTAAATAATATATTGAAGATTGGTTTCACTCCATCATTTGTTTGCAACATCACTCCATACTTCAACAATTTTTGACACCATCTTTTCAAGGGAAGTTGGCTTCTCATACCCTAATTTTTATTATTAACATACATTTTTCAAATTTGGGTATGTACATAATTGAAGCCTTATTTCGGAAATGGCTCCACTAGAAATACTCTTATACGTAATCATATTCATTTTCCAATTCAGAGTAGGATAGTGGAGAAATAAATAAAAGAGGAAATAAAACAAAGACATTTTTTTATTTATTTTTGTAAAAATAATTGTTTCTTTGTTGCAACACGCTGTGAAATCAACATTGATGATAAATATTTTAATTTATTTGTGTATTTAGATGAATTATATTGCAAATAACCATTATACAAACACTTATATTCGTTTTAATCATCAATATGGAGAAATTTCTTGAATATCATTTTTTTGGCTTGCGGGCTTGATGAAATTCCTGAAAACAAAGTTGGGACAGTCATGTTTTGGTGGACCAAAAATGAATATTTTTAAAACCCGTTTCTATCCTAATTAGCCCTTGATGTCTACTTTCTAACCCAATTTTAATCACTCTATTTGGATTTGAAACGAAAAATTGAGAACCAAAACATTGACAGGGTGTCTAGTAGGTAGCTCAACAACAGAGTTGGGACAGTCAGTTTTTGGAGGCCTAAATGAATATATTTTTAAAACCTATTTCTATGGTAGATTCCTCTATGAATCTAGTTTATAAATAAATTTGAATCACTCAATTTAGATATCGTATGAGGAATTTATGACTAAAATACTGACTGCCTATCATAAATCAGCACTCTTGAAACTCTGTTTTCTCGGCTGTTCCTTAACGTATTTGACCCATCAATTCTTCTTGTCTTCAAAACATGTTTTTATTTGAGATCAATAAATGAATCTACTTTAATATCCAATTTGAATCGCTTCAATATTCCATCAAATGAATAATTTATGCTTGAAATATCAATTGTTGGTCTAAGCTGGAAAATCGAAAATAACTCTATTATGCAGGTTGTTCTCAGAAGATTTAACATACCATTACATGGATTTTTTAAAACCTGTTTCTATTGGAGATAAAACTTTGAATTAGCTCTCATTTGATTTTGGAATCACTCAAATCGGACGAAAAACAAAGAAGTTATGATTGAAAAGTTGTCGGATAGCATGATTGGCCACTACTCTCCCGCAGGCAATAAATTAATTTTACTTTGTCCGTGGATTTTTTCTACAGAGTAACTACTTGTTAGTTTTTTTCATAATTATTGGATTAAGGGAGCCTATACACCTCTCTTTCTTCATGATTTAATGTTTTATTGCAGGTAGAGACTCCTTTTTTTGCAGGACTTACAAGAACAAAGAAGGTCAATTTATGGACGAGTGATTCTTGAAAGAAATTTTAGTAAAACAAGGGCATTTCATCCAGTTCATTACCTAACAGATTTATAACAAGAAGAAATGAAGAATTGGTTCCCATTTCAAGATTCATGTTACTGCTGCCAAAACATTTTTTAAAGAGATCATTTTTTTCCCATTAATAGATTGATATTCATTTAGGAAATAACATCATAGCTGTTGTAACTTAATAAAGTGTCGTTTATTTTCTGATTTCTTTTATGTTTTTGTGTTTTAGGTGTTGATCCCTTCAAATTACAATTTTTTTTCCAGTGGTAGTTGAACAATAAGTACCCCACCATGCAAGTTTCAATCGTAGAAGGAAATTCTTCGGTAGCACCAATTCTGTAAAAAAAATAAAAAATAAAAAATAAATAAAATTACTTTTTCTTGAAACTTGTACATAAAGTTTGTTTTCTTTTACTTTGTTTGTTTTTTTTGTATAGAATTTTATTTCTTGAACCATTCTTACTTTACTTGTGAATTTTTGTTGTTCCTTCTTTCGAAATGAACAACAGTTTTGCTGTGAATGTTTTTGCTGTTTCTTTCCAAAGGAACAACACTTTTGTTGTTCCTTTCGAAAGGAACAACAGTATTGTTGTGAGCGTTTTGGCTGTTCCTTTCTAAAGAAACATCCTTTTGAAAAAAACAACAGCATTTTCGCAGATTGTTTTTACTGTTCCTTTCCAAAGGAACAACATTTTTTGAGTGCATTTTTCTTGTCTATGAACAACCTTTTGAAGATTTTTTTTGAATTTTTATAACTTTTTGAAAGACAAACATACAATTTATGGAAGGATACATAATCATACAAATTAAAGCTTACTGTAATCAACAAATCAAAAGAAATCGTTATTTTTAAGAAAGTTGTTTAGTAATGATAAGAAAAAGGAAAAAGGGACATAATCAATAACATGATCTTGTTGTCTTACTACCACTAAATTCATATGATCGATTATATTTATCATGTTGGTTCTTCCCATATTTTATAACTTTATTTGATTTTTACTTATGGAGTAGGAACAAGGGCATATTCTTTTCTATTGAGCTGTTCAGACTTCTTCCACCATCCCTACTCTTAAGGAGTGCTGAGCCATCCTTTATGAATAAATAGGAAAGTGCTATATTAAAAGAAAAATATTTACGTATTTCATTAATAATTTTATAATTTGACAAACGGAGGATAGGGGGTCTCATCAAGAGCTGGCCTACCATGTTCACAAGGAAGCAAGTGAAGTGGCATTCCCATCATGGCCACCAAACCAGAGATATGGTCCAATGGAAAATTGAAAAAATTAAGAAGTCCTTGGACCAGGAGGTCTCATCACGAGCCGGCTTGCCCACTTTTCACTTCTTCCCAGTGAATGGCATTGTGATTTATCTGGTCACCAAGCCAGCGCAATGGCCTCCATTATGACAATTAACAAACATTTCCTCAGCGTAAATAAATGACAATGGTTCCAAGGGTGAGAGAGCAACTATGTCAAGGTCATGGACACCTGTGGGCAACAGAGCTCTGCTGATGGTATTGGAGTCACATTTATACACATCAATAGTAATATTAAACCATTTTTCCTATATCTCTATTTAAATATCAGATGAAAGTATGAATCCTTAACCTTTGATTTTGAACCTATTATACATGAAAATCATCATAAATCGATCACATTAGTTTAAGTGGGTAATAAACGCATTTGTACTTATGTTTATCTTAAGTTGTTCCTTCTCCTTATCCTTGAATCATTACAAAACGCTTCTATATCTGTTTACGATTTATCACATGCATGAATTTCAGTAAATGCTATAATTTCATTGATTGTATCATAAGTATGTATGCCTTTCCATGCTGTACAATTGCTGTTCAATACACTGCTTTTCTATTTTGCTGATTTGTCAAAATATTGATACTGCATTTTTACAGAATTTTTTTCTGCTTGAACTTTTTTGCATGCATCTTATCTGTTGTCATTCCAAACTGAAACTGTGGATTCAAGAAAATTGCATACAGA
Source organism: Pinus albicaulis (assembly GCA_034641835.2). Taxonomy (NCBI): domain Eukaryota; kingdom Viridiplantae; phylum Streptophyta; class Pinopsida; order Pinales; family Pinaceae; genus Pinus; species Pinus albicaulis. Next base: position 1,450,361,165 of record CM076572.1, on the reverse strand, counting down.
ACTGTGATTTGTTTATAGGAGAACAACGAGTATGGGGGAAAATTCTATTCGCAACACGACCACACTATTGCAATTAACAACGAAGGCTCATGAAAGCGCACAATTCTTCAGACATGATGTGCTTGCATGGCTTCCACCTTTTGCATCACTTTCAGTATCCGCTCAGCCTACATCAGCTTCAACAAAGGCCAGTCCCTACATGTCATTCCACATTTTTCGGAGGTAACACTTGAGGTAAAATAGCATAATTTTCTGATTTATTATGAATTTAGGAGAATTTTATGAAAATACATTGAGCATTATTTATCATCACTCATTCCACATCTTTACCACTTCCCATTTTTTTTAGACACGTCTCATCTTTCAGTTTGGGGGAGTGTTGATTTCTTTCATTTCTTTCTTGTGACCATGTCAGTAATATTCTTTATCATCCATGGATATTCTTATTTATCCTCAACACCTCCCTTATTCCATGTTGTTTTACACCAAGCATCGATTTCAACAGATTGTAGCAACCACCTCTCTTTGTTTTCTAGCATTGCATGAGGACATGCTAATTCTTCAGTTTGGGGGGGGGAATTGCTACACATGATAGATGTTTTCTACTCTCTTTCTCGTTTAAGGCATACAATTTCATTTTTGTACAGTGCAGAAATTGATTTGCATATATCTTTAAAACTATGAACTGAATTCTTGTGCTTTCTTGATAACAAAGAGGTATCACTAAAATACACAAATCTAGATAATTTCACCCTAAATTAGTTCATAAAACTTCAAAAATTATGCACTATCACCTACAAAACGATCTGATTTTTGAGAAAATGGTTAATGAAGTTCGTTGTTACTTATGTCACATTTTTCTGCAACTTCATATACATATAGTTGAATGTCAACTGTAAAAAAATTTATGCCTTTATCAAGATTGCTAAAATTGAATTTTCATTATTTGAGGAAAAATTCATTTGTTCCATCCATTTCATGAGTTGGGATGAACAATTTTCTTTGCTTGGTTAACACATGGGTTTTGTCTTTGGGTTGCATGAGGACATGCAATATATTCAGTTTGGGGGTATGTTGGGCCGTGAATACGACCACTTTTTAACACTTATTTCATCCATTTTTACTCTTCTTTATCATGTCATTTATTATAATTTATCATATAAATCCATTTTATAATGATTTATGCTCTTATGAATGAATATTATTTATTCTCCTTTATTTTTAATAAATTGATGATTATTATGCATGATTTTATCAATAATGGTTTATTAATATATTTTTTAATATCACTCACCATTTTAGCCTCCAAGATATTTGCTAGATTGAAGATTTGATCTCCAAATCATCATCAAATATTCCAACTAAGAAATTCGATGGAATAAGAAGTGACAGTTTTGCGGTTAAGATTTTGGGCAAATGAAGAAGAATTTGGAAACTCCGGAACATGGGTTTTGTCCAGAACGGGCCCAGTTAACTTTATTATAGAACATCTTGCCCAAATTCGGCCTGTATTGAGAGAAACGCAAGGTTCTTTGAGCACGATTTTCTCAGATTTGTTGTTGCGGCTGTCCTCCAAATCTCAGTTGCAAAGCCAAATTCGCCTTGCTCTTGTTGAAAGATTGTTGAAAATGTATTTTATGGATGATCAATTTGTTGGGAACAATCCAATATTGTTATGGGAGATCATATTTGCTATTTAATTTCTCTTCCTTCTGATTATAAAAGGAGAGCATGTATTGTGTATTGGAGAACAATGGATGATTATTGAATTCCCTCTGTAACACTGTAATTCCTTGACTCTTGTGATCAAAGAGAAACTGATGTAAAAGCTATTCATGTTTGATTAATACAAAGAGGCGTTCTCGTTCCATTTCTCAAGCTTTGCAGTAGCCCAGCGGCGCTTTCACCGACAGTTGAGGGCCCGGCCCTGGTGGAGCGATCCGTTGTTTGTATTTCTATTTTTTTATTTATGTTGTGTGATAATTGCATTTAGATTCATTACGATTACAGATTTATTTGATTGTTGTTGGATTGAATTCAGATTTGATGTATACGTTAATGAATTGCACTGCTATTCTATCTTAGCAAGGATCGTATTTACTATCTCATTCATCTTGCTATCTTTTATAAAGCGTTGCTGTTCCATTGATTTATGATTCATTCCAATGAACTGTTTCATAGTCTTGGCTATCAACATGATTGGAGTATTGAGATTGGTTGCCTAATTGCGTTAGAAATAGAATTGTTGTTCATATTGCTGTTCATTTCCAGATTTTTTTCCTTTCAGTTATTTTCATCAGCACGAAGATTGAGTTTGCTTTCATTTCGATTTCTTTAAGATTACCAACTGTAGAGGACACTTGTTATTGCTTCCAAGTTCCCAGATTGTTTATCTTGCATTGATTTCTAAGGGAAGGAGTTATTGCTACTGTATCCCTGATCGATGTTTTGCAGATTGGTTAAATTAAGATTTCAGAGCATTTGAGTTTATGCTGTTGTAGTTAGATTTCTTTTTCAAGCATCCGTTTACTTTTGCATTTGAAACACTGTACTACATATTACAAGGCATTACTCTTAGATAAATTACTGCCTCAGACTGAGTACACTCTTGAAATAAAAAGTTGCTCTCAGATTGATAATTAATGTGAGATAAATAGGCGTTAAAAAGACACCTTTTATACCTCAACACGCTGAAGCTTCTTTGAAGATAATGTTTTAAAACTTTGCAAAAAGCTTCAATCACTGTTATATTTACTTTATCGCACCGCACTTCACTTAATCAATCAAAAAAGCTTTAAAATAAAATCGATATAAGTTGCGATACTGCGGACTCAACGAGAAAATAAGACAATAAATATAAAACCTTCGGCTATCAAGACCACTTCAGTTTTATAAGAAAGCACAATTTGCATTTCGCTCAACTTATAATATACACTTAATAATTATCCTATAAAAGTTGTGATCTGCGATTTACGCAGATTGCATTTCACAGCCTTTAAGGATAAGTATTATGGAAGGTTGTAAGTTATAATATGTGATATGCGCATCAACGCCATTTAATGAATCAAACGTGTAAAACAGCTTGTGTCATATTAGAATGAAATTTAAGATCTTAACGGCTTTAAAGCAATTGATATATCTTATGTGTGGAGATATGTGAAATATTAAATCAAAGATTATGAATGACGATTGATGTTATATTTTAATAGATTGATATCTTCTCGCGTGTGTTTGAAATAAATGATAGATTTATATCTTTGATACTCCATACTTGTAAAAATTCGCTTTTCTTTCAGGAAACCAGTTAATAGATTGAAGAAGAGAAAAATGAGCAAAAAAGGGTAAAGAAATTTCTTAGACGTCGTCCACTGAAGACACATATATGTCTCCATTATTTTTAGATACCGTCTGCAACAAATATTGCGGCAGCTCAACATGGGAGGTGATGTATAAAATTTTTGAAATTGAAGGACAAAGGGTGATAAACAAAGTTTCTTCGACAGGCACTGCTTCTACCTCCGACGCAACTCTTTTTTAAGTTGCATGCTCATACATTAACATGATAGCCGCAAGACCAAATATTCTTCCTTATACAGACATGGTTAAGTGGGCAATTGACCACTTAAACATTGAGGATATAATGTCCAAGAATTCTAAGGGAGAAACTATTGGTTCTTTTAGGGCTAGATATTTAACACCAATGTACCATCTACCACCCCTGTAGCAGAAACATGACAAAGACTATTTGCAGAATTTTAGAGGAGAACATCCAGACCTTATCAAAGTTATTCAAGAATGGAAGGATAATCAGGGGAAATTGAAGCAAGACAAGTTTGCTATGTACCCAATTTCCCAAATTCCTAATCCTTACTGTTATGTTGCTGGTATTCTATGTATAATATTTTCCAAACCAGATAGCACTAGATTCTCAATAGACTGGGTTCCCCTAATTGACGCAATCATCAATTCATCAATTTTAAATTGGGAAGACATCTTATCTAATAACCTATCCAAGAATATAACCGAATATAGAAATAAAAGAAGTATTTCATTCAGAGAAATACCTCCCTTTTATATGTCTGCCTATGTCATGGATGCTATTTGTTTTACTTCTAGTTTTCCTACCATGGGTTGGAAATGGACTACCAAGGACCCTACCCCAATTCATATTTACCACAGAGAGCTCTGGGATTTAGATTTCCACTTGCACTTCTATAAAGTCTATTATGGAGTCATATTGCCTATACACCAGATGATTTTTAAACAAAGGGCTCCTAGGGTTTTTGAAGAAGCCAATGCAGACATTCTCCCAGTAGCTATATGATTTGCAGAAGAAAAATTTACATATATTAGAGTATTCGGGAGTTATGCTTCTCCCCTATGTTTTACCCTATTATGTTCCCGATAAGTTACTTGCAAAAGAAATAGCCTATCAACTTATCAATGGTGTTATGAAACAACTGAAGATGCTAAAAAGGCTATTTGGCCTAATTTCCCTCTACAATGTGGCACATTTTCTCTGTCTAATATTGGCCATACTTATAAGGAGGCTTCCAAAATTCATTTACTGAAATTGGCATTGATGCCAAGAATATTATATGATCCAAATGATGTTAAAAATTACATCATAGAGCTTAATATGAAGCCTTTCATAAAAGAGGAAGATGGATTTGATGATCTCTTCCAGGGCATGGAAAATTTCTCAGATATTATCAAGTATGTATCTAGTAAACTAAGTCAAAAGGATGTTGAAGCTTTTCAAGCATACAAAAACAAAAGACTAGAAAAAGTCCCTCTAAATTTGTTAACTATTGAAGATGAAAATAAACACACTCCAAGTGTTAGTCTGGATGATGAAATAAAAGGAATGTCTGAAGATGAATCAGGTCAGTCACAGCAACAATCTGATAATTCAGATCACTCTGAAGATGAATCTAGATCTAAGAAGGAAAACTCATAAAATACAATTGACCAAGTAATTCAGGAGATAGAGATGCTAGAGGAAACAAGAAATAATGGGACATAATCAAATTTTGAAGCAATTCAACATAGTCACAACATGCTAAATCAATCTAGTTTACCACAAGAAAAAGATCTTCTAAATGAATGGGAGGATTTTTCTGAAGCAATAAAAACTCCTAAAGAAAATCCAAATACTGATCAAGCAACAAGTTTCCAGACACCTGAAAACTCACAGAATATAGTGGAGACTATTAATCCACTACAAAGAGTTCCAGCAATGAGTGAAAAAGAAATCATACCAGCCTACCCCACAGATCAGATAGTTCTACAGATTGAAGACATTATTTCATTAGATATTTTCTACAGTCCTAGTTACAAGGTTGTAGTTAAAATAAATAAAAGAAGAAGAATTGATGAAACAACTCCAAAGCCTACAGATGAATCAGTTGATGTACTATGGAAAGATTCCTCAGCGGATCCCACTGAACACCTAACCAAATTATCATAGTACGCAGGGGCATATGCTACTGCTACTGTTGATAAAGCTACTAAGGTTAGAATGTTGTTAAAACTAAAGGAAGCCAAAGTACAAGAATTATAAATGTTGTTGAATGAAGAGAAATCCAATTCCAGTGAGCAAGTCAAAGTAAGTGCAACCCAATTTCACAAAGATATTGAAAGCCTCAAATTGTAGCATCAGACAGAGATTAATGAAAAACAAGCACAGCAGGAGATAACAATGACTAAATTACAGATTCAACCACAATTAAAGAAATTTATCGAAAAAACACTTGATTTAAACACTAAGTTAAAGAAAGAATAAGAAGCATTTTGTCATCAAGTTTCCATGATTGATTCTTATTGTGATTCAAGTAAAATAATGAGAGAACATATAGCAATTCAGAAACTTGAATGTGGAAGACTTAAGAAGAAAATTGAAGAACACATTCAATGGCGAGTTTCAGATTCAGGAAAGCAAGCTAATATACCTCAAGTAGATAAGATTCACAAAGAGATTCTATTCATAGAATGGGAAGAACAAATTAATAAGGCAGAGAAATCATCGGCAAATACATCCAAGATATCAAGTGAGATAACTGAATCTATGTGTGAACAACTGTTTAAAGCAGAAATTCTTAAGGAAAACACGTTTGATGTGTTTTCAGAAACAAGACAGGTAGAAACACAGTGGAAGCAGAGAGAAGATACACAGGAGGAAATGATTAAAAAGGTAGATAAGTTTGATCAGGAAAATTACTGGACCTTTCTGATAAAACATTACCATCAACATCAAACTCTGCAGTCTCTTACAGATTCAACAAAAAGATCCCAGTCAACAATCTCAAATGATATTTTCAAGGGACATATCCGATCAAGGATATCATAGCCAGCTCAACTCAAAACAATGTTAGATATTTGCCAACTTTGTGCCCACATTCAGAAAGAAGGGCAGGATTCACAAAATTAGAATTGTTAGTTTAAAATCAGGGTTATTTGAAACCTCCTCTATATTTTTGTAATAATTTATTTTAGTTTATAGTTAGTTTAGTATTTAAACCCTTCTCATGCATTTAGAGAAGGGTCCATAAATTTGTCAAAAACATTTTCAAGGAATGCATTATTATAAGTTTGTGAGTGCTTTGATGAATTAATGGAAAACATTCTATTATCTTTTAACAACTAAAGCTGTTTAACTGATGTTGCACTATTGTACTCTTTAAATTACTCGAAAGTGAGAAGGAACATATTCATTGATGTCAGTTTACATGAGTATAACTTCGTACATATGGTACTTCTATTCACTTGTATTAAGTCTTATTTCATAAATTGACAATCATCTTTTTATTGCATTATATATTTGAAATGTCATCATATATAAATATTACATGCACTTCTGTTCTAATATTTAGATATGGTTTCTTATTGAATATGTAGTCACACTGATAAATGAAAAATATCTTTCACAATTCTGCTATGCAAACTACTTTGTTAGAAGAATCATTTTACATCATTTTCGTCTCTATCAACTATTAAATAATCTATATTACTTATAATTGAAAGATATCATTTTAGATCGCATAAAGGAAAAACACCCCGTGTATATATTAGATTAAATATTTTAGATAGATGCATATCGATTAAAATTATTATCCATTTGCATGCTATATTCACAACACCCTCAAAATCATCCTTATTGGGAAATTGGTCCCATTATCCCCAGTCAGAGCCACTACACCAAATGGAAAAGGAGCTGCTTTAAGGTCCGGATTGGGTGGTTTTCCCCATGTTTTGGCCACAGAATTCCCAGGCCTCAACACCTTCCAAACCTACCCTCAAATGTAAAATACCTTTGAATGGCTTGCAAAATCTTGGTGTGATGTTCAAGTAATTATTATTTAGAAACAATTGACCCGTACTCCTTATCCCTATACTCAGGCTTCAAAAAATATTTATAATGGGCAATATCAAGAAGCATGCCCTTGAACCATTGCTCTCCCTGAAGGGGAATCTCTGTTGCAACTGATATTGTGACATTTTAAATGGAAAGGTTAGTTATCCAACCTTAGCCTCCAACCTATTAAAGTTCATGGAAAACTCCTTAGTGAGTTTTATATTATACCCTTGAATTTTTTCACAAAATATGATACATCCAACTTGCTCAAAGACAACTCTAATAGTTGGCTTTGGATTGATGAATGTGAGATCTTGGGGTTCCAATTTGACAATTTCACCTCCCTTGTGTTTCCTTACCTCTGGAGTTGACATGGTTTTTTGCAACAAAGGGATACTCTAGGGTTTTTTAAACTATAATTTCAATGCAAACTTAATTTGTGCAACAAGTGTGATGGAAATAATAAAAAGGGAACCAAATTAATCTTTGATGATAATTAAGCATAAAACCCTATAAAACATACCAATTAGCACAAACTACCTCCTAAAAAACCCCAACACAACTAGCGCATGCTTGGTTCTAGTGGCAGAAAATTCAAAAAGATAGGCGCAACGCCAGAAGCGTAACACATGAGAAAAAAAAACTTCAAACACCTCTAAGACACATGAATATTATGGTAAGGAGCTTAAATTCAATTTAATGACATGGAAAAATTTGCATATGGAGGCTTTTGAATCAGAATTTGACATTTTGGAAAAGGTAAGCATAAAAATTCAGCATACAAAGAAAGCGTGGTGAATGGCAGAAAGCACAATGAATGGCAGAAAGTGCAGCGATGCAAAAAACATAGCGGTGGTGAAATTTGGTATTTTCCAGGTTTCTAAGTTGTTTTCTTTTCTCATGCATGTAATTAGGTAATTATTCAAAACCAATTTATTGAATAAAACTAGAGTTTGCACCCGTAGAAGCGATTTGACCACTGTGTTGAGAAAAAAACAACATTGTCTGCAAGCGCAGTGCTACCCTGACTCCTTTACGCAACGACCATAAACAACCATCAACAAGATTCTAATGGAAAAAATGGAGAGCTGAGAAATCTTATGTGAATATAACCATGTAATTAAACTCCGAAGATGGTTGTGAGAAGACTTGATGGGTGATAATTACAATTTGAACTTGAATGACCAAAACCATAGCACTTGGCAAAGTGAAACATAACCTTCTTGACCGTTGTACCATTGGTGATGTCATGACTGTTAGATTCCTATATTATAGGAATTTTTTTCATTTTAGTCTTTCTATTAATTTAATATTTGTAGGTGTCTTAAGTCAGTTTACATGTCAAATCATGAATGGTCATGACATCAAGATACAAGACAATGGTCAAGAGGAAAATTGCTGCGTTTTTCCAAGGTAATTCATTTTGATGAACAATTCATGGTTTTTTCATTTGGTCCTTGAATGAAGACACGTAGGGGGTTTTTTTGTGAATATTTGAATCCTATCCAACTCATTTTTCTCAGTCAAAAGATCAATGTTGGGTTATGTCATGTGGATGGAGGTGCATTGCATAACTGCATTGCATTTTTTCTCCAAGAAGAAGGTTTGGGGTTTAAAGGTTTGAATTTGGACTAGGAGAATTATCAAATGTTTAAAACATTGAATGGGTCATTCCATGCTATCCCAGTACCCTTAGCATGTCAGATGACGGTCAAAGATACTATAAGCTTGGAGTGTTGCACTTTCAAACAGACACCGTATTTTCAATGTATCTCCTAAACCTTGTACCTATTTTCCATGAAATTTTTACAGGAAATTTATGGCAGTAATATGAATAAAATCACTTAATTTCAGGTCAAAAATATTTACGGTTTCTGAGAAATGGGCCACCATCATGTACAACCATTTTTAGATTTTCGCGTGATCCGTGAATCATATTTAGCTTAATTTTTTTGTGGAGAAGGGTTATGATGATATTAATGTTAGGTCCCTATATTACTAGTGTAGTGCCTTATTATGTTAGTGTATCCCCCATTATTATTATTTCTGTACCCCTGTAACCCCCATATTGTTATTAATTTTCCGTTACATTATTATTGTTAGGTCGACTAGGATTATATCGTGACCCCATGGAATCTTATATATAGAAAGGAGGTTTTGTCATTTGTATCATCCAAGAATTGTTCATTTATGTAATGTAAAGGAGGTTTCCCCCTTGAAGTGGCTGAATTATAAGGAATTGATCTCTCTTTTCTTCTATTTTTGGAGCTGGTTTCATAAAATTTGGTATCAGAGCTTTAGATTCTAGAGTTTCGCTACTCCAAACAGGTCATCGAGGCATTTTCGCTATAACGTTTTTTCTAAGAAGGTTCAGAACCTAAAATGTTTACAGAGAGAATCGAAAATCCTGAGGAATGTTGTGTAAAAATGTCAGATCTTGGTTCGCAATATTTTCGAAGATATGATCTGTGGACATTTGGGTTTTTTTCAAGTTCCTGAATTTCACCTAAACAGGTCATCGTGGAATTTGCGCTATAAAGATTTTTATACGAAGGTTCGAAAGCTAAAATTTTTACAAAGAAAAACTGAAATCCAGAGGAAGTTCCTACAAAAATTTCAGATCTTGTCTCATAATATTTTTGGAAATATGATCTGTGGAAGTTAGGGTTTTTTCAGGCTCCCGAATTTCATCACAAAGGGGCGATCATGGGAAATCATCATAACTCTCTCTCTGAGCATCAGATTGGAATTCTATAAAATGTGGTCACAATTGCACAGACTGTAGTTTCATGTGTATGAATTTTAGAGCCGAAAGATGAAACAGTGATACGTGGCACGCCATACAAGTTTGCTCTACTGAACTAGTCCATAATTAGGTCATTGTGGGAGATTGGACATAAATTCGCCTTGAAAAATCGAAATCAGGTTAGACTTGTGGAATTCGAAAGAATATTTAGAGGGATACTACAACACTGAATTTCAAATATTGAAGATCCAAAATAACATGTATAATTCAGTTTCAATATCGAGCTCCTCAAAAGCAAGAAAAATGTGTTTATTTGTTTTTTAAAATTACATGACGTTTGTTTGAAAGAACAGTTTGAAGTGATTCCAAGGGCATAATGAAGAAATTTTTTCAGTATTGGATTCTATAATGTATCCAAAAAATAATTCCATACCCACTAAGCCCTTAGAAAGCTATACTATGACGCATAAAGTGGAAGAATTTCATTAGAGATATCAAAATTACAGTACCAAGTGCAACAAAATCGATCTTACAAAGAGCAATCAAAGATGACATAGATGGTTTAAAAGAAAAAATGATGGCTAAGTTGGATCGATTGAAGGATCAAATGAAATATAATATGGATAATGAAGTAGTGGAATATCACATCGAGCATCAACAACAATTTCTCCAACTCTCAAAGGATAACATAACTTTGGTGTATAATAAAATGAAAAAATAGGAAGATCAACATCACAACGAAAGAAGTTCTAAAGCAGTCATAGAAACAAGAAGTCGACAAGTACGATCAATTTTATAGTATCTCATCAAGTGGAAGAACTTTCCTATATAATATTCCACATGGGAGGATGAGAATTTTATACAGAAGCATCAAGAAATCATCAAGCATTGAGGACAACACTTGTTTGAAGGAGAGGGGCATGTCAGGTCTCTATATTACTAGTGTAGTCCCTTATTATGTTAGTGTAGCCCCAATTATTGTTATTGATGTACCCCTATAACCCCCATTTTGTTATTAATGTGCCCTTACATTATTATTGTTAGGTTGGCTAGGATTATATTGTGATCCCATGGACTCCTATATATAGAAAGGAGGTTTTATCATTTGTATCATCCAAGAATTGTTCATTTATTTAATGTAAATGAGGTTGATCCCTCGAATTGGTTGAATTATAAAGCGTTGGTCTCTCTTTTCTTCTATTTTTGGAGCTGGTTTCATAACAATTAACGTGTTGTCAAAAAATCAACACAATCCAGCTTACCTTTAAGGATATATTAAAAGAATACAGTCGTTGTGTTTTTGTGTTCTGTTGAATTAGGAGGTTGCACACAGTCGGCGTTGTGATTTCACATAGTCAACTTCAAGAGTTGTTTCTGACCGACTGGAGATGAATTTTGGAAAAAAAAAAAGTGTTTTTTTCTCAATAATGGGACAAATAACAAAAACCTCTCTCATTTTTATACAAGTGTCATGGTTTGGGAGATATGAAGCTATCTTTGAGGCCTAGTTTTCAAAAAAATAAAATTTTGTATTTTTCTTATTCTTTCAGCCATTAGTTTTTTGGCGCGCATTTCTAAAAGATGGAAATGAATTTTTGAAAACTAAAAGAGATTTTTGTCAATAATGGGCCCAATAAAAAACAAAAAAAAAATAGTTTTTGCACAGGTGTTATGGTTTTGGAATTACAGGTGTCATATTCAAACCCATTTTTTACAATTTCTCCAAGCCAGATTTGTTGACAAAGTTCTAGAATTTTTTGAAATTCGACTTGGTGGACCTCCAAATTGGAATAATTTATTTCAAATAGATTTGTATAATGAATTTTAAATATTTTTCTAGCAAATACCATGATTTTCTCTTCATTTAGCATATTTTTGCTTAGTCAAAAACCAAACCCTAGTTAGTAGCATATGAGCATATTCTCCAAATATTTTATTCCTAAAGCATTGTAACGTCTTCCTTTATTTGGGAAAAGGTGGATTTAGACCCCCTTTGACTTACTAAGAGAATATTGTATATAATTCATGAATATGAATGTATAATGGGTTGGTTAGATTAGAGAAAAACAAACTTTTTGTGCACTGTATTTTTCTGAAAGCTTTGCTAATGAATGAATGAAAGTTAAAAGGTGAATTGCAGGAATTCCTGTGTCAAAATCTTGGTGGTTTTGTGCTCCTTTGATTTCGTAATTTGTATCATGTCTTTACAACTCTCAAGTGTATTTATTCTTGCTTGGAAAAACCATATTTTTAATTCATAATTCATCTTAATAGTGCTATGATTTAGTTTTTCCAAGTTATCAATGTTTTAATCATAAGCGACATTTTAGAATTCATCCATGGTATTGATGCTCTATGTGTTATATTTCACCTTTATGCACTCACCCTCTACAAATATTTAACCTAAATCCCACCACCAAAGCTACCTACTGTAGGGCGATTTAATTTTATGTTAAATCACTATTATTTAATATGTCAACCTGAAGATTTCGTAAACATAGAAGAAAACAAAACTATATGGGACCTCAAATGAAACTGTCGTAGAAAGCTTGTTTTGCCAAGATTGATTTCTTTTATTTAACTCCTCCAATACCAAAATCTTAATTAAGGAAAAGTTGAAAAGGCTAGGTTCCACTTGGCTTTGTTTTCCCTGCACTTTTTTTTCCATCTTGTTGCGGCTCCTCAATAGATAGAAGGACAAATTCAAGAGGATCTTCCCTGTAAAATGCATCAAGAGTCTAAAATGGTATTGATATATCCTTCCAAACCCACACTCACATGTAAAATACCTTTGAATGGCTTGCAAAAGCTTGGTGTGATGTTCAAGTAAATATTATTTAGGAACAATGGACCCATACTCCTTATCCCTATACTCAGGCTTCAAAAAATATTTATAATGGGAAATATCAAGAAGCGTGCCCTTGAACCATTGCTCTCCCTGAAGGGGAATTTTTGTTGCAACTGATATTGTGACATCTAAAAATTGAAAGGTGAGTGATCCAACCTTAGCCTCCAACCCATTAAAGTTCATGGAAAACTCCTTAGTGAGTTGTATATTATACGCTTGAATTTTTTCATAAAATATGATACATGCAACCTGCTCAAAGGAAACTCTAATAGCTAGGTCTGGATTGATGAATGTGATATATTGGGGTTCAAATCTAAAAATTTCACCTCCCTTGTGTTTCCTTTCCTCTAGAGTTGACATGGCTTTTAGCAGCATATGGATACTCTAGGTTTTTTTAAACTGTAATTTCAATGCAAACTTAATTTGTGCAACAAGTATGATGGAAATAATAAAAAGGGATCCAAATTAAGCTTTGATGATAATTAAGAATAAAACGCTATAAAATAGATCAATTAGCAGAAATCACCTCCTGAAAAACCTCAAGAAAAATAACACATGCTTGGTTCTAGTGGCAGAAAATTCAAAAATATAGGCACAGCACCAGAAGCGCAATGCATGAGAAAAGAAGCTTCAAACACCTCTACGACACATGAAGGTTATGGTAAGGAGCTTCAATTCAATTTAATGACATGGAAGAATTTGCATATGGAGGCTTTAAAATTGGAATTTGACTGTTTATAAAAGGTAAGCATAAAAATGCAGTAGACAAAGAAAGCACAGTGAATGGCAGAAAGCACAACAAATGGCAGAAAGTGCAACAATGCAAAAAATGCAGCAATGGTGAAATTTGGTATTTTGCAGGTTTCTAAGTTTTTTTCTTAGCTCATTCATGTAATTATGTAATTATTCAAAACCAATTTATTGCATAAAACTATAGTTTGCACCTATAGAAGCGATTTGACCACTGTGTTGAGAAAAACGCAACACTGTCTACAAGCACAGTGCTCCCCTGCCTCCTTTACGCAACGACCATAAATGACCACCAAAAAGATTCTAAAGGAAAAAATGAAGTTTTGAGAAATATCATGTGAAGGTAACCATGCAATTAAACTCTGAAGATGGTTGTGAGAAGACTTGATGGGCAATAATTACAATTTGAACTTGAATGACCAAAATCATAGCACTTGGCAAAGTGAAACATCGCCCTCTTGACCGTTGTACCATTGATTATGTCATGACTGTTAGAGTCCTATATTATAGGATTTTTTTTCATTTCAATATTTCTATTAATTTGATATTTGTAGGTTTCTTAAGTGATTTTACATGTTGAATCATGAATGGTCATGACATCAGAATACCAGACAATGGTCAAGAGGACAATTGCTATGCTTTTGCCAAGGTAATTCATTTTGATGAAAAATTCATGGTTTTTTGAATTTGGTCCTTGAATGAAGACATGTAGGAGGTTTTCTGTGAATAGTTGAATCCTCTCCGACTCATTTTTCTCAATCAAAAGATCATTGTTGGGTCATGTCATGTGGATGGAGGTGCATTGTGTAATTGCATTGCATTTTTTCTCCAAGAAGAAGGTTTGGGGTTTAAAGGTTTGAATTTAAACTAGGAGAATTCTCAAGGGTTTAAAACATTGAATGGGTCATTCCATTACATCCCAGTACCCTTAGCATGTCGGATGATGGTTGGAGATAATATAAGCTTGGAGCGTTGCCCTTTCACAGACACGGTATTTTCACTGTATCTCCTAAACCTTGTACCTATTTGCCATGAAATTTTTACAGAAAATGTATGGTGATAATATGAATAAAATCACTTAATTTCGGGTCAAAAATATTTACAGTTTCTGAGAAACGGGCCACCGTCATCTACAACCATTTTCATATTTTCGCATGATCTGTGAATCATATTTAGCTTAAATGTTTTGAGGAGAAGGGTTATGATGATATTAACATGCTGTCAAAAAATCGACACAATCCAGCTTACCTTTTAGGATATATTAATAAAATACAGTCGTTGTGTTTTTGTGTTCTGTTGAATTAGGAGGTTGCACACAGGCGGTGCTGCGCTTTCACATAGTCAACTTCAAGAGTCGTTTCTGACCTACTGGAGATGCATTTTGGAAAACAAAAATTGTTTTTTTTCTAAATAATGGGACAAATAAAAAAAACCTCTATCATTTTAATAAAAATATTATGGTTTGGGAGATATGAAACTATCTTTGAGGCCTAGCTTTCAAAAAATAAAATTCCATATTTTTCTTCTTGTTTCAGTCATTAGTTTTTTGGCGTTCTTTTCTAACAGATGGAAATGAATTTTTGAAAACTAAAAGAGGTTTTTTTCAATAATGGGACAAATAACAAAAAAAACCTTCAGTTTTTGCACAAGTGTTGTGGTTTTGGAATTACAGGTGTCACATTCAGATCCATTATTTACAATTTCGCCAAGCCAGATTTGTTGACAAAGTTCTAGAATTTTTTTAAATTCGACTTGGTCGACCTCCAACTAGGAATAATTTATTTCAAACTGGTTTGGGCGATGAATTTTACATATTTTTCTCTTCATTTAGCATATTTTTGGTTAGTCAAAAGCCAAACCCTAGTTAGTAGGATATGAGCAGATTTTCCAAATATTTTATTCCTAAAGCATTGTAACCTCTTCCTTTGTTTTGGAAAAGGTGGATTTAGACCCCCTTTGACTTAGTAAGAGAATATTGTATGTAAATCATGAATATGAATATATAAAGGGTTGTTTAGATTAGAGAAAAATAAACCTTTTGTGTACTATATTTTTCTGAAAACTTTGCTAATGAATGAATGAAAGTTAGCAGGTGATTTGCAGGGATTCCTGTGTCATAATCTTGGTGGTTTTGTGCTTCTTTGATCTTGTAAGTTGTATCATGTGTTTACATCTCTTAAGTGTATATCTTCTTGCTTGGAAAAACCATATGTTTAATTCACAATTCATCTTAAAGGTTCTCTGATTTAGCTTTTCCGAGTTATCAATGTTTTAATCCTAAGCAACATTTTAGAATTCATCTATGGTATTGATGCTCTATGTGTTATCTTTTACCTTTCTTCACTCACCCTCTACAACGATTTAACCTAAATTCCACCACCAAAGCTGCCTACTGTGGGGCGATTTAATTGTATGTTAAATCCCTATTATTTAATTTGTCAACCAGGGAGTTTCGTAAAATTAGAAGAAAACCAAAACATATGGGACCTTAGATGAAACTGTTGTAGAAATTTTGTTTAAGATGGAAAGAAAAAATGGAAATGCATATAAAAAGTATAACTACAGGAAACTACAAAATAAATCACATGCAAGAAAATTTAATTAGATCCTAAGGGTGGAATGAATGAATTCCATGGTCTTTCTAAAAAATTATAAAATAATATTTGAACAACTATAAGAATAAAACTATGATAATCTAGAAAGCAGGTAAACCTAGAAGAATTATCGATTTAGTTATCAAGAAAACAAACTATGAGAACTAGTAAACAAGCAATTTAATGATAACTAAAGTGCAAATCTATTAGAATAAAATTGTGATAATCTAGAAAGCAGTAAACTAATATAGAAAGCAGTAAATAGCAACTAGTGATTTAGTTGTCAAGAAAGCAAACTAAGATAGCTAGTAAGAAATAATTTTAATGACAATAAAATCAAATCTAGGAAATGAAATCGCACTTGCAGAAAGTAAATGACACTTCCAGAAAATAAAGCACACTCGCATGAAAAGAAATAACAGAAATCAAATTATGTTACAGATGTATGTGAATTGTGGTTGATGGGGATCCGTCCATTCCTCAATGAGCACACATGAACAATTGTCACATCTTAAGAATCAAACAACACTCATAACTCATGATTTGGAGAAATGATATTACTCATGCTGAATGAAAAATCATAAATATGGTGCTAATGAATAATTTACAACTTGTTAGCTTCCTTTGAAGGATGCTCCTCTTATTTATACATGAATTAGGGATATATTGTCAATAAATGTAAATTCCTTAAATATCTACTAGATCCATACTTTTCTCAACTTATCCCTAAATACTAGATACTAATCCCATGACACATCAAGATCTCTGTGATCTTTCTCCTTGGAATATGGTCCACCTCTTGAGTTGAAATTCGAATTTGTGCTTGGGAGGCCAAGTAAGACCCTTCTAGAACCTCCAAATAAACCTACACATGTCACAAAACTCATAACACACACACACATACACATATATGAAACCATGTTAATTTCTTAGTTTTTAATCATAAATTCACTTAAAATACATATAATAAATAATTTTGGAAATGATTATTCTAACCCATATGATCATGGAGATTATTACTTAATGTAGGGTTTTAGGCTATGATAGTTATGAAATGAGGGCTAAATGGTTATGAAATGATGGAAATATGGATGAAGATGGAAGAGAATTTTGAGACTCAACACCTACCTTGCCCGTGTGGAGAAAACCATGTCTTTCTTCATTATATCACTAGAAAACAATTGATTTGACATGAATCCATGACCAATGGATATGTCTCTTTTCTCATCAATGGGTCTTTGAAAATAATACCTTATTTACCTTCATACCTACCTTCATACCTAGCATAATATCAGATACTTTTAAGAAACCAATGTGAGAGAGCCCTCTCCAAGGCTAGAAGGGCTAGATTCTAGCCTAAAAGTTGTTTGTGGTTACCTTTGGAATTGCTCTTCTCAGGCTAGGGAATTTACAGAGTGATAACATGAATAATCATGTTATGACATTTTAACTTACTCAAGACACCTACAAATCTGTGCCCATGATCACAACACATGGCAACACGATATTGATTTCTTGATGTAACTTGACCCTATACCTACTTAACTTGACCCCTTGGAATATAAAAGACCATATTTGTAACTCTTGAAACACTTTCACATATTTAAAATTAATAATAAAAAATGTATTCCAACCTAAGACCTAAATCTTGATCTTCCATAAGATCATAGCCACACTTTTATACTTTTGACAAAATTTGAAAGACAAAATTTATCTCATATTACTATGACTATATGATATTGACAATGGCTCTAATGGCGATGGAACCCTCCTTGTGAGGTGTCAAGAACACGTAGACCAAGTGACTAAACATTGGTCTTATTGAATCCTTGAATTAACTACAGACTGACTCAAACTGAATCAAATTAACTCATTACATTCTAGAAAATGGAAGCAGGCCATAAAAATCCCAGGGCCTTCTCTTTGGGATTCAAATTCTGATAAAAATTTCCCATGCCTGCAGTACTAAAAATTAAATGAATATATACAATGCAGTGACTAAATTCAGTAGATTTCAATTGAAATAATGTTTTAGGAACCTGCCACTCACAGACCCTCCAGCAAGGAACTCCCATCTTAAATACTATACCAAGTATGCATTGCTCAGATGAAATGATGCAACCTTGAAAGGTCCCTTCCAAATTTTTTCAAATTTACCATGTTTCCTTTTTTATTCATTCCTAGAATCCCATTTTAAAACCAAATCACCAGCCTGAAAGTCTTGAGCTTTGGTCCTCCAATCAAATATTTTCTTTATCTTTTCATGAATTTTCTGAGTGTTGTTGTACACCTTCTCTCTATTTTTTTGTGAATGAATCATTTGGTTAATCATCCTTTGCATGTCATTTGGTTCTATATCCTCTTCATGCAATAATTTAATTACTAGAATTCCCAAAGAATAAGGGAAAATAACATATGTCCCATACACTAATTGGAAATGGGACATACCAATTGCTTTTTTAGTATTTAACCGATCAACCCACAAGGCATAAATTAACTTTTTGTGCCATGTTTTATTGTTCTCCTACAAAAATTTCTTAATGATATTCACCAGAATTTTGTTGGAGGACTCAACTAAGCCAGTACATTGTGGGTAAAATTTTGTTGAGTGACCAAGTACAAAGTGGTATTTCTGACAAAATTCAACCATTCTTTTAGACTTTAAGGAAACAACATCGTCTGTGATTACTCTACAAGGACAATCAAATCTCGAAATAATGTTACCTTCCATAAATTAAATGATGACTGTATCCGTGGCTTGCCTAGTGGGTATTGGTTCTATACACTTCGTAAAATAATTCGTGGCTATGAGAATCCATTTATGTTGACCTGAAGATGAGGGATGGGCTTCCCTAATGAAATATAAACCCCATTACTAAAGAGGTTCCTCCACTACATTAGGTTTCAAGGGTAAGGGTAAGAGCTTTATCTTTCCTTAAAAAAATTGGCACTCATGGCATCTTGATACCCTTTTGTACATATCAAAAAATAATGTTGGCCAGTAAAAACCAGCCCTCGAGATCTTATTGGCTATGGCTTTCCAAAATTGATGACCTCCATAATCTCCTTTATGAATATCCTCCATAACCTTTTGAGCCTCATCCTCCAATAAAACATCTTGCAACATTTACCCCAAATATTCTATATTTATTGGGTTTTGTTACACATAACTATTAAGGTTCCATACCTGCATAATTAATGAATCAATATGCATTGAAATGCCCAATTTATGAGAGTGAGGAGAAAATGAGTGTAATCTCTTATTTGTAGATTGTGTTGTGGGTGAGATCCATTGATTGGAGATTCCATCTCTTTTACATTTTGATACTTATTTTATGTATATATTAGTGCTTTTCCAATATATGCACTACCTCTGTTGCATTGTTCATTCCATAGATTAAGTTATTAGGGTGTGATAGACATCAACAATGATGTTCAGCTGCCAAGACCATTTGAGTTTTATACACTCTCCTATGGTTTGAATTTTATCACTCAGTATGGTGAATAGGAGGTTGGGCCAAAAGAGGAGGCATGCTGCATCCTAGATACGTGCTACCAGGAGGGGAACAAGTGCGGGAGGTGCTGCCCCCTCCCCCAGGAAAATCATAACCCATGGGAGGTTGGGCATATGGATGAGAGAGAGCTCCAACGATACCGTTGGCAGCATGAGGTTCCCTCGGTGCGTTGACACAACCGGGTCTGGGGAGATCAGGTAGAACGGTATAAACATAACCTGTCTGAGCGTAGATCAAGTCATATTTTAACGCCAGTTGGAGGGCAGCTTCTTCAGTTTGGGGAAAATGCAATGCGGCATCTTTCCCAATAGGAGGCAAGAGAGATCTAAGGAACCAGTCCATGTAGACACAGTCTTCGAAGGTAGGGTATTGACATAGGCTCTTTCTTCTCCGCCATTCCTGGAAATGATCGGATAGGCGGGTCACAGATGATTGACAGAAAGAAGTCAAAAGTTTGATACCAGTGTCATAACGAAGGGGAAGCTGGAAGTAAGATAAAAAATCCCGGGCAAGAGTCGCAAAGGTGGTATGAGAGGAAGGGGCCTGATCAACATACCACTTAGAAGCCGTGCCTGTAAGCATTCGTTGGAACAACTGAAGACGGACAGAGTCATCGGTAATGGAGGTAGATGAACACCACATGTAGAAAGATCGAACATGATTTGAAGGATCTTCTCCAGCAAGGCCTTCAAACTTTGGGATGTCAGAAGGGAGCTTTGTCGGCATAGCAGGCCAACTAGCGTCATGGTGTATAGGGTCATTTGTCAACTGGTCCAAATCGGGGAGGCTGAGGCCTGCCATGAAGGGGAGTAAGGGCATAGCCGAGGTAGTTCCTATGGCGATTCCGCTAGTAGCAGTCCCAGCATTAGGGCCGGGATTACCGCTAGCGCTAGGCCCTAGACCAGACATAGTGAAGGTGACAGGGGGAGAACCGAAAGTAAAAGGAGAACCCAATGAACCAGAAGAGGAGTCGGAGTGTGGACTCGGAGGTGGACTAACTCGACGACGGTGGGAAGGAGTGGGTCGACCGACCAGAAACTGAGGGTGAAGGCCAAGAAGTCTCCGGGATGTGCGCTTTGGGGGCGCAATGATGATAACACAAACACGGCACAAGGGGAAGAAGAATGACCAACAAGGGCGGGGAGGTGCAGAATCAAGTGATTACAATTTCGAAACAAGGGCAGAAACGGTGCAGTGTCAATTGATTTTACAATGTTTTAAAGTCTTTGCCTGGCGGTGTTAACCAGGCTCTTCTTCGCTTAGGGTGAGTGTGTGGCGTGCGTTAATTTTAATTTTTAAACCCAGACATTTTGAGAGTAAAAGAAAAAGTGTGTTGCGTGACTGAAAATAAATCTGCAGAGAACAGTATATAATGCTGAAATAACAGAAAATTAACAGCTAACAATGCATCGATCTAACCCCAAAAAGGCGGGTCTCTCAAAACTGGTCTAAAAGAGGGAAAGAATCTAGTCAAAACACACTAAAAAGAGGCCAATATATCTAAGGTCAGGAGGGACAGGGATCTAAAGGAAAGATCTGCTGAACAGAGGTGCAGAACACAGCCAATAGGTAGAGGCAAGGTGGCTGTAAAAAAGGAGGAAATCAGCAAAAAGCAGAAGGGACAAGGAGGACGCCATAAAGGTAGATCCAAAAAAAAATTCAGGAGGTGATTTGAAAGGGAGAAGAGCTGATTAAAAGGGATCTGAAAAGGAGGTATCAGATTTGAAAAAGGGAAGGCTGAAACTCTGAAAAATTCAGACACCTGAAACGGCTAAAACTCTTCCACAAAAAGTGGAGGGTACTGAAGCCCTAGGGGACTATGTTCCCACTTAGTTGAGTAAAAAAGAGCAAGAATAGGCCTAAATGGGTGGAGACGGAGGTCAGACAACCCTGACAGAGGTTCAGACAAAACCCAGAAAAATTTTAGAAAAATTCCAGAAAAAAGTCCAGGTCGCAGTTTTTGACCTGTTTTTCGCTCACGTAGCAGTTTTTGGGCTGTTTTCTGCTACCCAGGATGCATTTTTTGGGCCAAAAAGTGCGACCTGCACTTTCGACACTCTCGGCGGCAGATTTCAGAAAAAAATGTTATCTCAGCTACGGCTGATGTCTGTCACCTGCGCAATAGGGCCAGAAACACACAGAAGTTAAAAATTTTAATGTTTTAGGGTTTTATGGGTGAAAAACAACATAAAAATAGAAAAAACAAAAAGCTGAAGAGAAAACCTAGGGTTTAAAGTAGCTGGATATGCAGGAATATGATAAACGACAGCGGTCGTAATTGAAAACCCGTGTGGAGTCGCCAGTTGTTAGTATGAATCTTTTGTCGAAGTGTACGAAAAAAGACCACTTTAGCTACGCATAACTTATAGCCCTAACATCAAATGTGGCTACAAATATCTTCAGATCTGCAGTTACTTGATCAAGACAAGTGCTGTAAAAAACCAAATCTATGCATAGAGAGACATTAAGCAGTAAAAATAAGGTTTTTCTCCATACATCCAATAGACAAGACAAGAACAATATTTTTGAAAGAAGTTTTGTTTTAAGGGCACCTGGGAGGAAAACAAGAAGGTGTTTCCAATTCTCCTCAATGGGATGGGTTCTTGGAAGTCCTCAGCACTTCAGATCTAGCATTTCTCTCTCTTGTTGGTGTAGAAAACCCGGACAAAGATAGAACTCAAAGGGAGCTCACAAAGCAAATAATGGAAAATATGACAATGATAATGGCTCAAAGTTAGACCAAGAGTTTAGATCCAGAGTGATCTCATAGGCAACAAAAGGTGAAGAATGGTAGGAAAAACCCTCCTATTTATAACAAAATATTGGGTCATTCTAGATCTTGGTGCATGATTAAAATAACATTAACCAAATCTAGATCCACCTTTTATGGAATATTTTATTATATTTTTTGGAGGGAAAAAGTATTTGACTTGGGTCAAATCCTTTTATTTGTGAATAATAAATAAATAAATGATTTATTTATCATTTTAAGGAAGTGGTTGAAAGATAATCAAATAAATAATGATTTATTTAATTATTTATGGGTGATTTAGTCATATTTAACAAGGAATATTATTTAAATAAGATTTAGATAATTATTCCTAGAAAATAATAAGATAAATAAAGATTTATCTAATTAATTTCTTTGTTTTGGGTTAAACATGACCAGGAATAATAATTGAATTATTTTTTAATTGATTATTCCTTGAGGAAAATCAAACAAATATAGGTTTGTTTAATATTTCCTTTTGGGGTTTCCTGTTTAGACCATAAACAACCTAATAAATGTGTTTTATTAAGTTATTTTACATAGTGAAAGCAATTTTACTTAGGGTAAAATTGGTCTTACATGGTGTACTTGGGTCCATCTAATGATAGTAGGTTAGATGACCAAAAAATGGTGTAACACACTTTTTATGCCATTCCCGGAGATCGTCCTGTCTCTTCTCTATGAAATTAATCATGTCAATAGTGGGATGAATCTGCAAGGCATAAGTACAATGTCACTCATAATGATTACCCTAACATATCAGGCAGAATATCCTTGATATGAAGGTTCTGTCGACTTTAGTTCGAGGTCTGATGGGGAACCAACACCGGAAGGCTGCTAAATCGAGGTAATGGACGACTACATGGTCCATATTTTTGCATAACATACACATTGGTCATTGCTACGAAGTGCCGTTGGGGGTAACTAGGGGTTCCCTGCTAGGTCGTTCTTCTGCTGTCAAGAATATGATAGATCCACTCATCTCATCTGCTTGGGTCATGGAGCTGCCTGTGGACTTGACATCCATATCATCTTCTTGGGAAAGGCAAACTATGGCTGAGCGAAGGCTAGCAAGGGCTAGCCGAAAGCGAGGTATGTAGTGACAATCCTCCAAAATGTGGTTGTCGGTGCATAACGGGCATGTGAATTGCGCTACTCGTATCCCCATGTAGTAAACCCTTTTGATTGGATACCATCTGTGAATGAGTTCCAAGATTGCGCACTCTTCGAGGTAGTGGCCACATTCATCGCATAGTGTACAACTTATAATGGGCATTACTGGGGGTCGTTCTACAATCCTATGTTCCTCTTGTAAGTATAGGATGGTGTGAGGCTCATCATTGACAGACTGAATGGAGGGATCCTCTTGATAGGATCACTCAACCGCGTGTAAGGAGTCACTATACCATGGTATCTCTGGAAAATGACGGGTATAGTGCCCATAGGTGCCATAAAGAGAGCATGCGTGATTGGTATGCAACGGTTTGCCTTTACCTTTTGAGGTAGGTTACTTTTTACAGGAACATGGTGTCGAGATGTCTGCTTCGGAGCCAAGGAGTGGGTTTAGCTCATCCAGCTCCTGACATATGTGGGTAGGATGGCCTATAACATCGCATATGGCGCAAACTGGTGATTCCCTTTGAATGGCGGGGGTCACCATATTCTTTCCTCTCTTTGCGGTTTTCTTGGCCGTGATAACCAGTTTCGCAATGGGAAATTCCTGTGCGGGGGCAATCTCGACCGTTTCTTGGGTTGGTTGTGGCTCCTTGGGACTGAGGGGCTTTAACCCTATGGTAGTAACGTTGGTGGCTCCTATTCCGGAAGGGGGAATGAGGTACCAAACTGGGAATGCCAATGATATGTTGGGTAACACCAGCGTTGCCAAGACTTGATGGGAGACGAAGCCAGCTGGAGGGTAGAGGAAAGGGGTTTGGGAGGTGGCGTAGGCTAGAGAGGCTATCGTGGTCGATGCCTCAGTGTCGTTACTGCTTGATTCCATGTCCTGAATAACCTCGGTGCTTGATGTGGACATCATGCACATCGGGGCCCCTGTCACATCGAGCGATACCTCAAGGATAATGAGAGGATCTCCTAGGAATAACCTTAGGACGGACGATGGTTTGAATTGGCCAAGGCCATATTCTTGGTATTATGAAAGGCCATCTTCGGCTGTATCTACATAGGGTATAATTACATCCATGTTGGTTAGGGGATGCTTCTCGTTGTGTGTCAGTTGGTTGACATTAATGATGCGATCCTTGTGGGGGAACATCATAATGCGGAAGACGGAGGAGGCTATGGAAGACATGGCGTACATATAACTCTACCCAAGGAGTATATTGTAATCCAAGTGAGGATCCAAGAATTCAATGTCTATGTGGACCGTCTTGCTGGCTAAACAGACTGAAACATTTTGGTAGAGGCCGATGGGAGTGGAGGGATGACTGTTGTATGCTCTGAGTGTTATGACTGAGGGTTTTAGTTCGGGAGAACCCAACTTCTGCCAAATTTTTTTTGACATGATGCATGTCGATGCACCCTCATCTATGACACATTGGTGAATAGTGATATTATGTACCCATATTAGTATCTGGAATGTGACCATGGAAGGAAGCCTAGGGGTGGCTTTGTTTAAGTCAAAATCCATCATGCGCGTATCGGCAGGGTCGATAGCGCCTAATGTTGAAAGTAGGGCTTTTCGTTGCTTTGGGCACAATTGTAGCACTTCCAATGTGGAAATAGCAGTGGGTGATTGAGGTAAATTTTCCATGATGCTATAATTATGGGCTGCTTTGGAGTAGTTACCTACTCGCCTATTATGTCCCTTTGCCATCTTTGGCAATGGTTCTATAGGCATCTTTGAAATGGTCAAAGGTGCAGTCGGTGCAATAGTACTATCCCCTGACGTAGTGGAGTCTGGTGGGGTGTCGTAACTGCGATTCCATGTCTCGAAAAACATTTCTTCTCCTGTCATATAGATTTCATGGTTGTTTTTCCCAGAATCGTCTGGATTTTTTGCTGAGTGCTGACTGTCCCTTGGTGGGGGAAAGGTTCTGCATAACAGTGGGTTGCTGGGAAGATCCTCCTTGTCCTCAGTTACTCTAAAGCTTTTTTAGCTCAGGGAGATCATGACAGTGGTGAGTATAGTGCCCGTACTCACCACATATTGAACAAGAATGGTTTGTTTGTAGAGGTGGCCTTTTGCCTTGCCATTGTGCATTGCTTGGCTCCTGGTTTTGATTCCGGTTGGAGTTACCTCCAGCCCAGGATCGTGGTGGGTATTGTTGGTTGCTGCCCCCCTATCCAGGGTTCCCTTTGGGCTTGTTTTTTTATTTTTTCTTAACCACGTAAGGAGGGTAGTTCTCCTGGTTATACTGGTGTGGTTGATTCTGGGACGGCTGCATAAAGTTTAGCTATGCATTGGTTTGTGTAGGTGTTTTTTTTTCTTGGGACTGAGCATAACGTTGTCCCTTGTTTGCACCTTATCGTTGGGGGGGAGTTCTTCCGTTAGTGTTTCTTTCTATGTACTGGGTCCCCTCAGCTGAAGGATAGGGTCCTCCTTGGTGATACGCTTCCACCCTATTAGTCAAATATTGTTGAGGCATATGATGACTTTGAAGTCTAATTTGAGACATGTTCTGGGTAGAATTTTGTGCGTAACTAGGATTGTGACTAATGCTGCCTCGGTACCCTTGGGGCATTGACCCAATTTTTTCGTCTGCAGAGTTCGATGTGCCTTGCAATTCTTGATAAGTTTGCAGGCACGGGGCGTTAGGCAGGATATTGTAAATGTATCCTGAATGCGTATAAATCAGTTCAAGATTTTGGGCTTTACTGATTGCATCCTCTTCGGATGTGGGGTATTTCTATGCCACATCCTTTAAAATATCCACCGTTACATTTTTCAAGAATAAATCTAAGAGGACCCAATCATCGATTTTAGCTTTGCATAAACTGCGATGCCACCTCCACTCATGAGGATGGTCAGAGATATGGATGGCTGGGGTTTGTTGAAAATGAGTCAGTAACTCCATTTCCAAATCATGGTGAATGGGTATTTGAAAATAAGTGAGGAATGTGGTAGTGAGGGTGTTAAAGATTCTAAGTGAAGCAGGATGTTGCTCCACGTACCATTTCGCGGCTACTCCCTTAAGAGTGCGTTGAAATAGTCTCAATTGAATAGTGTCATTGATGATACTATTTGATGAGCACCATAGGTGAAAGGTCATTATATGGTTACCTGGGTCTTCTTCTTGCTTGCCTTCAAACTTTGGTATATCTGAAGGGAGCTTTGTGGGCATGGGAGGCCATGAAGGATTGTGTGTGATGGGGTCATTTGTGAGCTTGGTTAAATTGGGTAGATTCAACATAGCTAAGAAGGGTGACTGGGAGTTTTACACCATGGAAACATGTGAAGACACGAAGTTGTGGTTAGAACGAGGGTTAGTCTGTGACGTACCCTGATGTGTGTTCAGCTGGCTTCTCGAATGGGAACGCGCTCCTCTGCCCCCTAGGGGTCAAGGGGGGAGTGGTGTGCGGTGTGGTGTTTGGAGACTGACAAGGGTTCCCAACTATGGTTGCTCCAATGAAGTATGAACCAATGACGGTGGCAGCGTTCCATCTTTGACGCTTAAATGGCGAAAGACATGGAACCCCTCCCTGTAATGGGGGGAGGTCCAAAAGACGCCTGGATCAACGAGGTTCTGTTGGGACCGTTTGGGTGTTGACCAGGTTAGGTTTTGGAAAAAATTGAGGGGTTAGAGTCTATGTCAAATAAAAATTATGGCCACATACATAAAACAAAGCGAAAATAAAATGGCTTTCCCTTTAACTTAATCTATGTGATCAATCAAGCAAAAATATGGTTTTTGTTTTTTTTGCGCATGATACTCAAAATCCTAGAAGACCTATGCATCCTCACACACTCAAAAGTAACTGGGCCTTGAGAATATTTCTTGCAAGTGCTGGCACAATGTCCCATAAGAGCTGGCGATGCCCCTAGTCAGCCGAAGAGAATCCACCAAGGTAAGGGTAGAGGGTGTAGCGCTTGCCTGCACCGTCACCTATAGGATAAAGGGTGCCCTAGTTTTTGGCCACTAAGAACCACCGTCCCATGTGATTGTTTGAGTCTTGGGCTTCTTGGTGGTTAGCTAACAATACCAAGTATCAGCCGGGTCAGGTAGCCCCAACTGATATGGCACGCACTGCGCCTAAGCCTAACCCCCTCTGAATCGGGTCTTTGCCGCACTCGGGTTTTATTTTTTGTGGGCTGATAGGTGGATTTTGAAGCTCCCTAAATACACAAATTCTATGTTTCAATATGAAGTGTGATCAAGGCAGCTTTCTGGATGCCTACCCCCTTGATCCTAACTTAGTCTATAAATTCTCTTGTGGCCCATGTGGGGAGAATTTAGTGAGTTTGATTAAGTTAGTTTTAGGTGGCTTTCTTTGCTTAGTGTTTGAGTGTGTGTGAGCATAAGGTGAACAAGCTCATAGTTTGAACATTTGGATATCGATGATCCTTTACAAAAATCCCCTAGTTAAACTACGTTATTTTGTTAGTGGCTCAAAATGGAAAACGTGTAAGGATAATGGGCTGCTTTCAAATCTTTCTAGCTAATCTATGTGACTAACTAAAGGGAGATGGCGAATTGCAAAAATATAGTGTTCATATGCTTACCTAGGATCATCGGAGGGTTCAAAGGTAGTAGAGATTACTTGCTCTAATCGGTGATTCAATCCTAGTCCTGTAATTTCCTAAATGCAAAAATTGGATTAAGCTAAACAATTTCTACAGTAGCATATGCATATGTGGTCTTGGACCACTTAATTGGACTAGTTAATCTAAGTGTGAATACCAATTTTTTGCAAAAAATCAACTTAAAGAGAAACTAACTCTATGCCTACAGAAAGCAGCAAAAAGTGAGTTCTCAGAAGCTATGGGTTATCAACACAAGTGTTGGCAGATACATTAGGTGTTGACAAGCACACTACAAGAAAAAAAATGCAGAATATAGGGAGAAAATATGTCATTCTTCCATTGCGCGCAAAAATACTTGACAGGTGTGCCTTCCTGCACGTAGGTCAGAGCTGAACATGTGCCCTATGTGTTTGTGAGGAAATACTGCGTGCAAAAATCCTGCAAGTAAAAAATATTAGGAGATGCCTTCTTCAATCTATCACTCCAGTGAATCTAGGGACTGTAAGATGGGTCAAAGGATTGTCAGCTCCACTCCAGCATAGTCAAAGGGTCTCCTGCAAAAGATGGCACAACCACATAAACTTGGAACACATTAGTGGAGTCACCAATCCTGTTGTGGTGGATTAAACACACCGGTGTATGAAATCGCACCAGCTTAAAGAGTGTGGTCTACCCTTTAAACTATTGGTAATAGGCAGAAAGTGGTGGAGTTCAAAAGCACACAATTCAGTAGAAAAATTATGCAAAATTATGCTCAGGTTAAACTAAAACTAAAACAAAAATATACAGAAGCTATAAAGAGAGTCAAAGGATAGTAATGCAAAAGACGTCTCAAAGGCCTCTTCTTATTAAACATTTGAAATGGAGAATAAATTTTACCCACTTTCCAAAAGGCCCCTAGGCGATGGATCTAGGTCCCGATGCAAGGATGTTGCCTTCCAATCTCTACCTCTGATGCAGTCTCCTTCTCTCTCTTCCATGGTGGACTAGGATTGTTGGATGGCCAACGACCGAGTACTCTTCAGCTCCAGCTCTGGGTCACACACTACTAGTGTTTCTTGGGAAACTTTGGCTAGCATAACAACGTGATCATCATTTCTTCATCTCTTGGTGGACTTATATAGGGGAGTTTCAAATCCTCCTTCCCTCCCTTGGTACATGATGGATGGTGACCCAAGGGAGAGGTATGATTCCATTGTGTGCTCCAAATATTCCTTTGTGTGCTCACATAGTGTCTAAGGGGGCGTTGGTGGCTATCCTTAGGCGGCTTCATATAAGGAGAAATTTCCCTTTGCTTTGTGTGGTCCCGGAAAGCAACATTTTTCCATTTCTAGGAATGCGCACTTATCAAGAAAAAAGGCGCACAGAAGGCACTCTTATAGAAGGACTAAGCACGCATTTTAGCATTTAAGACTAGTTCAAATCTGATTTTTTCAAAACCTTAGAGATTTTAAATACTTTCTTGATTCCATAATGTGTTCTTGCCCTGTAAATCCTTAGGCTTGACATTAATTAATGTCATCTTTTGCTGTACAATTTTCCACTATTAACAAGCATCATGTCACTGTTTTTAGGCCAACCCTTCAAGCTGATTGGAGGCCGACTAGATCACTGTCTATATAGGCCAATATATAGTGCTATTATTCCAGCGTTTAATGAGGGTAAACATGACAAGGCCTTGGAGAATTTTTATGACTCGAATATTCATATTTATGACCCTTAATTACATGTATAACTAGAAGACGAATCATAATAGACATCAAGAAGAACTCTATTGACCTATAATAAAATATTTCTCATGAAACCCATGAAGCAAGTACAAAAAAAATACATCTTATTATCTTTGTCCTCTTCTTTACATAAATACATAGTCTATGAAGACCGATCCTAGTTACACTTTTCAACACCAAGTAGCTTCGAGCATCTAAGCATCATAACATTAGTGAGCACAGTACCTACAAGTGTCGAGGTTATACATTATGATATATCACCTAGCACTGATCAACACCGTAGCATATAGTATTATTCTTATTAACACAGTGTTAAGACATTTGCTAAGATTTATGATACTCCATGGTGTATTGCAAGCTCTTGTTGTGGTAGCATTGAACCACACATACTGAATCATAATGCGAAATTGCCTCACATTTTCTTGGACCCATTCTCCCAAGAGTCCAAAAGAAAATAAATTGGATCCTGAAGAAATGATGTGGACTCAAACAAGCAAGATTAAGCCTCTATGCTAAAGGAGAAGCTTCTAGAGGCTACTAAAGCCACTCAAGAGGTAGCTAACTGCATTTTTTTTATTTTTTAATTATAGGAATTACAGTAAGAAATTTCTCCCATGAGGGACTTCCGTTGGCTTAGTCCTTGGGTTTGAATGGTAGATATTCTACCAAAATTGTTGACCTTTAACAATTAAAACCTTTATTTTTTGGAAAGAAAAATGCAAGGATAAATGAAGAGGAATTAGGCATTTATAAAGCCCTAAACCCCTTCATTGAGCGCATGAGGCCTATTGGGGCCTTCTCGTAGGCCCCAACTTGTTTAAAAAAAAGTAAAAATAGATTTTCCAATTGTCTTGGGACTAGCCCTACTCTTTGGGGAGTGTTCAACGTTCTCTAGACAACATGAATATGCAGATTGTGAGCGTGCTCTTGAAAACAAGGTTGCAGCGGAGCGCCTCCCCCCATCGAACTCGCTCCTAGAGTGTGCTCCCTCGAACTCGCTCCCGGAGCACACTACCAGAGCCAATGCTTAGAGGGTCATATTAATGAGAAAGATCCCGATACAAATATAGAGGTAATGATAAAGATACATCTGGTTCAATCTATGTTTTTATGTTTTTTATGTCTAATTCATCATTCTACATGCTTTTGTTGACATATATGCATCAAAATATAAAAATATAATATATATCTATATATCTATATATATATATTTAAAAAACACTCTCGGATCGGGAGCTTCTAAAAATGGCGCTCTCGTTCCCGCTCCCCTTTTTCACTCCCGCTCCCAAGTAACCTTGCTTGAAAACACTTGATCAAGAGTATTTTGGGAGGGCGCTATTGTAGATACTTGCTTGAACGTTGAACAAGGGGATTCATTCCCTACAATATTTCCTTTTCCTAGGTTTTTCTTAATGGAGACTTGAATGACTAACACATCTAGAAGGATATTGTTATAAAACATCTACTAATGAATCTTGAAAGATATTATGATGTGGTTTTTATTAGCAAATCTCAAAGTAGATATTATTATGTGACATATAGAAGCATGTTACATGGAGTGCCCATTTTTTGGATTTCAAGTGGAATTCTGTGTTGTTTGGCCAATTATTGTGTTTGCACATTACTAATTATCTATATTTCGGCTTTTTCCAGTTTGCTAGGCTTCCTTATCAACCTTATCTCTTTGGTGAGCTATGTACTTCATAGGTAGGGGTCTCTTTTTCATATCTACTATCCTTCACTCTTGGTCTTATATAAGTTTTTATTCTTCTGGGCTTAGTCCCTTATTTAACTTCTCTATTACTTTGTCTTCCCTGTTAAGTATATATTGTTTAATGACCATAATGTTTATTTCAAGGATTGAGGTTAATTTTTCTTAAATCTATCCATATCCATTTCTGTCTCACTTAGAATGATGTATTGGGAACATCACTAGTCGAGCTTTCTATGGAGAAGGAAATATAACCAATTGAATTTTCAAAGTAATGTCTGTTATCTTGGTAACTGAGATAAAGTTTAAGATGCTGATAGTCAGGTATGAAGAGAGGGTATCAGGGATGGAAAAAATATAAAAGAAGTAGTACTTCCCTGGCCTAGCGGAATTTTTCTGGGATATCTTTTAAAAACATCATACAAGAATTTTTTACAATTTTGTTTTATATCAGCAAATAATGGACCCTACCAAGAATTATTGTAGTGAACATATCGAAGTTAAAAATGGATTTCCCTATGTGAGAGTAAAATGAGGTAATAAATAAAAGAGTACATAAGTTGAAAGTTCATTGAACAAATGTATAAATTTGGATGTGCGTACGAGTGCCAAATAATGGAATAAAAACCCATTTAGCTAATTCATCCATCCATTCTTCAGGCATTCTGATGTCCACTATGATGTAGCTCTGGCCTGTAGAGTAAAGAAGAAGTTGGATGATGAACACAGGGTGGTCTTTGGCTATTTACAAGGATGATGATGTTGAACCCTTAGTTAAACTAAGAGGGGGGGGGGGGGTGAATCAGTTTAATGCATTCATGGTCTTGTAAAACTTTCTTTTACACTTATTTACACCTTCATTTCATGATCAATTTAATGTATAATGTAACAACAATATTAATAAGTGAATAGAAGGTATTAAGTAGATTAAATACAGAATATCAACCCATAATCATCATGCACATAGACAACAGATATAAGTGGAAACCCATAAGGGAGAAAACCACATCTTATTATTGTTGTGATGCAAATGCAAGCTCCAACTCCCTCTCACCACTGATTTTCTATAGGCTCCAACCTACAGGAGGCTACTACCTCAATTCTGCAAGCTACAACCTACAGGAGGCTCCTACCTGAGCTAGCTACAACTGGACATCTTTCAAGCTACAACTTGATATGGAAGCACCAACTTCCTCACACTACAATGAAAACACATGCTGATTACCTGGATATCAACTCTTTTTTGTTCCTTCTTCACTATTGTCCTCCAGCCTTCATATTTTCCTTATATCCTTTGAATCTTCACAGCTTATATATCTTCTCCTCCTTCTTCTTACACTCTCTAACCTCCTGTAGCTCTCTTACATTCTTCTTCCTCTCTCATCCATTTTGCAGTTCTCTAAAACTCTCTCTTTCCATTGATATTACATCTCTTATACAGATAACTCCTGACAGATTAAATTATAGAGGGAATATGAAGTGAATAGGCCTAACCCTATGCCTTCCACCCATTCGATTCCTCATTCTTCAGTTCAAGTTATTACATGAGAAAGAATCATTACACCACTCATGGAGTTTTTCCTATGCCTACGGAGACTTGCCTTTGCATCACATACAATAAAAATAATTAGTGAATTTACATTTGCAGTTACAACACTATTTCAGTTCAACCCTTTCAACCTCTTGCTTTTCCATTTATTTTGTCTTCTCTGCCTATTGTCCCTTTATCTTCTCTACCTACTATTATATTTCTAACTTTTCTACACAACCGTCTTTTTCTGACTTGACCCATGCCTTTACGTTTTACATAGCCTCCGCCTCTTGCATATCTTACTTGCATCGTTCCATGCTCTTCTCTTTGTGTTGGGTCACTAATACTCCTGAGTACTGCCTTCACGTTTAGACCTTCCCTCTTAACTCACAACCGCAATTGCATCACACTGTTATGCACGGGATCAGGTCCTTTTAACTACACGACCCTTTCCTTGCCGTGTTCAACCTTTTCTTTTGTTACCCGAGTCAACCTCTGCTTCCACTATTTTCTTCATAAACAATGGAGAATACATTAAGCCTGGACATGAAATACATTACTATTTACCTCTAAACAATATCACGTCCACCTTTTATCGCATTTCGGTATTTCCATTGTTCTTTGCTATATGGATCCTTTGCTCTCCAATGTGATTTACAAAGGGAAAATCACATACTTCTGGACTTGAAAACTTTTAGGCTTCAGCTTTGATATGCATCGCATCCGCTCTCTTTATTGCACTTCGGCGATTCCAGTTATCCCATGTGCCTTCGTCCATCTGATCTCCCGATATGCGATATGCGAAGGGTCCCACTTGAATTTATCTCTACTTCGCATCACAACTCACATGACTTCTATGATTGTGCGATATCTCTCCTACCCCAATTGCAATATGCGATGGTAATATCACATCACAATATTGGCTATTGCAATATCGCAATATCGGCTATCACATATAATTTACCATACCGTGCGAACTCATATCATGTGCGATATGTGATCACATCGAATCGCAAATTAAAACAATTACCTTGCGTCTTGCGATTTTGATCTTCGCTGATGTGATCGTCACCGTTGATTTGCCGAGATCTACGGTCCTTGCTGCTGCTAGCACTTCCGATTGGTTTCTACCCTTCTTATCTTGCGATGAATCTTATCCATTCATTTCTTGCCTTTGTTGTTGCGATCTAATCGTGATCATCTGTTCACCTCACTTGGAATTCTTCTACCTTAGTCTATTTTCTGTTTGTTTACGCTGTCCCACTCTGTGACACCGGTCCCTCCTCGCTACTCCTCCTGAGCTTGTTCTTTATTCTAAGTGCTCTGATCTCTCCTGAGCTTGATCTTCTATTTGCTATTCACTCCGACTTGGGATTATTTCGCTTGTTGCATGCCTTTGTTGATTCTCTGTTGCCTTTGCTGCCTTTGTTGTTTTGTTAGTTGCATTCTCTTTGCTTTAGGTTATGCTTCTATCGATGCTCTTTTGCCTCTATGGTGATACTCCTTTCTTCTCCTTTGCCATCAATGACAATATTTCCAACAGTCTCCCCCTTTGGCATTGATGGAAATACATCCACCAATACTCCAATACTTCCTCCAGGACTTCCTCCCCCTTTCATTTTGAAAGGTGTGTTTCTTCCTCTGCTTGCTTTTTAGAAGAGCCTTTCTTCTTCTGCTTATTTTTTTTTTCTCCCCCTTTGACATCAATGGAAAAGGGTTGCACATTTCCCAGTGTGGTTTCTATCTTTGCATTTCCTCTCTCTGAGTTGTGTTTAGGCCTTCTTCTCATGACTTTATACCTTGCTACTCCAAACTGGTGTACAAGAGTTGTTGGGAGGACACTTTGAGAATCATAGAACTAGTATGTGGTTCACCTTTACTGCCTGTTGTTGGTTATATGTTCTAGACTGCTGTAATAGTCGAAAGACCCTTGATACTTGATGTAATTCTGCCATAAAACTTCTAATCTTGAGGACCTGTTCCATGCACTACTCCATTTTTCTAGCTCTTATGACAATTTATTGACTGCTCACCCCTTGGAATGATGCTTTTTTGTCTGATATTGACTATCACTTGTCTTCTTCATTGATCCTGTTTCTTGTATGCAGCGCCCCCCCACCCCCCCCCCCACCCCCTTTTTTTTATTTCTGATCATGTTAGAGAGTAACATCTACAGACACTACCCCTAGCTTGTCTCTTAGATATTTGAATGGTTCTTTAGCAAGAGGTTTTGTGAATATGTCTGTTGTTTATTCCTTGGTACATATTCCAATTTCACTAATTTCTGTGCTACTTGTTCTCTGAGGAAGTGGTACTTTATTGGGATGTGCTTTGTTTTTGAATGAAGTACAAGACTTTTTTGATATACTTATTGCACTTGTATTGTCACATTTGATAGAAATGGGTTCATCAATGCTTACCTTCATGTCTTGGAGAGTTTGTTTCATCCACATTACTTGTGTGCAACATGATGTGGCTACTATGTATTCTGCTTCTACTTTAGATAGAGAGATAGAAGTTTTCTTCTTTCTTAGCCATGCCACTAGACTTTTTCCCAAATAAAATGCATCTCCACTTGTGCTTTTACTGTCATCCACACAGCTGGCCCAATCTGCATCTGTGTATGCTTTCAATGTGAAGCTTTTTCCTTTTGGATACCATAGGCCATAATGTGCAGTTCCTTGCAGATATCTAAATATTCTCTTGATTGCAAGTAAGTGATTTTGTTTTGGTGCTGCTTGATATCTTGCCACAAGACCTACTGCCAACATAATGTCTGGTCTAGAAGCAATTAGGTATAACAGACTTCCTATCATGGATCTGTAAAGTTTTTGATCTACATCTGTTGATCCATCATTAGCACACAGTTTGCATCCAGTGATCATGGGAGTTGACACAGGTTTGCAGTCTTGCATTTGAAACCTTTTCAACATTTCTCTTAATTATTTTTCTTGTGAAATGAATATTCCTGTGTTCTTTTGTTGAATTTGAAGTCCTAAATAGAAGGTGAGCTCTCCAATCATTGACATCTCAAACTCTGATTTAATTTCTTCAACAAATCATTTTTCTAACTCATATTTGTTGCTACCAAACATGATGTCATATACATACACTACTACAATTAAGAGTTCATTTTCATTAGCCTTTATGTACAAATTTCTATCTACTCCTCCTTTCTTGAACCCTTGTTTTTGAAAGTATTTGTCTAGCCTTGAATACCATGCACGAGGAGATTGTTTCATACCATATAAGGCTTTATTTAATCTGCACACATAGTCATGTTTATCTGTTAGTGAGAATCCTTCAGGTTGTTCCATGTAGACTTCTTCCTCTAGATCTCCATTCATGAACGCGAACTTTACATCCATTTGATATACCTTGAAATCATGATAACATGAAAAGGACAAAAACATTCTGATTGCTTCCATTCTGGCTACAAGGGCAAAGGTTTCATCATAATCAAGTCCTTCAATTTGAGAATATACCTTGCATACAAGTCTGGCCTTATTTCTCATTACCTTCCCTTGTTCATTCATCTTATTCTTGAATATCCATTTTGTGTCAATGACATTTTTCCTAGTGGGTCTTGGAATTAATTCCCAGGTATTTCTCTTCTCAATTTGGTCTAGTTCTTCATTCATGGCATTTACCCATTTTTTGTCTTTGCTGGCTTCTTCGAACTTCTTTGGCTCTATTTGAGATAGCATGGCTAGGTATACTCTTCTGTCTATTCAGCAAGCTGTCTTCTTGTCTAGACTCCCACACTCTTGTCCCCAATGATTTTTTCTTCTGGATGGTTATTTTGAGCGTATCTTGAGGGACCTTTTGAGTTTAAATCACTATCTTCTGTTGTCT
Organism: Pinus albicaulis; assembly: GCA_034641835.2. NCBI lineage: Eukaryota > Viridiplantae > Streptophyta > Pinopsida > Pinales > Pinaceae > Pinus > Pinus albicaulis. The sequence goes on along the minus strand of CM076572.1, from coordinate 1,450,324,060 downwards.
TGCTATGTTCATCATTATCTTGGTTCTCAGCCTCATGATGATCTGGAGGATTGGTGCAGCTTGTGTTTCTTGTTCTGTTTGGTAGATCTTTGTCAACTCTTACATCAATGATTTCAACAATTTTGTGCAGTATTTTGTTGTAACACCTGTAACCCTTACTCTTGGATGCATATCCTAAAAATATTCCTTCATCAGCTCTTGCATCAAACTTCCCCAATTTTTCATCATTAATTTTTATTGAACACTTGCTTCCAAAGACTCTAAAGTGCTTGATTGATGCTGGTTTACCATTCCATAATTCGTAAGGAGTCTTATCACAATTTGGTCTTAGATGAGCTTTGTTGAGAATGTGAACAACTATGTGTGCTGCTTCTGCCCAATAAGTTTGGGGAATGTTACTTTCTTGCATCATGGCTCTGGAAATCTGTTGTACTGAACTGTTTTTCCTCTCTACCACTCCATTCTGTTGAGGTGTACCGGCAATTGTAAAATGTTGTTTTATCCCATGTTCAGTGCATAGGTCTGCAAAATCATAGTTTGTGAATTCACCTCCTCTGTCTGATCTGATGCACTTTAGCTTGCATCCTGTTTTATTTTCTGCCAAAGCCTTGAATATTTTGAATTTCTCAAGCAGTTCCGATTTATATTTGAGAAATGCAACCCATGTCAATCTGGTAAAATCTTCTATTATCAACATGAAATAAGATTCTCCACTTGGTGTATTAGTTCTTGAAGGTCCACACAGGTCCATGTGAACAAGATGAAGAGCCCTACTTGTAGATAGGTTTTCTTTGGTCTTGAAAGATGTGTGGGTCTGCTTGCCCAGTTGGTAGGATTTACATATGGTATTTGGAGGCTTCTTTATTGCAGGCATATCTCTGACTACATTCTTCTTGCTTAGATTGATGATGTGGTCAAAGTTTAGGTGTCCCAATCTTCTATGCCATAACCATGATTCATCAAGTTTTCTTATGTGGCATGCTTCATTCTCTTCTTTCACTATATAGACATTACTTTATGTTCTAACCCCTTTGATCAAGGTCTTTCATGTGGTGCTCGATCTTACTTCACAATCTTGGGCTCTGAAAAGGACCTCACAGCCTTTATCACACATTTGACTAATGCTTATAAGTAGATTGGCTTTCAACCCATCCACAAATAGTGTTACACCATTTTTTTGGTCATCTAACCCATTATCATTAGATGAACTCAAGTACACCATGTAAGACCAATTTTACCCTAAGTAAAATTGCTTTCACCATATAAAATAACATTTGTCCATATTTCCTGGTCATATTTAACCCAAAACAAGGATATTAATTAAATAAATAATTATTTATTTAATTATTTCTTAGGAATAAGTTATTCAAATCATTATTTAATAATATTCCTAGTTAAATTTGACTAAATCATTTTTAAATAATTAAATAGATCATTATTTATTTAATTATATCCCCACCATCTTCCTAAAATAATAAATAAACCATTTATTTATTTATTGTTTATAAATAAAGGAATTGACCCAAGTCAAAAGACCTTTTCCCTCTAACAAATATAATAAAATATTCCTAAAGGGTGATTCTAGAATTTGATTAATAATATTTTATTCATGCACCGAGTTCTAGAAAACCCCAATATTTTGTTATAAATAGAAGGGTTTTCCCCATTCATTAGTGACCTCCATTGCATTAGATCACACTGGATCTACTCTTGGTCACCATTTTCCATTTTTTTCTTTGTGAGCTCCCATTGAGTTCTATGTTTGTCTGGGTTTTTCTACCACAATAAGAGAGAGGAATTTTAGATCTGAAACGCTGAGGACTTCCAAGAGCCCATCCCATTGAGGAGAACTGGGAAGCACCTTTCTTGTTTTTCTCTCAGGTGCCATATTCTTTAATATAATATAATACATTATTTTAAATACATTGTTCTTGTCTTGTCTATTGGATGCATGGAGCCATATTATATTTTATCTGCTTAATGTCTTTTGTGCTTAGATCTAGATTTGTGCAGCATTATTTGGATCATCTAATTGCAGACTTAAAGATATTTTTCAGACATAATCGATGTTAAGGCTATTTTTTATGCGTAGCTAAAGTGATCTTTTACGACGAAATATTCATACTAACAATTGCCGACTCCACACGGGTTTTCTTTTGCGACTGCTGTCGTTTCATATATTCCTGCATATCCAGCTATTTCAGACCCTAGGGTTTCTCTTCCATTTTCTGCTTTCCTATTTTTATGGTGCTTTCCACCTCTAAAACCCTCAAACAGTCAAATTTTTAAGTTCCGTGTGTTGCTGGCCTTATAGCGCAGGTGACAGACATCAGCCGCAGCTGAGATGACAATTTTTTCTAAAATCTGCCGCCGAGAGAGCCAAATCTGCAGGTCGCACATATCGGGCCAAACAGTGTGACCTGAGCCTGAGGTCACACTTTTCTACCCCAAATCTGCGACCTGGACTGCAAAACAGGTCAGAACCTACGACCTGCACTTTTTGCTGCACTTTTCCAGCACTTTTTCTGGGTTTGTCTGAAGCTTCTGTCAGGGTTTTCCAGCCTCTGTCTCTACCCGTTTAGACCTATTTCTGATCTTTTTCACTCAACTAAGTGGGAATCTTGCCCCTTAGGGCTCTAATACCCTCTACTTTTTGTGGGAGAGTTTTTGCTGTTTCAGAAATCTGAATTTCCAGGGTTTTAGCCTTTTTTTCTTCCAGATCTGATACCTCATTTTCAGATCCCTTTAGATCAGCTCTTCTCCCTTTCAAATCACCTCATATACTTTTTTTTGGGTTCATTTCTAGGGCCGCCTCCTTGTCCCTTCTATTTTTAGCTGATCTCCTCCTTTTTAGCAGCAACCTTGCCTCTGCCTTTTTGTTGTTCTCTGCACCTCTTTTCAGCAGAGTTCTCCTTTAGATCCCTGTCCCTCCCGAACTTAGATCTATTGGCCTCTTTTTAACGTGCTTTGCTTAGTTTTTTCCCTCTTATCAACTAGTTTTGAGAGACCCGCCTTCTTGGGTTAGATTGATGCATTGGTAGCTGTTCATTTTCTGTTCTTTTAGTCTTATTTACTGCAGATTTATTTTCAGTTACGCAGCACACTTTTTCTTTTACTCTCAAAACGTCTGGGTTTAAACAATTAAATTTTACGCATGCCACACACTGACCCTAAGTGAAGAAGAGCCTGGTTAACACCGCCTGGCAAAGACTTTAAAATCAATTGGCTCTACACCTCTCTGCCCTTGTTTTGACATTGATCTCACTTGATTTTACCCCTCCCTGCCCTTGTCGATTTTTCTTCTTCCCATCACCATTGTGCCTCCAAGGCGTTTGTCCCAGAGACTTCTTGGCCTTCATCCTTAGTTTTCGGTTGGTCGACTTCCTCCTTCCCATCGTCATCGAGTAATTCTTCCCCCGAGTCCGCACTCCAACTCTTCCTTTGATTGTTTGGGTTCCCCTCCTACTCCTGGTTCCCCCCTGTTACCTTTACCATGTCTGGTCCAGGGCCTAACACTAGCGGGAACCCTGGCCCTAATGCTGGGACTGTTACTAGCGGAACCGCTACGGGAACTACCTCGACTGCTCCCTTGCTCCCCTTCATGGCAGGCCTCAGTCTCCCAAATTTCAATCAGTTGATCAATGATCCTATCTGCCACAAAGTTGGTTGGCCTGATATGCCAAACAAGCTCCCCTCTGACATTCCCAACATCGAAGGCCTTGCTAGAGAGGATCCCTCCAACCATATCCGATCTTTCCACATGTGGTGTTCATCCCATTCCATTACTGATGATTCCATCCATCTTAGATTGTTCCAACGCACGCTTATAGGTGAAGCTTCTAAGTGGTATGTTGATCAGCCCACTTCCTCTCATACCACCTTTGCGACTCTTGCCCGGGCTTTTTTATATTACTTCCAGATTCCCCTTCGTTATGACACTGGTATCGAACTTTTGACTTCTTTCCGTCAATCATTTGCGACCCGCCTATCCGATCATGTTCAGGAATGGAGGAGAAGAAAGAGCCTATGTCAATCTCCTACCTTCGAAGACTATGTCTACATGGACTGGTTCCTTAGATCTCTCTTGCCCCCTATCAGGAAAGATGTCGCATCGCATTTTCCTCAAACTGAAGAAGCTGCCCTCCAAATGGCATTAAAATATGACCTGATCTACGCTCAGACGGGTTATGTTTATACTGTTCTACCTGATCTCCCCAGACCCGGTGATGCCCATGCACCAGGGGCACCTCATGCCATCGACAATATCATTGGAGCTATCTGTCATACATACGCCCAACCTCCCATGGGTTATGGTTTTCCTTGGGGGGGAGGCAACACCTCCTGCACTTTTTCCCCTCCAGGTAGCACATCTCTAAGATACAAAAAGCCCCCTCTTTTGACCCAACCTCCTCCTTACCACACTGTTACCCAACCCCATTATTATCCATATCCACAGCTAGGTGCTCCAGCTCCTCCAACATCAGCACCTCCACCTCCCTTGCCTTCTCAACCCCCGCAACAATAGTCACCGCACCCTCAAGAGCAGGTGGATGCACAGCAGGGATTTGTGGCTACCCAACCACTTGACGGACAGGTGACCACTCAACCTTCCCCTTCTTGTTCCTTCGATTACCAGATTCTCATGATGAACTATGATCACCCTTTACCTGTCGACCTTAACCTTCAAACTCGGTCTTGTCAGTACCCCAAGCCTCTTGCTCCATCTATCCCCGAGTCACCTTATTCAGGTTCTATAGAGCCTCTTTCGACAACTAATGGTCCCTTGCATATCCCTCTGCCCAATGCCAAGGTTCATACCAAGATTCCTAAGGGACCATTACACCGAAATGTTGCTTCTGACCGAGCTACCCATTCGTTTAGCATAGTAGATGAGTTGGCCCAATCTCCTATTGACATTTAAATGCTGGAACTCCTCCAGTTTTGCCCCTCCCAAAGAAAAGCTCTACTATCTACCCTGGGCGTTGTAGATCCAACAGATGACCAGTTGATTGTTTTCGATTCCCATCAGTCAGAGTCTCCTCCTCTTCCTGCTTCCGTAGCTTTCCAAATCTCATTCAAAATCTGAAACGCTAACATTTCCCGATGCATCATTGATGAGGGGGCATCCACCTGTGTAATGTCTTCTTCGGTCTGGAAACAACTCGGATCTCCTGAGTTGGCCCCTTCCACAATCACCCTTCGTGTGTGGAATGGCCATGCCTCCCAGCCCATTGGCTTCTTCCGTAACTATCCTATCACCCTTGCGGGCAAGACTGTTTGTGTCGACGTTGAAGTTATCGACGCCCCTCTTGACTATAACATTCTCTTAGGGTGTAGTTAAACCTATGCCATGTCTGTCGTCCCATCCGCAGTCAACCGCAAGATTTTTTTACCACATAATGGAAATATTGTCACCATCGACCAGTTGACGTATCATGAACAAAAATCTCAGACTTCCCCTGAGTCCACCATCTCTGCTGTCACCAATAAGAAAACCATTGATTCTTTGACCAATGTTTCCCCTGGTGTCTACAAAGACTCCTCCTTGCTTGGAACCTTCCTTGGTCTTCCTCCTCCTCCTGTCTCTGATCCCAACTTAGTGAATGTTTGCATGATGCAATCGTCTCGAGCTGACCTTAAACAGCCCGCTTCGGCTGGTCAGCAACCTCAACCTCGCCTGCAGCAACCCTCTCCTAGCCCTTCGCCTCAGCTGCCCGAACCTCTTCCGCCTGGACCGTCCCATCCAACTAGTACTCATGAGCCTCTTTACCCTCCTAGCCTTAGCCATTTAGGAGCCATCCCACCTGGCCATTCCCCCTCTGGTCAGATATCGTTCCTAGCTCCCCCACCAGGACTGTACACAGTACCTGTCATGGCCACCCTCTCTCTTCCTAACCTGACTCTTGGGATTCCCTTCTGGTACCTTGATCCTCTAGCCGCAACCCTGCCTGGTCAACCCAAACCTTCTCTTGCTTTGACCCTGGTTCAACCGGTCCCCATCACTTCCCCCGCTGCAACAGTGCCTCAGTCACCTCAACAGGAACCACCTCCTGTTGCAACCACTTTGAGTAAGAAGGGAAAAGCTCGCAAGGGGGAATCAAAGGACAAGGCTTCCCCAACAAACCCTACCCCTCCTCGTCCCTTAAAGCATACCATCCAGTGTGCTTTGTGTGATGTTGTCGGTCACGCCACCCATACCTGTCCTGAATTGCCTCATCTCAAGCCCATGGTTAATGTCACATTCCCTAAGTCCATGGTCCTAGAAACCTCTGTTCCTCCCGCGACTGCGGCCAAGAACCCCAAGACTATTCACACCAACCACCCCTGTGCTTTGTGTGACCTCCATGGCCATTACACCCACCTCTGTCCCCGCCTCAAGGACTTCCGCACCTCTTTAGCCGTAGTCTTCCAATTCGAGGCCAAGCGCACCGAGTCCACCTCTCCCCTATTTGCACGTTTTTCTTCGATAGCACTAGAGGACATGAATGCTCCCATTAACATTCCCCCTCCTGATGTCAAGATGACGATGCCTTCATCCACCATTTTCTACCTGTCATCATCCATGAGATCCTGGGGGAACATTCCCTCTGAATCATCCCCTGTTGTTTCACTTGACCTTCCTTCAGCAATCACCCTGGACTCACAATCGGTCAATCCTTTATCTTCTCACTCTTCTGTCACCCCTTGCAATGATGCGCATGTGAACCTCTCTTCTCATGATGATGAGTCAAGTTGCTTCGCCGCATCCAGTGGTCTTTCTTCCCCCAGTCACCCCATTTTCTATCACGATGATGACATTATGGAATGAATCATCTCCCTTGACTTTCTCTATTCCCCCTTACATCAAAACCATGCATTCACACCACATACACCTTGTGGCCATTACATTGCAACCCAATGTTTGGGTAAGGGGGCACCCATATTTGAGATACCAGGCGAAGTAATTCTCCACAACTCTCCTAGTGTACCTGGTCATGTCGAATCTAGTACCATTATTCTTCCACATTTAGAAGAACCTCTAGATTCCCATACCACTTTAGATCACTCTCAGGATGATACCTCTTATGTTTCCTTCATTTTACATCAACAACCCAGCCTCTTAGACATTGTTGTTGACCAACCTATAGGTTTTCTAGGAGAGCATCAGTTCATTATCTCCAAATCCTCTCTTTGGGATAGTGACACCAAGTATGCCAACCAAAAAACTTAAAGTCCATTTGATTCATATATGCAGTACTAGCAAGAGATTGGTAATCCTCCATTCCCTTTCTCAAACTGCATAACCATAACGAAAACAAATAGGCACACCATATCATTAAAATGTGTTTAGATTCCCCTTTTTTCTAAATACATTTTTGCATGCCCACAACATGCTTGGGGGCACCTATGCCGCTCAACCATACAAATCCCAGATCTCAGCCAAAATCGGCACTGAAACCCCCTTTCTCTGACAGGTCACACTTTTCAGGACATTTCCTGGGATAGGTCGCAGCTTTCTGCCCAATACCTACTACCTAGGTCGCAAAACTGACCCCGAAAAGTGAGACCTGGCCTGTTCATGAGCTCTGGGTACCTGTTACTTTTTAGTTACTTGATACTTCACCAGGACACATTTTTCCCAAGAAGGGTCTCTTCACCTCTCCTCAAAATCAGATTTCCTCACTTACAACACTTGTACTTGGGGCACCACTTTGCCTCCTTACTCGTCTTCTTTCTTGTTGATATTCGTCATGAGCTACCCTATTGTACTCATGCTTTTATGGTCCCCCATTGGACCCTTACTATGAGGTAGCACCATCGAGTCACCCTTGTTTAGAGCATCTGCGTTGAGTCATCATCGCATTCATGGAGTCCATTTCGCGTCCCTTTGTACCCCGCTATAGTCACACCCTTGTCCCCTATCCCTCTTGATATTGCGTTAGTCGCTGCCAATCCATCCATACCCATTAGGATCTAACAAGGGAAGTCGTCCAAATGCTCCTCCGTATCCCTCATTCCATCATCATCATTAGTGTCTATCTGTTCGTCATTCTACTATTTTCCCTCATGCCTTAGTTGGGGTTCCCTTATTGCCTCACCCATGGCGGACCTACTTCTGTCGACATCAGCTCATTTACTCCAGAATCCAGGTCTAGGGGGCAGTGTACCTTGGTTCGAGCTCTTCTTAGCATGATCACGATCTATACACTTGATGGTCCAGTGATGCAGCAGCAGCTATTGGTGATTCTCGGGCGTGTGTGAGATGTCTCAACCCTCATGAGGGGGTGGCCCTACAGGTAGCCCCCCACATGCCCGGATGACTTCTTCATTTCCGCCCTTGATGCAGCTCCTCTCATTTGATGATATCGGCCTCAACCACTTGCAGCGCCTCTTCGATTTGCATGTACCAGTCAAATGTTGCAAGCCCTTCCCCGTGTGTAGGGGGCATTTGAGTATATTTGTATCTCATGTAATAAAATATTCTTGTATAAGTCCTAAAGGTTATTCCAGGCATCGCATGTATGTGGGATTCATCATTTTATTTATCTAGCTCATGTTTAGGCCAGCACATGCTTCATTATTGCATTCCGTGGTTTTTTGGGCGCCTTATTCTTGGTACTATTGTCTCGGCGGGCATAGGTATGCCTCCCCCGCCGCCTTTAACATTGGTACCACCTCATCACCTAGAGACTTGTTGCACCTGTAAGTCTTGTCTCCTCCGGGTCTAGTCCTTCAGCACATTAGACTACCTTATATTTCTCTCTCTCACTTCCCTCTTGATGCCTAGTGATTGAGTTCTTACAACGTACTTCGGTCATACGATTTTCTCCTAACACTCGTACGTTGGGGGGCAATCTGTTACACCATTTTTTTGGTCATCTAACCCATTATCATTAGATGAACCCAAGTACACCATGTAAGACCAATTTTACCCTAAGTAAAATTGCTTTCACCATATAAAATAACATTTGTCCATATTTTCTAGTCATATTTAACCCAAAACAAGGAAATTGATTAAATAAATCATTATTTATTTAATTATTTCCTAGGAATAAGTTATTCAAATCATTATTTAATAATATTCCTAGTTAAATTTGACTAAATCATTTGTAAATAATTAAATAAATCATTATTTATTTAATTATATCCCCACCATCTCCCTAAAATAATAAATAAATCATTTATTTATTTATTGTTTATAAATAAAGGAATTGACCCAAGTCAAAAGACCTTTTCCCTCCAACAAATATAATAAAATATTCCTAAAGGGTGATTATAGAATTTGATTAATAATATTTTATTCATGCACTGAGTTCTAGAACACCCCAATATTTTTTTATAAATAGAATGGTTTTCCCCATTCATTAGTGACCTCCATTGCATTAGATCACACTGGATCTACTCTTGGTTACCATTTTCCATTTTTTTCTTTGTGAGCTCCCATTGAGTTCTATGTTTGTTTGGGTTTTTCTACCACAATAAGAGAGAGGAATTGTAGATCTAAAATGCTGAGGACTTCCAAGAACCCATCCCAGTGAGGAGAACCGGGAAACACCTTTCTTGTTTTCCTCTCAGGTGCCCTATTCTTTAATATAATATAATACATTCTTTTAAATACATTGTTCTTGTCTTGTCTATTGGATGCATGGAGCCATATTATATTTTATTTGCTTAATGTCTTTTGTGCTTAGATATGGATTCGTGCAACATTATTTGGATCATCCAATTGGAGACTTAAATATATTTTGCAGCCATAATCGATGTTAGGGCTATTTGTTATGCATATCTAAAGTGATCTTTTACGACGAAAGATTCATACTAACAAATAGTACATCTTGAGCCTTTCTTCTTCCATTATTCAGATTGACTGAGCCTTTTCCTTTGATTTTCCCTGCTTTATCATTGCCGAATGTTACATTTCCATATTTCTTTTCATAAAAGGTTATAAAATTGCTTCGATCTCCAGTCATATGCTTTGAGCATCCACTGTCCATATACCATTGGCTTTGCTGATCTTGAGCTATTAGAGCTAGGTGACACTTATTCAACTTCTTTTTCCACTGCATGCAGCTATTTTTTTGGTACATTTCCTGAGAAGATGGGCCACATTCTTTGAGTGGACATTTGTGAGACTTGTGCTCGATTTGATGGCAGTCAAATAATTTGATTATGTTTCTAAATGGATTACTTATATGAGTGAATTCTCCATTGTTCATAAATCTCCTTGAGTTTTGATACATCAATCTTTGTCCATACGTTCTGCACTCCATGGCTTTATGGCCAAACTCCTTACAATAAAAACAATACCCATGGAAACTATTAGTGTACCTGGTGAAGGGCTGTCCTCTCCATTTGTTTGCTTTAGGTAGTCTTTTCATTTTCTGCATCCTTTGCTGGTTGAAATCGATTATCTTTGTTTGAAAGTATGCGGAAATATGTCCTTGTTTGTGGCAGGCAAAACAAGTGATATTTCTTATAGGAGGAAAGAATCTCCTTTGATAGCTTCCGAATTTTTCATATTCAGGAGTGTAAGAGCCTTTTTCAGCTCACTTTTTCTTTATTTCTTTCTTTGTCATTTGAGGTTCCTTCTTGTTTCTGTTTACTTCATTGTAGGTCATGTTCTTGCTGGCTTCTACTTATGTGGGAATATTTTGAGTTGCTTCATTATCCTTTACAACTTTTACAAAAATGATACTATGGTTATCTTCTACCTTGGATTTGCTTGTTTCTCCTTCGTAACCTATCCCAGTCTTTATGAGAGGAGATCTTTGAGCATTTAGTATTAGATTAAATTGTTCAGAGCTTGTCATTCATGGAGTGTTCATTGGAAATTCCCTTTGGGTGTTTTATAATTTCTTTCTCAGGCATACTATTTCTTCTTCCAACTTCTCTTGCTTCTAAATTTTATCCTTAATTTTCTTTAGTAAAGTGTCTTCCACCTTCTTAGCTTCTTCAAGTTCTACTTTCAACTGAATGAGGTCTTCTGAATTTGGTTCTTCTTTTACATATTTGAGGAGAATTTCTTTCTGTTTTCTACACTTGAGTTTAAGTCTGTCTATTTCCTCCAGGGCACTTCTTAGCTCCCCCTCAAGATCTACCTCACATTCTTCCTCATATTCTAGAAGGAATCCTTTAGACACTTCCTTGGCCATTAACACAAATTCAGAGATTCCTTCTTCATTTGAGGTTTCATCTGAGTTTTCAGATGCACTACTATCTTGCTAAGCATAACATTATTTTCTATTGAATCTCTTCCGTTTCTGCCTGTTATTTGTTTTGGTTTTCTCTGTCTCTTGAGTCTGATTATTTGTTTTCTTATGAGGACACTTAGATGCATAGTGCCCAACTCTTCCACAGTCAAATCATTTAAATGGAAGTTTACCTTTATACTTGCCTGAGCCTCTATCCAATCTTCTGACAAATTTGGCCTCTTCTTCATCAGAGCAGGAGCATGTATCTTCCTTTTCTTCTTTTCTCTTCTCAGCCTTAAAGGTTTCCTCCCTCACATTTGACTTCCTCTGTGGAAGTCTCAGCTCATAGGCTGTTAAGTTTCCAAGTAATTGGTTCATGGTCAATGTTTCCCAATCAGCTGTTTCTTATATGACAGAAACCTTGGGGTTAAAACTAGATGGTAAAGATCTCAATATATTTTTGACAATTACACATTATCTAATGGTTTTTCCTAGAGCTTTCATGTTATTCACAATTTCTACAACCCATAAGAATAAGCTGGAAACATCTTCTTCTTCATTCATTTTCATATTTTCAAATTGAGCTCGATAGACTTGTAGTTTGGCCATCTTCACCTTTTTATCTCCCTCATGGATACTTTCTAATGTATCCCATATTTATTTGTCACTTTTGTTGTGCATTACTTTGATAAATTCTGCCTCACACGGGCCACTTAAGAGAGCATTCATGGCTTTGGAATTAGCTATAAAATGTTGTTTGGCTTCTTTCTCTATGTCAGAATCCTTTGGGGCATATCCCAAATCCACAGTAGCCCAAACTTCTATTCCTAGAGACGTTATGTATGTCCTCATTATTATTTTCCAGAAGGCATAGTTAGTGCCAATAAACAAAGGGGATTTATTTTTTGACCATCCTTCTAGACTAGCCATCTTGCGGACCTAGGATCTCCTTCCAGTTGCTAAACTGATACAGAAGGAACCTGCTCTGATACCAATTGTTGAACCCTTAGTTAAACTGAGAGGGGGGAGTGAATCAGTTTAATTCATTCATGGCCTTGTAAAACTTTATTTCACTTATTTACACCTTCATTTCATGATCAACTTAATGTATAATGTAACATCAATCTTAATAAGTGAGTAGCAGGTATTAAGAAGATTAAATATAGAATATCAATCCATAATCATCATGCACATAGAAAACAGATATAAGTGGAAACAAATAAGGGAGAAAACCACATCTTATTATTGTTGTGATGCAAAGGCAAGCTCCAACTCCCTCTCACCACTGATTTTCTGTAGGCTACAACCTACAGGAGGCTACTACCTCAATTCTGCAAGCTACAACTTGCAAGGAAGCTCCAACTCCCATCTATTTTCTACAGCCAACAACCTACAAGAGGCTCCTACCTCAGCCAGCTACAACTGGACATCTATCAAGCTACAACTTGATATGGAAGAACCAACTTCCTCACACTACAATGAAAACACATACTGATTACCTGGATATCAGCTCTTTTATGTTCCTTCTTCATGTCAAGTAAACATGACTCAGGGTAGAGTCAATGATGACTAGGGTAAATAGTAGTGGTTTTGGGGCACATGGTATTGTGCACCCATGGTTTTTCGACCCATGGTATTGCATGTAATGGAGCCTAGAAAAGGCTGGGAATACTTCATTGTAATGCAGGCCTGGAGGTGAGCGGTGAAGGCTCACTTGGCCGGATTGGTCGGGGTTTTGGCCAATGGTTAATGAAATTTCATTGGTTGGGATTTTCCCTGGAGTTTGGGGTTTTCCCTGTTAAATATTTGTGTTAATGTTTATGATTTGTTGCTGGGTTTTTTTTTTATGTGTACTCCTCTTGGTAAATTCTTTAATATTTATGCAGTAATTTCTAACATCTGGTATCAGAGCTATGGTCCAATATTTGGGCTTCAGAGGGACGCCTTTGTGGCCGAAGAATGGAGCAATGAGACTGAAGAATGGAGTAACGATCATTCCAGGAGTAGCAGCACTCTGACGTATGAGAGCCAGGTTGCAGGATTGCAGATTGTTTTATTAACCAAGATAATTCAGTCATTATGGAATGAGATTGATTTGATTGGATCTTTCAGATCTGATCTGCACGTGAAGGAAAGCCTGAAGATCACCGAGGGGATAATTTCACTGCTGGTTAAACCTGAGGCAATTCAAGATGTGAATTCATCTGTGAGGATATCAAGGAAAGAGGTAGTTCTCAAGCTTGTTAATATGAAAGAAATGGTAGATGTCATATTAACTGGAAAATCGATAGAAGGGGTAGGTTCATCGGGTTTAGAAGCAGCCGAGGAGGATATGCATGGTGATGGACCGGTAGCCGCTCGAGAAGCAGATGGAGAGAGCTTTACCTTGAGAGAGAAGCTCGTAGCAAGGCTTTTTTAGGCTAATTTAAAATAGATTTTTTCCATGGCCACACTGAACCCATACAGTATGTTTGTCTTCTGGAATTTTCAAATCTCATTTTTACTGCAGGATATGATACAGTGATCAGAATGTGGAACATGGAGGAAGGTTTTCTGATTGAACAGTCATGGCCACTTCGGAGCACAATATAAGCCATAGAAACATATATGGAGATGTTGGTTGTGGGTGGAACTGAGGCTTTTTTGAGAGGTTGGAGAGAAATTCCTGAGCTCCCTCATTTGTTTGACATTTTGGGAATTACAGGTCATAACACTGAATTTTGCCTTCGTGGACATATTAGACCCATTACATGCCTGGGCTTTGACTCTGCCAGAATTTATAGTGGCTCTTGGGATATGAGCATTCGTGTTTTGGATCGAGCTTCTTTGAAGTGTCTGAAAATTCTCAGGCATGGAGATTGGCTGTGGTCACTGGTTGCGAGAGGCCCTCACCTTATGAGTGTTGCGGGCTGCGACATTTAAACATTGGATATTGAAATAGGAAAACAGCTGAGGGTGAGGCTAAATGCCCATGTCGGCAATGCATACTCTCTGGAATGCAGTCGTTCTGGCCATTTGTTGTTTACTGGAGGTGAGGATGAAGCTATTCATATGTTTGAAGACTGATCTTCCTGTCATCGCATTGGTCATTCTGATGATGATTTTGTAGTTAATGATAAACCAATTTCTTCATGGGTTCCTCATTCCTACCCGGTTTATTCACTTGCATTTGAGGATCCATGGCTTGTCTCTGCATCTGGGGATGGCAATCTTGCCATGATTGATGTCAAGAAGCTGCTAAAGTCAAGCGGTAATATCAAGTCTGAAAAAGCTACTAATAATCAGTGGAAGAACACCGTAACTGTAACATTGAAAAATGTGGAGCCACCTCAATGGTTGTTGCATGGTTTCTATCAAAACTTGTACTCTATAGACATTGGTGTTGAGAGCTTCAAAATCTTAGATCGTTCCCTCCACAAATCAAGAGTTTATTGGACATGCAATTGAAGAAAACATGTGTGTAAACATTTCAGATTGTGAAGTACTCCACGAAGGTGCACAGAGAAGGATCTAGATCAAAAATTGGCGTGGTCGAGGATATATATTGTTGGTCTTGGGGATTGGTTACATGCAAAGTGTTTGACATAATGTGTCAATCAAATGATTTGAATAACGTCAAAATAAAAGAGGAAATGTGCATTAATTAAAAATTGATGAACCATGTATCTAAGGGAATTCCTAGAGGACTAGCGGTTACAAAGGCTGGTGACCCATGTAATCCGGTACATGGGTTATTTTTATATGGACATTGATGTCATATGTACAACTATGTACAACTATGATCTCCTATTTGGAGAGGACATCATGAATGAATGTAGAGAATGGTCATACAAATAATAACAACAATGAAACAAAATATATATATATTATTATTATGGAGTTAATTTTTTACATGTAAATGGGTATACTGCTGTAAGACTTGGTATGGCATGCGTACCCCTGGGTAATCACTGGTAAAGTCTGGGTTAGAGCTACGTGATAGGGGGGATGTCAAGTTAACAATTACCCTAGGTAAAAATTTGATTGGGGAAGAGCTAGAGTGGGCGGGGTTGTCTCATTTAGTAGGTTTGGCTGGATTTAGTCAATAATCCCCAAGTCAAGTTTAAGGCGGGAATTGTTGTCTTCCAGCCTTCATAACTACCTTATATCATCTTTGAATCTTCACAGCGTCTCTATATTCTCCTCCTTCTTCTTACACTCTCTAACCTCCTGCAACTCTCTTACATTCTTCTTCCTCTCTCATCCATTATGCATTTCTCTAAAACTTTCTCTTTCCAATGATATTACATCTCTTCTACAGATAAATCTTGACTGATTGCATTCTACAGGGAATATGAAGTGAACAGGCCTGACCCTATGCCTTCCACCCATTCGATTCCTCATTCTTCAGTTCAAGTTATTACATGAGAAATAATCATTACACCACTCATGGAGTTTTTCCTATGCCTACAGAGACTTGCCTTTGCATCACATACAATAAAAATAATTAATGAATTTAAATTTGCAGTTACAACAATATTTTAGTTCAACCCTTTCAGCCTCTTGCTTTTCTGTTTATTTTGTCTTCTTTTCCTGCTGTCCCCTTATCTTCTCTACATGCTGTTATATTTCTAACTTTTCTGCACAACCATCTTTTTCTGACTTGACCCATGCCTTTACGTTTTACACAGCCTCTTCCTCTTGCATATCTTACCTGCATCGTTCCATGCCCTTCTCTTTGTGCTTGGTCACTTATACTCCCGAGTATTACCTTCGCATTTAGACCCTCCCTCTTAACTCACAACCGCAACTACAACACACTGTTCTGCACAGGATCGGGTCCTTTTAACTATGCAAGCCTTTCCTTGCCGTGTTCAACATTTTCTTTTGTTACCCGAGTCAACCTTTGATTCGACTATTTTCTTCATAAACAACGCAGAATACATTAAACCTGGACATGAAATACATTACTATTTACCTTTGAACAATATCGCGTC
The DNA here is from genome assembly GCA_034641835.2 of Pinus albicaulis. Lineage (NCBI taxonomy): Eukaryota > Viridiplantae > Streptophyta > Pinopsida > Pinales > Pinaceae > Pinus > Pinus albicaulis. The sequence continues at coordinate 1,450,307,913 of CM076572.1, read as the reverse complement.
CACTTTTTATTGCATTTCGATATTTCCATTGTTCTTTGCTATATGGATCCTTTGCTCTCTGGTGCGATTTATAAAGGGAAAATCACATACTTCCGAACTTGAAAAATTTTAGGCTTCAGCTTCGATATACATTGTGTCCACTCTCTTTATCATACTTTGGCGATTCCAGTTATCCCATGTGCCTTTGTCCATCTGATCTCCCGATATGCAATATGCGAAGGATCCCACTTGACTTCATCACTACATCGCATTGCAACTCACATGACTTCTAATATTGTGCAATATCTCTCCTACCCCAATTGCGATATGCGATGGTAATATCGCATTGCAATATTGGCTATCACAATATCGCAATATCAGCTATAGCATATAATTTACCATACCATGCAAACTCATATCAGATGCGATATGCGATATGTGATCGCATCACATTGCAAATTAAAACCCCTGCTTATGTTGCGATGAATCTTATCCATTCATTTCTTGCCTTCGCTGTTGCGATCTAATCACGACTGTCCGTTCACCTCACTTGGAATTCTTCTGCCTTAGTCTATTTTTTTTTTGTTTACGCTGTCCCACTCTGTGACACCGGTCCCTCCCCGCTACTCCTCTTGAGCTTGTTCTTTATTCTAAGTGCGTTGATCTCTCCTGAGCTTGATCTTCTATTTGATATTCACTACGACTTGGGATTCTTTTGCTAGCTGCATGCCTTTGCTGCCTTTGCTGCTTTGTTGGCTGCATTCTCTCTACTTTAGGTTATGCCTCTATTGATGCTCTTTTGCCTCTATGGTGATACTTCTTTTTTCTCCTTTGCCATCAATGAAAATATTTCCAACAGATGAGATTGTGGAGCAGTTGCACTAATGCTTTGAGCTGATCTTCATAACTCAATTTGTGTAGGTTCAACAATTTGGTGTGTAGTCATATTGTAAATTCAAAAATTTGGCTAATAAATAATAGTTATGTAGGCCCAAGGGTTGGCTCAATTAGTTGAACCATATGCCAAAAGCATGTTGTTGATGGGGATGGCATAGGTCACAGGTTCAAAGCCATTTGAGTCTGTGAGGGTTTCTAGCTGTTGTTGTGGCTGGTGGTTTTCCTGCTCTCCATGGTGGTCTTTTGTTGTTTACAAGGATGATGAGATTGCAGAGAAGTTGCACTAATGCTTTGATTTGATCTTCATAACTCAATTTTTGCAGCTTCCACAATTTGGTGTGTAGTCATATTTTAAATTCCAAAATTTGGCTAATAAATAATAGTTATGTAGGCCCAAGGGTTGGCTCAATTAGTTGAACCATATTCCAAAGGCATGTTGTTGATGGGGATGGCATAGGTCATAGGTTCAAATCTAGTCATGTCTGTCAGGGTTTCCAGTTGCTATTGTGGTTGGTGATTGTCCTGATCTCCATCTGGATATTTGGGGAAAGGGGGGGGGATCTTGGGAGGTTTTCTTTGAAAAAAATAGTTATTCATCCTTTTAATATGAACCATGAATCATGATGTAATTTCTCATGCTTTATCATTTAAAAAGTAAAATATTGAAATATATTTTCATTTATATTGTTTTATATCTTCTTTATCTTTCATGTTTTCATTTTTTTTTTGAAAATTTCTATTTTTTGGGATTCTCGCTTCCAAGTTCCTAATTTTTTTTCCATCCGCATTCTTGATTTTGGCAACATTGTTATCAGCTACATGTATAAGAGGATTTTAGAGTATTTCTAATGTTTGCATCAATTTTTTTTCAGCATTATTAAGAGCAATAACAATACAAAGATTGTTTTTCCCTCCTTTAACAACTAATAAGCATAATGGAGATTTATTGTACATTTTATGGATTTCCTTGTTTTTTTGGCTTGGCTTGTCATCATTGTTGTTTTAGCTTATCATTGGAAAAATGATTAAGTGAGGCAGCTGTTCTAAGCACCTCTCCCAGTGCCTTAGTAGCACCTTGTTGGCATCCACTTAGTTTCTTGTTCTCTTTGAACCATCAGTGTACAATCTAATCTCCTTGACTTTGAACTTAGTCTTTCATTGAAATGGGAAAGCTGGAAAATGCAGTCAAGCTTGTAGCTATGTTCTATCCTTAACTCAATATCAACCACCCTCTTGTCTTCTTCATGCTTCCACACTTGCTTATCAAACTATGCCATAGCTTTTTCCATTGCCTCCCTGATGATTTCTCTCACCTCCAACTTAGAAAACAAGTATTATCCTCCAGTCATTGAAATCTCTCACCCACACTGACAAGTGACTAATGAATTTATTGTTTGAGGAGCACATGTTCAAGGATATTTTTCACTTACTAAAGGGTTGCTTAGTATCATTCCATGTGGAGGAATCTTCCTGCCTATGAACATATTTCTTGTCAATCCAGACTGTCTCCTCAGAGGATTCCCATCAAATCCCATCGTTTTTAATTATGAAATTGATAGGCAGAACCCTCTTCCCTCACAGTTCCTTGAGGGAGAATTTTGGCTTTGCTCCTCTCCTTTCTAGCATTCTTTTGATTGCTAATGGCTAATAAAGACTGAGATAATGCAGAGAGAAAGTGAATTAACAAGCCCAATTATTCTCCAGGTGTGAAAACAAAAAGAAAATTCATAAGAATTAAACTATAATTTATACTACTCACTAATGGCTGCCACCATTGTCACAAATTATGGATAGATTTGCAAATCAGTCCATAAATTTGATGTCCTGCAACTTAAGGTATCCTGCCTTAATCTTTCTAGTTGAAAAAACTAGGATGTCTATGTCAGCTCCCTAATGCCTAGTGTTTTTTCAAAGTCTCAACATTTTGACTTACTATTAATTTCAATAATTCATTAATCTTCCTTTGAACCTCAGCTTTTGAAAATATTGATGTCATATGCTTGCCACTCAATGGAATGTTAAAAAGCCAATCAGCAACCTTGTTGGCTGCTCTTGTAGCATAATGAATTCTATTTCTAACCTTTATGCTGAAACCTCCTTTTAATCGATTGACATTGGGGTTTCAAACTTCCAAATTCGAGAAGAAACGCATTCTATCATCACAACCTTGATTATAATATGAGAATTCCACTCCATTCCATTGCCACTCTTTCCAGGCTAGGCCTAGGAAAAATTTAACTCCACTATAAGATCCCTCATTCCTTCTTGATTGTTGATGTTGATTCCTATTTTTTCCATATAGACTGCAATCATCTCCCCATTCCTACTCATTATTACCCTTCCACTGACTGCTCTTCTGGGATCTCATTTTGCAACCCTATCAAAATTTGACTTGAATTGTCCTCCCTTTGTGGGTTCCATTTTGATGACGACTAGCAAAGTAGCAATAAAGTCTGTATAGGTTACCCAATATAAATATTGAGCATCTCTTATCAATAATTCACCCACAGTTAATAGCTATTCATGTACCTCATTACACCACATGGAACAAAATTTAAATAGATAAATGGAACAAAAAGTAGACAGATAACTAAATTTTTACTAAATTACACTTAATATTCCTAGGGAAAACAGAGCAGAGACTCTCAATCACTATGAAATCCCAATGAAGGAAGAGTGGACCAGATAGCTACAATTTCCAAACAAGGCAGCACAATAGTGAGCTCGACATTGAAGGAGAACTAAATACTGGTCCTGATTATCTTTCCAAACAAATTAGAAACGGTGTAATTTGCGTGCTCACCTGTCTTCTAGATCAACCGACACCCCATCTTGCATTGAGAGTTGGAGTTAATAGATTATGCTAAAGCAACAAAGGTTAAAGCCTTTGTGGTTGATACTACTGCAAGGATTGACAAAAGATCCACCCTGCATCCTTGCAAAATAGCCTCGATGTTGCAATGTTATTTTTCAACACGTTGGGTGAGGGATGAGCCCCCCCATCCTTGTGGAATATTTTTCTTCCCACCATAATTTGACCACGTGTATGATTGCATGATCTGCTCTAGATGTTGAAATTGAGTCTTACTAGGCAACCAACAAGATACATAATAAATGTGTGAGGCATAGAGGATCTATCCAACCCCCTTATCAACTTCCCATCTAATGACAGGTCCTTATGATGCCAAAATCAAGGCTTACTCTAAAATTTTTGAAGACACAGTACACCAATCCTGGATAGCCACTGGTGAAAGCCCCACTTCAAAATTTCAAATGCAATGCCTAGATACCTCACAATTACCCTCGGTCGAACATAAGTCCGAGATATGGGAATCTAGTAGGCTGAGAGTCTAACTCTAACAACTAAAAAATTGTCTCGTGGTCACTAAACACAACATCTAATGTAGATCCAAATATTTTCAAACAAGTATGATCACCATCAACCAAGCTCTACTTAACACTCATAGAAATAAAGGATCCATTAGCAAAATGATTGTTGACCATGTTTGACCCATCAGGATGTAAGATGTCCTTCACTTGCCCTTGAATGCCAGCAACTTCAAATAGGTGAGCCAAGGCATCCATTTTCAAATATACAAATCTGGGGCAAAGAGGCACCCTTGACAAATAGATTGATTTAGAAAAATTTCAGGGGATAATGTGTCACTAACAAGGAGAACTTTTGATGCATTAGAGAGTAGTGTGTTCACCATGGCCACACATTGTGGTCCAAACTTTAGGTACATTTTTTCAAGAGGATCTACATTCAAGTGAATTGCATGCAGGTTCAGTTGTTCCATATCATACAAACACAAAGCTTCAGAAAGATTTCAATCTCGGTGAATATCTACTATCAAGTTTATATGATGTCAAAAAAACTATATGCCAATAAAATGTACAAGAAGCTTACAATGATGCAAAGTGGTTAAAAAAAGAATCCCATAGCTTATTTAAGCTTGGTTTCCTAAGCCTTAAGCATAGGGCACAAGTTGAAGATGTATATGATGAAGTAGATAAGCTTAAGAAATACTTAGCAGCGACATATCATATCAACTTATCTATTTTCCGTTCCATACCTGATTCATGGGCCATAAATCAAGTTTTCCCTATAATGCCTTTGCATCGGTTGCATGAGAAGCCAAATACACAGGCAACCTTGGCTGATTTGACATGTGACAATGATGGAAAAATACAACACTTTATTGGACCTAGTGGGAAGGTTCAAAGTGTGCTCTCTGTGCAACATTTTTGTGAAGGAGAACCATACTACATGGGATTGTTCCTTGTAGGTGTTTATCAGGTATCCTCCAAACCTTTAATCATCTTCTCCATGACGAACAATTTCTTGTATGTCAGGTTTAATGTTTAAATGGCCAATCTAAAATATATGCAAGAAATATTGGGAAGTGATCACAACCTATTTGGTGGAATTAATTTCATTCATGTAAGGTCTAAAGGACCGAAAATTGTAGATAAAGCAAGTAACAGCAAGGCCAAAGGGCAATACGGTTTTGAACGAATAGTGTAGGGTCATACGACAGTACAAGCAAACTAACATGTCTGTGATGAAGCTCCAATCTGTAGAAAAAAATGCTGGTAGCCACTGTCTCAAGCCCATTCCAAGGCCTCTCGAGTCTAGATTATGTGTCTTGAATAATTGGACCCTGTAAAAAACCTGTCTACTCTTGTTGAACTACCTTCCATGCAATTGAGAGCCATTGCTTTAGCCATGATCTTGTATGAGACATCGAGGAAAGTAATGAGGCTCCAACCTCCAATGGTTCCCCTAGCTACATTCTTGGTAATGCAGTTACTAAGGCCTTGATTGAGAGATTTAGATAGCCTTTTAGAAGAGAAATTTTCAGCTCTCAAACAATAGAAATAATCTTGTATTGTGTTCAACATGGCCTTGTAGAAATCATAACGAAGGCCATCCATTCCTGATAAAAAAATCACAACAAAGGCCATCCATTTCCAATGACTTGATATTCTTCATAGAACCAAGAGCTAAAAAAACCCCTCTCTTTCGAGAATTCACTATCCAATTTGACTCAATCACTACACCAATAGATAGAAATCTTGCATGGAATGACTCTTCGATGAGTGTTCCTGACATCCACCACATGATTCGTAAAAGAATCAAGAGAAAATATTTTGAAAATGGAATTGGAAGATGCCTTTGACGTTTGTTTGATCCGCTGCAAGAGATCCATCTCGTTGATGCAAACCAAGAATCTTGTAACTATCGCTTTTATTTTCAAGTAGTCAAAGTAGACTTTGGAATTTGGATCCTTCATCCTCTTCAAAAATCCACTATAGTTTACAATGCACCCTAGCACCCCTTTTAATGCACTCCCTTTCCTTACAAACTGTCATTTCCCCTTGAAGAACCACATTGTAGAGATCCCTCTCAAGGAAAATTTGTATCTCCTTGAGTGTAATCAGAGCATCCTGCAACTCTTTTAAATTTTTTAGTTTTGCAGGCCATCATTATGTCTCACCCATTCTATTACAAAGAAGACATTTCTCATACCCATCCTTATTTTGCCTCTTTCTTTCAAGATGATGTCATATGATTTGAAAGATCACATCCATGCAGTGTGGTCATCTGTTTTCTTTGAATTTACCCCATTAAAGCACTGGTATCACAGATTTTTAAAATGGATCTATGGTAATGATGAAACTGTAAACCAAAAACAAAGCACAAACTCTAATATTTTAAAATATTGAAGGGGTGAATCCACAACTACTATCCTGAGCTATTTTTCTATCTAACATAAAGACTGCTTGTTTCTTGTTTCTAACTAGGTCAATGCCCAGCATTGACATTTATAAAAATGCTAAGATACATTGATGATTCTTGTTACCTCAAAAACCTGCACTTTAAGTGGTAAAGCCTTAAAACACATGTACAACCTTTAGGGGAACTAAGAGGGTTTGTTTCTTGCCACAACAATATTTTCCTCTCTTGCGTTCCGCTGTCTATCGCATAGAACAAGGGGGGTTTCCTTAATTAAAATATGAGATAGATTTAGACATAGATTTTGATGTAAGACTAGGATTAATGGGGATTAGTGCCTATCCATTTAGGGAAAATGGAGTCAAGTGGCAACCTTTAGAGGGTTTGAAATTGTGAATGAGGATGGCATGATAGTGCTGTTACAACATGCCAAAAACTCAACCTATGAATTTGTTTTCTAGATTGTAGAAATTACATAGAGGTCCCTTACAAAGGTGCTCCTTAATACACATTCATGGCAACAAAAGGGGTGATTGTACTATAAACTGTAAATGTGTCCTACCATGAATTGAAATGACAGTAGTAATTTGTCTAACCTAATAGTAATCGGCAAGGGAAATCAATAGGAACACCTCAACCAAAGCCCTTCTTCAAATGATAGACTTTTCTCTAATATGAAGCCTAATTTTGTGGGAAAATTTTAATGAATTTCCAGCAATAGATAAACAACAATATGGATGCAATGATGAACCTCATATTACAAAAGAATTCCTTGAACTTCTTTCTCCAGTAGATCTTCAACTAGGCTCACAGGGGAATTTCTCATTAATCCATCCACGCCTTTACAACGGAGAGAGCTTCTGTGCGATGCCTTTTGTAATCACCACTGGGATTAGTGGGGATTAGTGCCTATCCAATTAGGGAAAATGGAGTCAAGAGAAAACCTTCAGAGGGTTTGAAATTGAGAATGTGGATGGCATGATAGTGCTATTACAACATGCCAAAAACTCAACCTATGAATTTTTTTTCCAGATTGCAGAAATTACATAGAGGGCCCTTACAAAGGCGCTCCTTAATACACATTCAAGGAAAAAAAGGGGTGAATGTACTAGAAACCACAAATGTGTCCTACCATGAACTGAAATGACAATAGAAATTTTTCTAACTTAATAGTAATCAGCAAGGGAAATTGATAGGAACACCTCAACCAAAGCCCTTCTTCAAATGACAGAATTTTCCCTAATATGAAGCCTAATTTTGTGGGAAAATTTTAATGAATTTCCAGCAATAGACAAGAAAAAATATGGATGCAATGATGAACCTGATATTACAAAAAAAATCCTTGAAATTTCTTTCTCCAATAGATCTTCAACTAGGCTCACAGGGGAATTTCCCATTAATCCATCCATGCCTTTACAAGGGAGAGAGCTTCTGCATGATACCTTTTGTCATCCTCCTAGGAAAAATTTTCCCATGAAATGTGCTCATTTGACCAAATGCTAGGGTTTTTTGTTCCACGTGTATGTATTCTCATTGAAATGCTTTTCAAGGCAGTTTCTTCACATCCACTCCCATTAGAATAACATTATATGAAAAATCAATGGGGATCTGTTTAAGATGTGGACTCTCTTGATTAAAGAAGAGCTGGAAGGATTCTTAATGATCCAGGTGGATATTGGTGGCCACCCACCTATTCCACTTGGCCCCCCACCATTGTCTCTTTCAGTTTTTCAGTTTCGGCATAACTTACTATTTTTAGCAGTTTTTCGGGTCCTGAACTTCCGGAGCCGTTTTGAGGCCCCAAACGACGTTTTTTGGGTATGAAAGCGCCAGCGAATTTTTTGATAAAATTCGTCCCGACAGCTGTAGTCCTCGGATAGAGCTTTCTAATGATGTATCATATGCGTCAAACGGAGATAGTATGCTGAAGTTATGTCCCCGAGAAGTTGAAACACCAATTTACCCTGCAAACAGGGCCCATAGTTTTGGCGCTTCATCTCCTAGGTTTAGGTTTTTGGACTTTTAGAGTTCTCCATTGTTTCTCCATAATAAATAGGCCCTCAAGCCTCATCGTAACATAGTTTAGAGGTCTGTAGCCACCACATCTCTTTTCGGAGATTCACTACCATCACCCTAGCTATTTTATTTCCATTATGTCTGTAAGCATATTTTTGTTATTTGATATTAATGAAACATGTTATTTCCGCGCATCTCCGTATTTATGGTTATGTTTATTCTGCTGCGTTCTCGCATAAATCCGGGATCAAGCAGGTACTGTGAGCGTCCGTTTTTCTCGATCTTTCTTGCATATCCCCAACGAGGTCGGGGTATAAGGAGCTAGGGCTCGATCCGGTGGAACCTTTGCAAGATCAGCCTTGCAAACCTCGATGGACGCCCATGGGGGACGAAAAGAAAGATGAGGGAGCAGGAGATCCTATCAAAATATTGCTCGAGGAGGCCTTCGAAAAACAAAGGAACGTGATGATGGATAACTTTTCTCAGATCCTTCAACGGCTACCCACCGGCAACGCATCTGCATCCAGCAACCACTCTGGAGGTACGACTCCTTTTAAGGTACAAGTAAATTTTAACATTCCCATATTTGAGGGTCAAATAGACGCAGATGCTGTAGATAGATGGTTGAATCTGTTAGAAGGATATTTCTCCTGCTCATGACTTTTCAGACCGAGAAGATTAAAATTTTCAAAGCTACCCCCCCATGTTAAGGACTCGGGAAACCCATCGTGAGAACAAGGACTGCATTAACCCTCTCCCTCTGCTCGGCCGTACCAACTTGGCACCTTCCGAGACGCTCATGGGAACGCACTACCCGTGGGGAGCTATGAGGACAAGTACATACAATGGACCACGCTGCGACAGCAAAGGGATCAAGATGTGCATGAGCTGACGAATCTGTTCCATACCCTGCGCACAAAGTTGGGTATCAAAGATTCAGAGAAACATTTGGTGCAAAAGTATCGCAGTTGTCTGCACAGATACATTCAGGAGGAACTGGAGTTCCTCGACATCTCCTCGCTTGGTACGGCATACCGGTATGCTGCCAAGATTGAGCAGAAATTCAAACAGAAGAAGCGAGACTTTGGATCTGCGAATCAAAAGCAAGGAAAAGGTGCTTCCAAACCGCAAAACAAAGGACAGAGCATGGCTGCTAAAGACAACCCATCAAAGCCACAAGACAAGAACAACACCGTAAAGCCAAAGAAGGACACGGGAAAGTGGTGTGAGTTCCATAAGAGCTCCACTCACAACACAAGTGAGTGTCGGGCCAAGCAGTCGCTAGTGGCCGAGATGAGGGCTTCTGAGTCAGATGCATGCTCTGACTCCGAATCAGAACCTGAAAAAGGGAATGAAAAAGGGAAACAGATTATTGATGCGGAGCCCAACGCCACTGTTGCCACTACAAAGGTCCAGAAGGAGGAACCGGAAGATCCAGAGGAGGAGGAACGTCTCTTCCACTCCCAGATGTGGGTAAAGGGCTCCCCTGTACAGTTCATTATCGACAATGGGAGCCAAAAGAACCTCATTTCAGCAGACGTCGTGAAGCGGTTGGGCTTGCCGACCACAGCTCACCCACATCCATACACCATCGGGTGGCTTCACCAAGGACGAGATCTCCGCATCAGCCAGCAGTGCTGCCCTCCCTATAGCATCAAGCCCTTCACGGATGAGGTATTATGTGACGTTGCTCCTATTGATGTTTCTGATGTATTATTAGGACAACCATACTTGTGGAAGCGTCATGCTATGTATGAGTCTCGACCTCGTGCTGTTATTATTGCTTTGGGAAATAAGTTGTACAGGATACCAGAGGTACCACCTCCTACGACTATCTCTTTGGTTACTGCAAAACAATGCAGTAAGCTCATTTCCCAAACCAGGAAATTCGTTTTCCCGATGATCCGCCCCCAGGGCAAGAAGAAGACTGTGGCCACGACCTCCAGACAGGGCTCCTCTGCACAACAACAACAAATGGATAAGGTTGTGGAGGAGTACGGGGACATATTCACCTCACCCACAGGGGTTCCTCTACACTGTCAGGTCAAGCACCCGATTGATCTGACCCCCGGTGCGCCGCTACCTAATGGACCGATCTATCGGCGCTCTGTTCTGGAGAATGATGAAATCAAGAGGCAGATTCAGGAGCTATTGCAGAAAGGTCACATCAGACCAAGTTCATCGCCCTGTGGGAGCCCGATCGTGTTGGTACGGAAGAAGGATGGGACATGGAGACTCAGACACCATCGCGCTGAACAAGATCACTGTTCGGAATAGGTACCCAATCCCACTGATTTATGACCTTCTGGACCAACTCAAAGGTGCAAAATATTTCAGCAAGATCGACCTGAAGTCTGGGTATCACCAGGTACCAATTGAACCCTCTGATGTGTGGAAGACTGCCTTCAAAGCCAAGGAAGGCCTTTTCGAATGGCTGGTCATGCCTTTCGGGTCGACGAATGCTCCCGCCACCTTCATGAGGATGATGGATGACATCTTGCGGCCATTCACCAACTCATTTGTAGTGGTGTACTTGGATGACATTTTGATCTTCAGCCAGACTTGGGAAGAGCACCTTCATCACATCTCACAAGTCCTCCAAACATCGCAACACAAGTTAAACCACCTGAGAAGTGCACATTTGGCATGACCCAGGTTCAATATCCGGGATACATTATTGATGAAAGGGGGGTGCATGTGGATCCAGCCAAGATCCAAGTCATTCGGGATTGGCCAGCCCCGACTACTATAACAAAGCTTCGCAGCTTTCTGGGTCTTGCTAATTTCTACCGTAGATTCGTGTTGGGATTCTCTCATATCACTCGGCCCTTGAGTCAAGTCACCAAAGGAGGAGCGAGAGCAAAATTCTTTTGGTCGGAACCTCAACAGAAGGCGTTCAAAGAATTGAAAAATCGCCTCTGTTCTGCCCCAGTGCTCACCTTACCAGACTTGCAGCAGTCATTTGAGATCGAGACAGATGCCTCTGACTATGCTATTGGGGCAGTTCTTACTCAACAGGGACATCCAGTGGCATATCACAGTGAGACATTGTCTGAGACAGTTCGCAAGTATCCCACCTATGACAAAGAAATGTATTCCATTGTGCAAGCCTGTCGACAATGGAAGCATTACATTTTGGGGAAGGAAACAATCATCCACACAGACCACCCGCCCCTGCAGTTCATACAGACACAAGGGAAGTTGCAGAATGATCGCCATCAGAAGTGGTCCACATATCTGCAACAGTTTCATTTGAACATCAAGTACAAGAAGGGTAGCACCAATAATGTTGCAGACTGCCTCAGCCGACCACCGATCGTGGCGCTCACCACCGTGCTCAACTCTCGTGGGCACGAGACTTCTGATTGGCCGCTTCTCTATGAGAGTGACCCAGAATTCAGCCACACTTACAAGGCACTCTTGGGGGGCACGCAAGTTCCAAATTTTCACCTCCAAGATGCACTTTTATGTCACCTGGGACACCCTTGTGTTCCTTCAAGCGAGCGTGCCAAGATGATATGGGAAGCACACTACAGTCGAGTCGCTGGGCATTTCGGGGTCGAGAAAACAGTAGCAATACTACAGAAGTATTTCTATTGGCCGAACCTTCGAAAGGATGCCGAGAAGCACATCAGATCCTGCACTGCTTGTGCCATTGCCAAACCGACCATCAAGAAGCAAGGCCTATATACTCCACTACCTACCCCTAGTCGACCGTGGGAATCCATCTCCATGGATTACATGTCTGGCCTGCCTTCTACTAAGAATGGAAATGACTGTGTTTTCGTGGTCGTTGACAGATTCTCGAAGATGGCCATCATGGCGGCCTGTAAGAAGAATATCACAGCAGAAGCCACTGCTAAACTCTTCTTTGAACGAGTGTGGGTGCACTTTGGGATCCCACAGTCTATCATATCAGATCGAGATAGCAGGTTCTTCAGCACATTTTGGTCCAGCCTCTGGTCAATGTTGGACACAAAGCTCACCAAGTCCACAGCTTTCCATCCCCAAACAGATGGCCAGACAGAGGTCGTCAACATAATGATTGTACACATTCTGCGCATGTACAACTCAAAGCATCCACGCACATGGGACGAGAGCCTCCCCTATGTACAACACAGTTATAACCGGGCTCTCCACAGTTCAATTGGCCATAGCCCCTTTCAGGTGGGCTTGGGATTCAAACCACTATGTCCCATTGACATAGCCATGCCGTTTGCAGCTGCTCAGGCCGATTCAGCTCATGTCCAGTCTGAAGTTGACAAAGCAAGTAGCTTCATCGAGCGCATTCAACACATCCGCCAACAGGTTCATGATATATTGGACAGAGCTAATGCGAAGTACAAGCAGCGCCATGATCAACACCGGGTGCCACACCACTTCCAGGTGGGCGACAAAGTATGGCTACATTTGCAGAAGGAGCGCCTCACCGGACCTCACCGCAAGCTTCGCCCACTCCGATACGGGCCGTACACCATCACCAAGGCTGTAGGTAACAATGCCTTCGAGCTTAGTATTCCACCATTCCTTGGTCTGCACCCAGTCTTCAATGTGGATCGCCTTCGTCCTTACTTTCCACCTCTACTGAACACCTCGGACATTGCAGAACAACTCACACCAACAGAGTTAAACCCAGACTGCATGGAACAGGCCACCACAGATTGTATCATGGACATGCAAATCAAGAACACTCGTCAACAGCAGATCCAACTGTATCGGGTTGTCAAAGCTGGCCAACTCCTGCACCAAGGAAAGTGGTTCACCAAGGACCAAGTTCAGCATAAATTTCCTCATCTCATGGAGGAACTTAACGCAATGGGGACCATTGCTTCCTAAGGGGGGAGGAATGATCCAGGTGGATATTGGTGGCCACCCACCTATTCCACTTGCCCCCCCACCATTGTCTCTTTCAGTTTTTCAGTTTCGGCATAACTTACTATTTTTAGCAGTTTTTCGGGTCCTGAACTTCCGGAGCCGTTTTGAGGCCCTAAACGACGTTTTTTGGGTATCAAAGCACCAACAAATTTTATCATCAAATTCATCTCGAAAGCTGTAGTCCTCGGATAGAGCTTTCTAATGATGTATCATGTGCGTCAAACAGAGATAGTATGCCAAAGTTACGTCCTTGGGAAGTTGAAATACCAATTTACCCAAACAGGGCCCATAGTTTTGGCGCTTCATCTCCTAGGGTTAGGTTTTTGGGATGTTTAGGGTTCTCCATTGTTTCTAAATAATAAATAGGCCCTCGAGCCTCATTGTAACGCAGTTCAGAGGGTCTCGTAGCCACCATGACACTTTCAGATTCACACAAAGACTTAGCTATTTTATTTCATTATGTCCGTAAGATCTTTCCGTTATTTGATATTAATGAAATGAAGTGTTATTTCCGTCAGACCGTATTTATGGTTATGTGTTTATTCTCATGGCGCTCCCCGCATAACCGGATCGCAGCACGTAGCGTGTCCCGCTTTTCTCGATCCTTCTTTGCATGTCCCCAACGAGGTCGTGGTATAAGGAGCTAGGGCTTGATCTGGTGGAACCTTTGCAAGATCAGCCTCGCAAACCTCGACGGACGCCCATGGGGGACGAAAAGAAAGATGAGGGAGCAGGAGATCCTATCAAAATATTGCTCGAGGAGGCCCTCGAAAAACACAGGAACGCGATGATGGATAGCTTTGCTCAGATCCTTCAACGGCTGCCCACCGGCGGCGCATCTGCATCCAGTAGCCACTCTGGAGTTGCGACTCTCTTTAAGGTACAAGTAAATTTTGACATTCCCATATTTGAGGGTCAAATAGACGCAGATGCCGTAGATAGATGGTTGAATCTATTAGAAGGATATTTCTCTGTTCATGACTTTTCAGACCGGGAGAAGATTATTTTTGCACTCCTCAAAGCTACCCCCATGTTAAGGACTGGTGGGAAACCTACTGTGAGAACAAGGACCAGACAGAACCCGCTCTGTTCTCGGCCGTACCAACTTGGAATTCTTTCCGAGACGCCGTCAAGGAACAGTACTATCCCGTGGGGAGCTATGAGGACAAGTACATACAATGGACCACGCTACGACAACAAAGGGATCAAGATGTGCACGAGCTGACGAATCTGTTCCATACCCTGCGCACAAAGTTGGGTATCAAAGATTCAGAGAAACATTTGGTGCTAAAGTATCGCAGCTTTCTGCACAGATACATTCAGGAGGAAATGGAGTTCCTCGACATCTCCTCGCTTGGTACGGCATACCGGTATGCTGCCAAGATTGAGCAGAAATTCAAACAGAAGAAGCGAGACTTTGGATCTGCGAATCAAAAGCAAGGAAAAGGTGCTTCCAAACCGCAAAACAAAGGACAGAGCATGGCGGCTAAAGACAACCCGTCAAAGCCACAAGAAAAGAACAACACCGTAAAGCCAAAGAAGGACACGGGAAAGTGGTGTGAGTTCCATAAGAGCTCCACTCACAACACAGGTGAGTGTCGGGCCAAGCAGTCGCTAGTGGCCGAGATGAGGGCTTCTGAGTCAGATGCATGCTCCGACTCCGAATCAGAACCTGAAAAGGGGAATGAAAAAGGGAAACAGATTATTGATGCGTAGCCCAACGCCACTGTTGCCACTACAAAGGTCCAGAAGGAGGAACCGGAAGATCCAGAGGAGGAGGAACGTCTCTTCCACTCCCAGATGTGGGTAAAGGGCTCCCCTGTACAGTTCATTGTCGACAATGGGAGCCAAAAGAACCTCATTTCAACAGACGCCGTGAAGCGGTTGGGCTTGCCGACCACAGCTCACCCACATCCATACACCATCGGGTGGCTTCACCAAGGACGAGATCTCCGCGTCAGCCGGCAGTGTCGCCTTTCCTATAGCATCAAGCCCTTCACGGATGAGGTATTATGTGACGTTGCTCCTATTGATGTTTCTGATGTATTATTAGGACAACCATACTTGTGGAAGCGTCATGCCGTGTATGAGTCTCGACCTCGTGCTGTTATTATTACTTTGGGAAATAAGTTGTACAGGATACCAGAGGTACCACCTCCTACGACTATCTCTTTGGTTACTGCAAAACAATGCAGTAAGCTCATTTCCCAAAACAGGAAATTCGTTTTCCTGATGATCCGCCCCCAGGGCAAGAAGAAGACTGTGGCCACGACCTCCAGACAGGGCCCCTCTGCACGACAACAACAAATGGATAAGGTCGTGGAGGAGTATGGGGACATCTTCACCTCACCCACAGGGGTTCCTCTGCACTGCCAAGTCAAGCACCCGATTGATCTGACCCCAGGTGCGCCACTACCCAATGGACCGATCTATCGACGCTCTGTTCTGGAAAATGATGAAATCAAGAGGCAGATTCAGGAGCTGTTGCAGAAAGGTCACATCAGACCAAGTTCATCGCCCCGTGGGAGCCCGATCGTGTTGGTACAGAAGAAGGATGGGACGTGGAGACTCTGTATTGACTATCGGGCGCTAAACAAGATCACTGTCTGGAATAGGTACCCAATCCCACGGATTGATGACCTTCTGGACCAACTCCAAGGTGCAAAATATTTCAGTAAGATCGACCTGAAGTCTGGGTATCACCAGGTACCAATTGAACCCTCTCATGTGTGGAAGACTGCCTTCAAAGCTAAGGAAGGCCTTTTTGAATGGCTGGTCATGCCTTTCGGGTTGACGAATGCTCCCGCAACCTTCATGAGGATGATGGACGACATCTTGCGGCCATTCACCAACTCATTCGTAGTGGGGTACTTGGATGACATTCTGATCTTCAGCAAGACTTGGGAAGAGCACCTTCATCACATCCGACAAATCCTCCAAACACTGCGGCAACACAAGTTGTGTGCCAATTTGGAGAAGTGCACGTTTGGCATGACCCAGGTTCAATATCTGGGATACATTATTGATGAAAGGGGGGTGCATGTGGATCCAGCCAAGATCCAAGTCATTCGGGATTGGCCAGCCCCGACTACTATAACAGAGCTTCGCAGCTATCTGGGTCTTGCTAATTTCTACCGTAGATTCGTGCTGGGATTCTCTCATATCACTTGGCCCTTGAGTCAAGTCACCAAAGGAGGAGCGAGAGCAAAATTCTTTTGGTCGGAACCTCAACAAAAGGCGTTCAAAGAATTGAAAAATCGCCTCTGTTCTGCCCCAGTGCTCACCTTACCAGACTTGCAGCAGCCATTTGAGATCGAGACAGATGCCTCTGACTATGCTATTGGGGCAGTTCTTACTCAACAGGGACATCAAGTGGCATATCACAGTGAGACATTGTCTGAGACAGTTCGCAAGTATCCCACCTATGACAAAGAAATGTATTCCATTGTGCAAGCCTGTCGACAATGGAAGCATTACATTTTGGGGAAGGGAACAATCATCCACACAGACCACCGGCCCCTGCAGTTCATACAGACACAAGGGAAGTTGCAGAATGATCGCCATCAGAAGTGGTCCACATATCTGCAACAGTTTCATTTGAACATCAGGTACAAGAAGGGTAGCACCAATAATGTTGCAGACTGCCTTAGCCGACCACCGATCGTGGCGCTCACCACTGTGCTCAACTCTTGTGGGCACGAGACTTCTGATTGGCCGTTTCTCTATGAGAGTGACCCAGAATTCGGCCACACTTACAAGGCACTCTTGGGGGGCACGCAAGTTCCAAATTTTCACCTCCAAGATGCACTTTTATGTCACCCGGGACACCTTTGTGTTCCTTCAAGCGAGCATGCCAAGATGATATGGGAAGCACACTACAGTCGAGTCGATGGGCATTTTAGGGTCGAGAAAACAGTAGCAATACTACAGAAGTATTTCTATTGGCCAAACCTTCGAAAGGATGTCGGGAAGCACATCAGATCCTGCACTGCTTGTGCCATTTCCAAACTAACCATCAAGAAGCAAGGCCTATATACTCTGCTACCTACCCCTAGTCGACCTTTGGAATCCATCTCCATGGATTACATGTCGGGCCTGACTTCTACTAAGCATGGAAATGACTGTGTTTTCATGGTCGTCGACAGATTCTTAAATATGGCCATTATGGCGGCCTGCAAGAAGAATATCACAGCAGAAGCCACTGCTAAACTCTTATTTGAATGAGTGTGGGTGCACTTTGGGATCCCAACGCTCTTATCATATCGATCGAGATAGCAGTTCTTCAACATTTTGGTCCAAATTCCTCTCGGTCAATGTTGGACACAAAGCTCACCAAGTCCACACCTTCCATCCCCAAACGATGGCTGCACAGAGAAATGTCAAAGCGAATGATTCATACATTCTCGCGCATGTACAATTCAAAGCATCCACGACATGGGACGAGAGCTTTCCCTATGTACAACACGCTTATAACCGGCTCTCTCCATACCAATTGGCCATAGCCCCTTTCAGTGGGTTTGGGATCCAAATTTACTATGTCCCATTGACATAGCCATGCCGTTTGCAGCTGCTCAGGCCGATTCAGCTCATGTCCAGTCTGAAGTTGACAAAGCAAGTAGCTTCATCGAGCGCATTCAACACATCCGCCAACAGGTTCATGATATATTGGACAGAGCCAATGCGAAGTACAAGCAGCGCCATGATCAACACCGTGTGCCACACCACTTCCAGGTGGGCGACAAAGTATGGCTACATTTGCAGAAGGAGCGCCTCACTGGACCTCACCGCAAGCTTCGCCCGCTCCGATACGGGCCGTACACCATCACCAAGGTTGTAGGTAATAATGCCTTCGAGCTTAGTATTCCACCATTCCTTGGTCTGCACCCAGTCTTCAATGTGGATCGCCTTCGTCCTTACTTTCCACCTCTACTGGATACCTCAGACATTGCAGAACAACTCTCACCAACAGAGTTAAACCCAGACTGCATGGAACAGGCCACCACAGATTGTATCATGGACATGCAAATCAAGAACACTCGTCAACAGCAGATCCAACTGTATCCGGTTGTCAAAGCTGGCCAACTCCTGCACCAAGGAAAGTGGTTCACCAGGGACCAAGTTCAGCAGAAATTTCCTCATCTCATGGAGGAACTTAACGCAATGGGGACCATTGCTTCCTAAAGGGGGAGGAATGATCCAGGTGGATATTGGTGGCCACCCGCCTATTCCGCTTGGGCCCCCACCATTGTCTCTTTCAGTTTTTCCGTTTTGGCATAACTTACTATTTTTAGCAGTTTTTCGGGTCCTGAACTTCCGGAGCCGTTTTGAGGCCCTAAACGACGTTTTTTGGGTATGAAAGCGCCAGTGAATTTTCTGATAAAATTCGTCCCGACAGCTGTAGTCCTCGGATAAAGCTTTCTAATGATGTATCATATGCGTCAAACGGAGATAGTATGCCAAAGTTACGTCCCTGGGAAGTTGAAACACCAATTTACCCAAACGGGGCCCATAGTTTTGGCGCTTCATCTCCTAGGGTTAGGTTCTTGGGATGTTTAGGGTTCTCCATTGTTTCTCAATAATAAATAGGCCCTCGCGCCTCATTGTAAAGCAGTTCAGAGGTCTGTAGCCACCACATCTCTTCTCAGAGATTCGCTACCAGCACCCTAGCTATTTTATTTCCATTATGTCCGTAAGCATCTTTCTGTTATCTGATATTAATGAAATGAAGTGTTATTTCCGCTGCATCTCTGTATTTATGGTTATGTGTTTATTCTGTTGCGTTCCTGCATAAATCCGGATCAGTGGTATCAGAGCGGTCTGCTTTTTCTCGATCCTTCTTTGCATGTCCCCAACGAGGCCGGGGTATAAGGAGCTAGGGCTTGATCTGGTGGAACCTTTGCAAGATCAGCCTCGTAAACCTCGACGGACGCCCATGGGGGACGAAAAGAAAGATGAGGGAGCAGGAGATCCTATCCAAATATTGCTCGAGGAGGCCCTCGAAAAACAAAGGAACGCGATGATGGATAGTTTTGCTCAGATCCTTCAACGGCTGCCCACCGGCGGCGCATCTGCATCCAGTAGCCACTCTAGAGTTGCGACTCCCTTTAAGGTACAAGTAAATTTTTACATTCCCATATTTGAGGGTCAAATAGACGCAGATGCCGTAGATAGATGGTTGAATCTATTAGAAGGATATTTCTCTGTTCATGACTTTTCAGACCGGGAGAAGATTATTTTGCACTCCTCAAAGCTACCCCCCATGTTAAGGACTGGTGGGAAACCTACTGTGAGAACAAGGACCAGACAGAACCCTCTCTGTTCTCGGCCGTACCAACTTGGAATTCTTTCCGAGACGCTGTCAAGGAACAATACTATCCCATGGGGAGCTATGAGGACAAGTACATACAATGGACCACGCTGCGACAACAAAGGGATCAAGATGTGCACGAGCTGACGAATCTGTTCCATACCCTGCGCACAAAGTTGGGTATCAAAGATTCAGAGAAACATTTTGTGCTAAAGTATCGCAGTTGTCTGCACAGATACATTCAGGAGGAAATGGAGTTCCTCGACATCTCCTCGCTTGGTACGGCATACCGGTATGCTGCCAAGATTGAGCAGAAATTCAAACAGAAGAAGCGAGACTTTGGATCTGTGAACCAAAAGCAAGGAAAAGGTGCTTCCAAACCGCAGAACAAAGGACAGAGCATGGCGGCTAAAGACAACCCGTCAAAGCCACAAGAAAAGAACAACACCGTAAAACCAAAGAAGGACACGGGAAAGTGGTGTGAGTTCCATAAGAGCTCCACTCACAACACAAGTGAGTGTCGGGCCAAGCAGTCGCTAGTGGCCGAGATGAGGGCTTCTGAGTCAGATGCATGCTCTGACTCCGAATCAGAACCTGAAAAGGGGAATGAAAAAGGGAAACAGATTATTGATGCAGAGCCCAACGCCACCGTTGCCACTACAAAGGTCCAGAAGGAGGAACCGGAAGATCCAGAGGAGGAGGAACGTCTCTTCCACTCCCAGATGTGGGTAAAGGGCTCCCCTGTACAGTTCATTGTCGACAATGGGAGCCAAAAGAACCTCATTTCAGCAGACGCCGTGAAGCGGTTGGGCTTGCCGACCACAGCTCACCCACATCCATACACCACCGGGTGGCTTCACCAAGGACGAGATCTCCGCGTCAGCCAGCAGTGTCGCCTTCCCTATAGCATCAAGCCCTTCACGGATGAGGTATTATGTGACGTTGTTCCTATTGATGTTTCTGATGTATTATTAGGACAACCATACTTGTGGAAGCGTCATGCTGTGTATGAGTCTCGACCTCGTGCTGTTATTATTACTTTGGGAAATAAGTTGTACAGGATACCAGAGGTACCACCTCCTACGACTATCTCTTTCGTTACTGCAAAACAATGTAGTAAGCTCATTTCCCAAACCAGGAAATTCGTTTTCCTGATGATCCGCCCCCAGGGCAAGAAGAAGACTGTGGCCACGACCTCCAGACAGGGCCCCTCTGCACGACACAAACAAATGGATAAGGTCGTGGAGGAGTACGGGGACATCTTCACCTCACCCACAGGGGTTCCTCTGCACTGCCAGGTCAAGCACCCGATTGATCTGACCCCAGGTGCGCCGCTACCCAATGGACCGATCTATCGACGCTCTGCTCTGGAAAATGATGAAATCAAGAGGCAGATTCAGGAGTTGTTGCAGAAAGGTCACATCAGACCAAGTTCATCGCCCTGTGGGAGCCCGATCGTGTTGGTACAGAAGAAGGATGGGACGTGGAGACTCTGTATTGACTATCGGGCGCTGAACAAGATCACTGTCCGGAATAGGTACCCAATCCCACTGATTGATGACCTTCTGGACCAACTCAAAGGTGCAAAATATTTCAGCAAGATCGACCTGAAGTCTGGGTATCACCAGGTACCAATTGAACCCTCTGATGTGTGGAAGACTGCCTTCAAAGCCAAGGAAGGCCTTTTCGAATGGCCGGTCATGCCTTTCAGGTTGACGTAATGCCCCCGAACCTTCATGAGGATGATGGACGACATCTTGCTTATCTACGCTGTCCCATTTGTAGTGGTGTGCCTGGATGACATTCCTCGATCTTCAAGAAGACTTGGGAAGAGCACCTTCATCACATCCGACAAGTCCCTCCAAACACCGCGGCAACACAAGTCGTGTACCAATTTGGAGAGTGCACATTTGGCATGACCCAAAGTTCAATATCTGGGATACATTATTGATGAAAGGGGGGTGCATATGGATCCAGCCAAGATCCAATTCATTCGAGATTGGCCAGCCCCAACCACTATAACAGAGCTTCGCAGCTTTCTGGGTCTTGCTAATTTCTATCGGAGGTTCGTGTTGGGATTCTCTCATATCACTTGGCCCTTGAGTCAAGTCACCAAGGGAGGAGCGAGAGCAAAATTTTTTTGGTCGGAACCTCAACAAAAGGCATTCACAGAATTGAAAAATCGCCTCTGTTCTGCCCCAGTGCTCACCTTACCAGACTTGCAACAGTCGTTTGAGATCGAGACAGATACCTCTGACTATGCTATTGGGGCAATTCTTACTCAACAGGGACATCCAGTGGCATATCACAGTGAGACATTGTCTGAGACAGTTCGCAAGTATCCCACCTATGACAAAGAAATGTATTCCATTGTGCAAGCCTGTCGACAATGGAAGCATTACATTTGGGGGAAGGAAACAATCATCCACACAGACCACCGGCCCCTGCAGTTCATACAGACACAAGGGAAGTTGCAGAATGATCGCCATCAGAAGTGGTCCACATATCTGCAACAGTTTCATTTCAACATCAAGTACAAGAAGGGTAGCACCAATAATGTTGCAGACTGCCTCAGCCGACCACCGATCGTGGCGCTCACCACCATGCTCAACTCTTGTGGGCACGAGACTTCTGATTGGCCACTTCTCTATGAGAGTGACCCAGAATTCGACCACACTTACAAGGCACTCTTGGGGGGTACGCAAGTTCCAAATTTTCACCTCCAAGATGCACTTTTATGTCACATGGGACACCTTTGTGTTCCTTCAAGCGAGCGTGCCAAGATGATATGTGAAGCACACTACAGTCGAGTCGCTGGGCATTTTGGGGTCGAGAAAACAGTAGCAATACTCCAGAAGTATTTCTATTGGCCGAACCTTCGAAAGGATGTCGAGAAGCACATCAGATCTTGCACTGCTTGTGCCATTGCCAAACCGACCATCAAGAAGCAAGGCCTATATACTCCACTACCTACCCCTAGTCGACCGTTGGAATCCATCTCCATGGATTACATGTCGGGCCTGCCTTCTACTAAGAATGGAAATGACTGTGTTTTCGTGGTCGTTGACAGATTCTCGAAGATGGCCATCATGGCGGCCTGTAAGAAGAATATCACAGCAGAAGCCACCGCTAAACTCTTCTTTGAACGAGTGTGGGTGCACTTTGGGATCCCACAGTCTATCATATCAGATCGAGATAGCAGGTTCCTCAGCACATTTTGGTCCAGCCTCTGGTCAATGTTGGACACAAAGCTCACCAAGTCCACAGCCTTCCATCCCCAAACAGATGGCCAGACAGAGGTCGTCAACAGAATGATTGTACACATTCTGCGCATGTACAACTCAAACCATCCACGCACATGGGACGAGAGCCTCCCCTATGTACAACACAGTTATAACCGGGCTCTCCACAGTTCAATTGGCCATAGCCCCTTTCAGGTGGGCTTGGGATTCCAGCCACTATGTCCCATCGACATAGCCATGCCGTTTGCAGCTGCTCAGGCCGATTCAGCTCATGTCCAGTCTGAAGTTGACAAAGCAAGTAGCTTCATCGAGCGCATTCAACACATCCGCCACCAGGTTCATGATATATTGGACAGAGCCAATGCGAAGTACAAGCAGCGCCATGATCAACACCGGGTGCCACACCACTTCCAGGTGGGCGACAAAGTATGGCTACATTTGCAGAAGGAGCGCCTCACTGGACCTCACCGCAAGCTTCGCCCGCTACGATACGGGCCGTACACCATCACCAAGGCCGTAGGTAACAATGCCTTCGAGCTTAGTATTCCACCATTCCTTGGTCTGCACCCAGTCTTCAATGTGGATCGCCTTCGTCCTTACTTTCCACCTCTACTGGACACCTCGGACATTGCAGAACAACTCACACCAACAGAGTTAAATCCAGACTGCATGGAACAGGCCACCACAGATTGTATCATGGACATGCAAATCAAAAACACTCGCCAACAGAAGATCCAACTATATCGGGTTGTCAAAGCTGGCCAACTCCTGCACCAAGGAAAGTGGTTCACCAGGGACCAAGTTCAGCAGAAATTTCCTCATCTCATGGAGGAACTTAACGCAATGGGGACCATTGTTTCCTAAGGGGGGAGGAATGATCCAGGTGGATATTGGTGGCCACCCACCTATTCCACTTGGCCCCCCACCATTGTCTCTTTCAGTTTTTCAGTTTCGGCATAACTTACTATTTTTAGCAGTTTTTCGGGTCCTGAACTTCCGGAGCCGCTTTGAGGCCCTAAACGACGTTTTTGGTATGAAAGCGCCGGGCCAATCTTTCGATAAAATTCGGTCCTGACACCGTAGGTCCCTGAGCAGAGCTTTGCTGATGTATCATATACAAACTAGAAAGATGCCAAAGTTACGTCCCTGGGAAGTTGAAACACCAATTTACCCAAACGGGGCCCATAGTTTTGGCGCTTCATCTCCTAGGGTTAGGTTTCTGGGATGTTTAGGGTTCTCCATTGTTTCTCAATAATAAATAGGCCCTCGCGCCTCATTGTAAAGCAGTTCAGAGGTCTGTAGCCACCACATCTCTTCTCAGAGATTCGCTACCAGCACCCTAGCTATTTTATTTCCATTATGTCTCTAAGCATCTTTCTGTTATTTGATATTAATGAAATGAAGTGTTATTTCCGCTGCATCTCTGTATTTATGGTTATGTGTTTATTCTGTTGCGTTCCTGCATAAATCCGGATCACTTAACTTGCCTAGGTTTAAACATGGTATGATGTCATGCATTCTATTCCAATAATTTATTTGGTATACCATTCTATGCATGGATTGAATGATTTTAGGCCTCACAAATATAATTTGCAATATGTGTCAAATTTGAACCTTCTTCGTATGTTATTATCCCTGTTCCTATTCATTTATTCCTTGACATATTAATCCCCTTTTATTTTGGTTATTAAATAATCCTTTGTTAACAAAGTGGGCCTACCTTTGGCCTAAATGCCATGACCAAGATGTATCTATTTCATCAAAATTATGCAGGACATTTCCTAGGACCAATTTCCTAGGCTTAGTTATCGATGAGATATCGGACGATAACACAAATTGACAACATTAAATCACGACATCATGTTCTTGAGGGGAGATTATACTTGAGTCTCCATGATGATAGCACATTTGATTTACCACTTGATCACAACCCACTTGACAAACATATTTTGGTAGGCCTCAAGGAGAAAACGGGGTGGCCCTGGGTCCATAACATGTACACAACTGTAATCACTTCCTGATGGCGTAAGTTCAATGACTACCTCCACGTGCTGGGTAAGAGCTATGTGAATGGAACTTGGTCAGTAGTGTTTGCCTTAAGGAGAATCTGGGTAGGCTTGTGTTTGAAATATATGCACATGGTTCATCACCTCCCAATGCCATAAGTTCAATCCCTTCCTATCCCCCATGGGTGAAGCCTGTGAGAATGGAATCTTGACCAAAGGTGTGAAACTCCTCGCTACTAACTGCTAGTCCCAAGCCTGTTGGGAATTTGTGTATTCTTCCCATATCTGGATGTTGTTTTTACATTTTTGAGCAAATTTTTTTAGTTATTTGGTCTTCTCTACCAAGGGAGTCACTGTGTTGGGGGATGCTCAAGGTGATATGACATGGTAGGATGGAAGGGCGGTTAGTGAATTGTATACATTTAGCTTTAAAACATGCTTCTCTTAGAATATTTTGATAAGAATAACTCTCTATTCATGAGGAGTCACATGTGGAATTTCATTGCAAGGGATCATTTTTCTCAGCTTTGTTCTTGCCCGTTACATCCTCCCCGTTTTGGACTTATGGATAATTTTGTTTACAGGTTTTGTGGCTCCCATGATACATGTCTGGTGCACTCATCACATGCAAGGACTTATGGTCAATTGTGGGAAAAAGCTATGAAATTCAGTGCAACAAACTATTCAACTACATCTTCTGTGGATTAGGACATGTGGACAATTCAACCTAAAAAGTTGGTGTGATGGGTGCATCTGCAATGGTTGCAACTTGCAAATCCTCAGGTGCGGACAATTCAACCTAAAAAGATAGTGTGATGGGTGAAGTTGTAGTTGTTGAGGACGGAATTTCCCAAGAAGCCATTGAGGCATGTTGGTTAAGTTTGGAGTTTGTTTGATGGAGGTCGGGGGCTCAAATCTCGCCTCCCCACAGAATCTGCGTGCATTTTTCATTTGGCACGTTTTGGTTTTAATAACCAACAAATATAATTTTTAAAACGCAAGTGTGAATTTGAAATCGAATTTTATGGGGGGCCAGACCCGCATGGGGCGGCCCACCCAAAACCTCCACGGCATGCTTGCATATAATAGTTTGGTAGTGGTGTATATATGGGTCACCATATATTATGGTTGACATGGGACCGTCGCATGGAGGCAGGCCAACCACATGGTTGGCGTGGGTTCGATACCCACCGGTCCATTGTATGCGAAATGGGTATGGGGTGGCGGGGTTGACCACCTGTCCCCCAACCTTTAATTCATATTTGATACAATGTTGCAATGGGGGTGGCAGGGGTCACGGCCCCCACCCCCTTTTTTTATATTTTCTTTGTTTTAATATAACAAACTATGCATTTTTGAAAATTTGGTTTTTGACCGTAGGAGTCATTATAACCAGGTGAAAACTTCGCCCAGAATCTGGCCTGAGTTGGTCAGAATCTGGTGGCTTGGTTTGGTCCAAATTGCGTCCTCCTTAAGGCTGCCCAGTCACCAAGTCAACCTATAACTTTGACTACTCCTAACTTTCACGTACGAACTCGGTTTGACAAACCGTTCATGCCACCACGATCAGGACGACGAGATCTTCAACATGAAGCTAGTTTGAGAACAATATGAAATTTTTTATTTTTGAGCCTTTGTATTGAAGCCACTTATACTTGTACCTGTTTAATCCACATGGATCATTGGTTAGCAACTCCTGTGCATCATGCAATATCCTCGCGGAAAACTCTAACTTGCCCCTCTTGGGCATCATCTATCCCCACATCTGCATCCATACATGTAGCATCGACCTACGAGGCTACTGAACAAAAGTAGGCCTTGTCTCTGGAAGCTTCTCAAAAAATAAAAAAATAGCTCTAAATAAAAAGGGAAGTTCATCCTCCCTTGTGCCTGAGCACGACATCTATCTAAAGATGTATATAACTGCAACAAAAAAATGGTAGACCACCTCACAAGTCGTGGTGCCTGCAATAAAGAATCAACATATAATAGAAGCAGGAAACTAATGTTTTTCCCATCACTGGTATGGTGTGCAATGGTCGAAATCAGTAGTGAGAGACACCTCACCTCCTCTCCATTAAATGAAGCAATACGTAGCTAACCTCCAGAGACCTGAAAATCTGTAGGAGAGAGTATATCTATGCTAATGTATCTCTGGGAGTACACCAACTGACTCCCTGTTGCATAGCCAATGAGTACCTCTGGGAATGATGGAAAATCCACCCCTCTCCTCGATAGTCCATTAATGAAATAGATGTCCTCCTCAGTGGGCATGTACCACTAGTTACGACCAACCCAGAAATCCTATAGGTGGGCATTCCACTTGTGGATAAGTTGTCGCAAAAACACACCATGGCCCTTTAGGGATGTAGCCTCCTCTTATAACTTGAGGAGACCTATCTCCCTTAGGAGCCCCTAGGTGGATGTTGTAATAGGGCGAGGGTACGTATCTCTCTCCCTCTCTCGTCCCTCCCACACGCAAACCATGTTATACTGGTCTACCTGTTGTTGTTGTCGTTCCCTCTCTTCTCTCCTTTGACGTCACTAAATGATTGACATATTAAATAATTTTTTTATTATTAAATGAGGCATGTATTTAGGAATATACATATATAAATTTTTTTTGAAAAAACAAAAAAAAAACAATTGGTGCGCCACAAAAAACAGGCATGCACCAATAATGGTGCGTCTTTTTTTGTTGCGCACCGGACTCTGGTGCATCTTTTTTTGACGCACACCGGAGGCAGTGCACCAAGAAATTTTCAATGCACCTCCCTCCTGGAATTTTTACAAGGTCAATGGTGCGGTGGTATAATAGACCGCACCATTGACTATGTACTAGCTTCAGGAGGGAGGTGTGGTGACCAAACTATATGTCCTGGGGCGTATATTTTAGGAAGCGCACCACCCTCTCAACAATGGTACATAGTCAATGGTGCAGTTGTTTACAAGACCACATAGTTGACTATGTACATTTTGGGATGGCGGTGCGCTGAAAAAATACCAGCACTAGGGCGGATATTTCCGTCAATGCACCGCATTCCCGCAATTCGACACTGGTCAATGGTGCGGCTGGGTAATCGATCAAACCACATCTTTTTTTAATTTTAAAAAAGCACGGTGCGTCGTTTAGGTACCGCCCCGGAACCAGTGTGGATACCGTTAGCACCAGTTGCCGTGCGGCTTGTAAATTTACAGGCAACACCGCGAACTGATGGGAGCTGAACGACTCAAGCGCACCGTGCAGATTTTTTTTTTTATAAATAAGGTGAATTTTAAGTCATTTTAGAAAACTAATCCCATAAAAGGTTTAATTATGGAAAAACAAGTAAAATACCTGTAGATTTGGCCGTCGAGGAGGCATATTGGCTGTAGAATTTTCAAAACTAAATTTTCCCATTGATTTGCAAAATTCGAAATGGAGATGGTGGGCAATGGACAACAACAGTGTGTGCAATGGGAGCATCGATGATAGTGCGCCTCAAACAAGGTAAATTTGCACCGGTGCTTGAGAGCTCTAGAGAAATGAAAAGTGAAAAATGCGGATTTTTGGCTGTAATATTTTTTTTATTAACCATGTTCGGGTGCGAGGGTTTTATAGGCGCACCAGGCAGTTCCAGTTTTGGCGTGGGGTTGCGGTAATGAGACACATTGGGCAAGTTTGTACTGAGAGCATGGTGTCCCGGTGTGGAAATTTTTTGTGCACACTGGTGCTTTCTCTAGTGGAATGCATCGGTGCGGTTTAGGATGATAAACGCACCGGAAAAATAATTAAAAAAAATAATAATAATAAAATAACATCTACAAAAACCACCACCCACCAACCTCCTCTAGTAACCTCTGCCACAAACATATGTCTGGGCTATTTTTATAAGGGGTTCCTCAAAAACATCTGCTAGAGGGTATTTTCCTTGTAGTGGAATGAGAAGTTGGAAAGAAACACTCGAGGGGTTATTTGGAAAATGAGCAATCAAAGATATGAGCATGGGTGAAGCAAGGAGAGCAATGAGAGGAGGGACACCAGCAAAGAGGGGGATTGGGACAAATCATATTTTCCAATGGATTATTGGTTGAGCTAGACATTTTAAGATTGACAATCGTTCCCAAGAAAAATTCTAAAGGAAAGGTGTGGAAGTAACTTCCAAATTTATGGAAATGGTGGGGTTGTACCCTAAGTATTTTATTCAAGGTATCCATAGAGTACCACTAGAAGAATGCTTGAATCTAACCAGAATATTTTAATCTAACATGATGGAGAGATCCCATAGAAATATGTCAAAGAATTTTACCAATGAAAGACAAGAAAATACAAGGAAGCATGTATAGGAAACATTTTTTTGCATGAATGAGCATTTGGAAAGAAACACATGAGGGGCTATGTGGAAAATGAGAAATCACAAAGAATAATCATGGGTGAAGAAAGGAGACTAGATGTTGAGTACATGTTATATTTTTGCACAATTATATGCACCACAAGTAAAGAGGGGTTTTGCAGGGAGTTTTTTATCCCCCCTCGTTGGGGGTATGCAGGGTGGCAAGATCCTTCCTACGTGGAGTTTGAAGAAGTGACCCATATGAATTTTTTGAGGAGGATTTTTGCGTCCTTTTTTGGCATTTTCGGGTCGTGATTTTTCTAAAGCAATTTTCTGGCATGTGATGGATTTTCCCATGGTTTTGTAGTTTAGGTTATGGAACTACAATTCAATTGTAGGTTCATATGTTACGAGATGTATATTACAATGTATAATGTATGGACAAGTGAATGAAAAATGCTTGCTAGATTTCTCAGTTTATGTTTCTAGGATAGAAACTTTGTGTCAATTTGTGGGTGTGTGCCATCATATTTTTTATATTTTTATTATGAATTTGTATGTAACAATTAATTGTACAAGGTTAAAACTTACATTTGGTATGCAATAATTTTGGCTTCATTGGGACACCTTTATGGCTAAGGGACTTTGTTCGAGCTTGTGGTTGACCCTGTTATAATGGTGGATCTACAGGAGTGATTCTTGAGATGAAAAGAAATGGAAATGAGTTCAAAAATAGAAATCAAGAAATTTAATTGGAAAATTTTTGAGTAATGGAAGATCAAGATGGAAGACTTGTTGGTGAACACAGATCAATGGATTGTTGCGAATCCAATTCTAGAACCAATAGGGGTGCCAACAAAATATTAGATGAAGTTGGATTGGAAGGAAAAGAGAAAAATATGATTATGTCTCTCATATTTACTGTTATTGAATGTGCTAGGAGAAGCCATGAGAAAGGCTTTGATGGACAATTTAGGGGCTTTGTATTAGTATAAGTTCCTAATAAACAATTTTTCATATGGAAAACGTTGTATAACTTGAGGATGAGGGATGGAGACTCAAAAGATGGAGCATACGAACACCTTCAATATTATGGCTAGTCAATTATTATCTATTCATATTAATATTTTAGATGAGGATAAGAATTAGTTTTTTTTGTTCTCTACCAAACTCGTAGGATTGTTCGACTATTTCCATAGGTAGTAATGCAACTACCTTAGAATTCGATGAGACCGAAAAACATGGAGAGGAAGAACATATATGCCTTATCTATAAGAGGATGATCCCAAAATAGAAATAGAAATAAGTCCTCAAGTGGGAGATCTATATCTAGAGGATGATCAAAATATCCAAGAAATTTCATTAAGCTATGTTGAAAATGTGGAAAAGAAGGGAATTAAAAGAAATATTGTAAAGCCAAATTACAAAGAAAGGAAATGAATCTCGAGATGCTCCTTATGTAGAAGTTAAAACCTCCTCAAATGAAGGAGGGTATCTATACTTAGTTTTTTCAAGTAGGCACATCTTTTCATATGACACCTCAGAAGGAGTGGTTTTATGAGTATAAAAGATTCGATAGTGTTCATGTTTTCTTAGGAGATGACTCAAGAGCTAGAATCATAGGATGAGGAAAATTCAAGTAGAATATTATAGATGGAAGGACCAAGACACCCCCTGGTTTTTTTGCATCCCAATATTAGCCAGAAATTTGATTTCTTTAATCAAGATGAACAATGTAGGTGTAAAAGTAGTTTTTGAAAATGATACATGTAGGATGGTTCAAGGAGCAATGGTATTACTGAGAGGAGCTCAGATTGGAACTCTATATAATCTATTGGGAAGCATTGTTAGTGTTAGGTGCAAAAATTCCATTTTTCATGAGAGATAAGTAGAAGAACGTAAAACCATTGCAACTTTAGGAGAAAAATATTTTTTTGTGGCATGAATGACAAGGAAAAATTGGAGAGAGGGGCCTTCAAGTACTGAGTGGAAATGGTATGGTAGAATGTATGTGTAATTACTCTTTATATTTTCCTTTCTATGTGAATTGTTTGTATGGTGATCCAGAATTATGCAGGAACGCAATAAAATATAGAAATAAACATAAACACAGATATGCAATATGAATAACACTTCATTTCATTAATATCAAATATTGAAAAAAGATTACACACAAAATGGAAAATAAACTAGCTCGGGCGATGGTAGCTTTCCTTTGAGAAGAGATGTGGTAGCTACATTCCTCTGAACTTTGTTACAATGAGGCTAGAAGGCCTATTTATTATTGAGAAACAATGGAAAACCATAAACATCCAAAAACCCAACCCTAGGAGATGAAGCGCCAAAACTATGGGCCATTTTTGGGCAAATTAGTACATCAAATTCTCGGGGACATAACTTTGGCAGACGATCTTTGTTTCACATGCACAATACATTGTTAGAAAGATTTATCCGAGGAATAAAAATCTCAAGTGACCAACATTGGTCCTTGACCAATGTTGGTCCCAGATTTACGAAAAAACGTCGTTTAGGGCCTTAAAATGGCTCCGAAAGTTCAAGACCCGAAAAACTACCAAAAATAGTAAATTGTGCTACAATTAAGGAAAATGAAAA
The DNA here is from genome assembly GCA_034641835.2 of Pinus albicaulis. Taxonomy (NCBI): domain Eukaryota; kingdom Viridiplantae; phylum Streptophyta; class Pinopsida; order Pinales; family Pinaceae; genus Pinus; species Pinus albicaulis. Next base: position 1,450,275,925 of record CM076572.1, on the reverse strand, counting down.
ATTTAAAGAAATAATGGTGGGGGTCCAAGTGGAATAGGCAAGTGGCCAATAATATCCACCTAGATCATTACTTCCCCCTTAGGAATCAATGGTCCCCATTTCCTTGAGTTCCTCCATGAAATGAGGAAACTTCTGCTGAACTTGGTCCTTGGTGAGCCACTTTCCCTCGTGAACGAGTTGGACTACTTTGACAACTCGATATAGCTGGATCTTTTGTTGTCGGGTGTTATTGATCTGTGTGTCCATGATACAATCAGTTGTGGCTTGCTCCATGCATCCTGGGTTTAACTCAGTTGGTCTGATTTGTTCTACAATGTTGGATGTGTCCAACAATGGTGGAAAGTAGGGCCGAAGGCAGTCCACATTAAACATTGGGTGTAGACCAAGGAATGGTGGAACACTGAGCTCGAAGGCATCATCCCCGACCACCTTGGTCATGGTGTATGGCCCATATGAGAGTGGGAGAATCTTGCGGTGGGGCCTAGCGAGGCACTCCTTCTACAAATGTAGCCAAAATTTCTCGCCCACCTAGAACTTGTGTGGCACCTGATGTTGATCATGCCTTAAATTTTACTTAGCATTGGCTATGTCCAGTATGTCATGGACCTATTGGCATATGTGTTGAATGTGCTCAATGAATTTGTTCGCATTTTTGGCTTCAGACTGGACATGAGCTGAATCTATGTGAGTAGCTGCAAATGGTATGGCCACATCAATGGGACATAGTGGCTAGAATCCCAAGCCCACCTCAAAGGGGTTGCGGCTATTCTAGCTGTGGAGAGCTCGATTATAGTTGTGTTGGACATAACGGAAGATTTCAACCCATTTGTGTGGATGCTTCGATTTGTACATGCGCAAAATGTGTACGATCACCCTATTGATGACCTTTGTCTAGCCATGAGTTTGGGGGTTGAAAGGCGTGGACTTAGTGAGCTTGGTGTCTAGCATCGACCAGAGACTTGACTAAAATGTACTAAGGAACTCGCTATCCCGACCTAAGATAATGGACTGTGGGATCCCAAAGTGTACCCAAATTCTTTGATAGTTTTGCCATTAAAATGTTATAAAACACTTATTTTTCATTGGGATTTGGAATAAGTTATTATAAGAATTTGAATTTATACTTTTTTTTGTAAAATTCTATTTTATTATTATTATTTTTTTAAATTATTGTATTGATTGTGTTGTAAATATAATTTTGGCTATTGAATTATTAATTTTTTTTTATAAAAATAAAAATTTCTTAATTAATTAAGAGAAATCTAAAATATATAAATATTTTAAATCAATATATTTAATTTATATTATTTTTAAAACTATTATAATTATTTATAATTATAATGAAGTATATAGATATTAATAGCATATGGAGCAAATGAAGTATATAGATATCAATAGCATATGGGGCAATTTAAACTTTGATTATCAAATATTTTTGGAAAAAAAATTTAAGATATATATATATTTTTTTATAATTTAATTCTATATTTATATATTAATTACTAAATTATATTTAAAAATATTTTTTTAATATTTAATAAATTTATAATAATTTATTTCAATATTATTATCGATATGTTTTCAAATTATTTATTTTTTCACATTATTTATTTTTCACATAATTACAAACAAATAGTAATTCATTAATATTTTCTATACAAAAGAGTGAAAGACTACACCATCAAAAATATAATAATTAAAATTTTAGCATTAAAGAGTTAATAGCTAGAGTAATGTGAATTATGGGAAAATAAAATTTTTCAAGGAAATATTAAGTTTAATGGATGATATAGTGATCCAAGGAAGATATTATGTAAAAATAGTATTATAAAAATATTTATATGAAGGTTATATAAATGAATAAGTCTAAGTTATTCACTATCTATGAGCTATTAACCAAAAGCTATTTTAGAATAGGTAATTATATTAATGGTTTATAATTTTTTTAAATTTTAAAACACCTTATTCAAAGTATTTATCAATTTTTAGTTTACCAAATTTCAACGAAATAGTTTTTTCCACTTTCTTTAAATAAAAGTTAGTATTTCATAGAATTTTATTTGATTATGAATATATTTTTTTATTATCATTTCAATCAAAATGGATGAAGGGGGAGGCAAGAGCTCGAGGAGAAATAGATAATACCTTATGGATATGCTCCCCACTCACGCTCCATGCGGCTTCAAGTTGGGCCATATTTAAATCCTCATGGATAATACCTTAATCTTGCCTCTGTAGCGTAAATGCAATAAACGTGGGTGATGGGAAATGGATTTTATGCATATTACAGGTGAAACGAACAGTAAATCAAAGCTCAGAAGCATTCAATGTGAAAATATGGCCGCAAGAAAGGATACAAGTGGAATTCCCCATTATAAACATAAATTGATGAAGTTGGATGTGTTAAGGATTAAGGTTAACTTTTGTCGATTAAACTCCATGGCCTCCTCTTTCCATGAAGACAAAAGATATGCGAGGAGGGCTTATTACTCTCGAGGAAGGTGTTGCCAAGCTGGAAAGATTTAGTGAGCAAGTTGTGCAGGAATCTTGTTGTCATTTTTCTCTGTTAATTCGGGAAATGGAGGATGTGCAAGAGGCCATAGAGAGGCTTCAACTGACAGTCTAATTTAATGGGAGATTTCGGTCTAATTTAATGGGATTGAGGTCATTTTTAAACGACAGCAGTTGGTGTCATCAAGGAGGTCTTTGGTCTGTAGGATCTCGCATCCCATGGTGTCCATGGCGATGTTCAACAAAGTGAGCCTATGGAGCACACTGTTGCATAATTTCCACTCTAGTAGCAGGAAGAAAATGGAACTGCAATGGCCAATAGTGATCTTATAGGAATGTAGAGTTCGAGTTTTAAATCTCTTTTTGTTAAATGTTTTGTAAATTTGCAGTTTTTGTGAGATTTTTTTTGGATAATTCACAAGAACAATGGTGTTAGAAGTATAGAAAGGAATAAGAAGGAAAGGAAAAACCTATTCTTTGAATATATATGGATTATTCTAGATGGATCACTCCTTGAATGTAAGGGTAATGGTCTGTTTACGAGTTTGATCAATATAAACTTTCCATTCCTTAAAACAAATGGGTGAAAATAGACCTATTAAGAAATTCAAGTATGATTGTCTATGCAAGTGTAATAAGAGGATTTTGCATTTTTGGTGTTGCAATATAGCAACAAGGATTTTAAATGGAGGAATCATCCATAATGATTATAGGATACTCTGCAAAATTCCACATAATAATCTACAATTGAATTTGAGGAAGTGTAGTTTTCCTTTGCAATGATCTTTTCTTTAGTATATGTATTTCATGAATGACGATGTAGAATTTTACAGTCCATGTCGGACAACAATGCTTCAATTTACAGTGAATGACATCACCCATGAGAATATGTTTCTTTGTACCAGATGCATGTCAAATGAAACAAGAGAAATGTTTGCAACAATGGTGGAAGATTGACATATTCGTCACATGTCATATTGTTTGTAGCATCATATTTTGTTTCAAGTAGAAGATGGTGATGATTCGAATACCTTTAGATTTTCTTTTTCTAGCTAGTGAAGATTGCTTAATTGGTTTGGGGTTGAACATGAAATGTTTCTTCAATCATGGCCCATTTGGGTTTGTCTTTTAACAGGTGAGAGAACATCTTGTAGCATGTCTTTCTCTTGAGAAGAACACAGATTTCTCTAGTTCAAAAATTTCCACTTCAAGGATCTCTTCTAAAGTAATCATATCAATCTCAATGTCATCATAAAAGGAATACAAGATTTAAAATGAATGAGTATAATCTTTGTTTAAGAATCCCCAAATCCATTAGCCACCTCCAACAACTAGAAAAATTAAATATTGCTTTGAACCAATTATTGGGCAGTATAAGTGTAACTCTTTTGAAATGTCTGAAGTTACTACAACTAGACCTATCATATAACAAGCTTATAAGGCACATACCTCATGTCTGACAAGAGTGCTTCAAGTTACATTGAATGACATTTCTTGTTCCCACTTCTAGGATCTCTTCTAAAGAACATCTCAATGTCATCATAAAAGAAGTAAAATGTTTAAGCAAAATAATTAGAATCTCTTTGGAAGAATCACCAAATCCATTGGCTGCCTCTAACAACTAGAAGTAAATCTTGCTCTGACAGATTTATTGGGTAGTATACATGTAAGTATCAATGTGTGAAATTACTATAGCTAGACCTATCATATAACATGCTCACATGGCACATACCTCATGAAATTGGGGATCTCCATTCATAGGCCTTGGTAAACCTGTTGTAAAGTTTATGTTTCAAATAAAACAATGCCAAACTTAACAACATCTAGATAGCAAACACATCACATCTCTCTTCTCTATGTTCTTCTTAGAAACCAGTTTCCTTTGTAACATCTGATACCATTACTAATTTTATATATTTTGATTTGAATTTTGGTTAGATTATTAATAAATGCTAAGAGATTCTCATACACCAGCTAAATCTAGTATATGAATTTAATTAATTTCCATACAGCAATTTAATTATTAATTAAACAGCAAACGTTGCGCTTGTGTTTAAAACGTCCTTGATGTGAGAGTTTTAGTTTTTTAGGTAATGTTTGAATACCATCCAGCGGTTTAATCATCAATAACAAAGCGGAAACTAGTGTTCATGTTTCAACCTTCCTCACAAAACTTGCAAAAGTTTTATTTTGTTTGTTTTATGTAACTAATTTGTTGCAATATTTTTGTACCACGTGTAATTTGGTCCTCAGGCCGTTCGCATCCAGCCATTTGGTTATGGAAGAGAATTTGGTTTCTATTGAATCTGACTTGCGAGTCAAAACAGAGTTGGGTTACCATCTGAGTTTGGGAAATATTGATACATTCTACATATTGATCCATTCCCAATTAAGATAGAAATATAATCTATCTTGAACATTGCAGATTGGTATTGAGTTAAATCAAATAGTTGATTTTTTATTTTTTATATATGAAATATTTTAAAGTTTATAATGGATATAAAGATAATATAGAATTGATCTATCCAGATAACACCTTCACCACTAAATATAAATCTAAATCAGAATGCTGTTCGACCTTCACCACCATAGAGAAATCCAAATAGCTTTTGCTTTCACCTTCCTAGAAGGGAACGATTATCTCTATGTATTTATTTAAAGAAAATGGAGTTGTTTTCTGGCCATCACACAGACCACACATTCAGACTTAAGGAGAGAATCTAGATTTCCTAAGACAGCGATAATACATATGAATAATATGAATAAGGTATGGTAGGTAAGGGTTGTTCAAATTTCATAAGGCTTGAGTGAAGATTTATTTGTTTATTTCAAGCTATTAAGTAGATTTGAAATTTATAGGTAAAGGTTGATAAAATTTCATAACGTTTTAATGAAGATTTAATTGTTTATTTCAAGCCATTAAGTAGATTTATTTCATAACGTTTTAATGAAGATTTAATTGTTTATTTCAAGCCATTAAGTAGATTTATTTCATAACGTTTTAATGAAGATTTAATTGTTTATTTCAAGCCATTGTAGATTTGAGACTTGAAAATGGAAGATTTCCTACAAGAGTAGTTGTGTGGAAGGCCTAGAAGCTTATGCCAAGATCATGTGGCTAGGGTGATATGGTTTGAGTGACATGGCTTGGTTGAGTGGACCTCAAACTTTGGACTTGTTTTTACTTTTGGTAAGCAGCGTTGTGGGGTATTTTGCCAAAGATTTTTTTGGTTGACTCTCTATGTTTTTTTGCTGGCTGAAATCAAATTCTTTTGTATCCTCCTTAAGGTTTAAGGCTTCATGATTCTCGAGAGATGTTGATTGTGTGAGGTGACTTTGCTATATGAGAGAGCTCTACTTGCCTCTTATAGCTTTGGTCATTACTGAGAACTGATATCATGAAAATGATGATCATTGTATGGCTAAATAGATATTTTTTCACAATCTTGAGAGCTTTAGGAAATTATTAATTATGTAAAAATATTTTGTGTAATTAAAAATACACTTATATATATATATATATATATATATATATATATATATATATATATATATATATAATCAAAATTATTTATGAAAATTTTTAAATTTGAATATCATTTAATTTTTTATTAATAAATTATTATTAATATTTTAAATTAATTTTAATTAAATGAAAAATTAGTTATATATATTTGGATATCGCATTTTTTTTTAATGTTAAATAAAAATTAGTTTTATTATTTATGGTTGTTTGAGTTTATGATATTCACTATAGTAATTTTATATATTTCTATTTGAATTTTGGTTAGTTTGTTAATAAATGAGTTGAGGGTTTTCATATATTAGTTTGTATATGAATTTAAGCGGCTTAGAACTATTTAACTCCTGATCTATCATGGGTAGATAGATAGATCAATTTTTTTGAGATGTTCTTCAAATTCTACATTCTAAAATTTTTTTGCAAGTTTAGCGATTTTTAATTGTTTATTTATATAGTTATTTAAATTTTATTTAGGAATCCATATCATTTAAATATTTTATATAATTATTTAAGTTTTTCATTTTTAATCTTTTTATTTTGATAGACATAAACAAAATTACAACTATAATAACTAAAAGACAATCTTACCTATCATATCATAGTGAGCTGCAGAATCCGCAACAATTAAGTGCCATACAGCAATTTAATTACTTCATTAATTATTAACTAAACAGCAGAAAGTTGCGTTTGTGTTTAAAACGTCGTTGATGTGAGAGTTTTATTTTTTTAGGTAATATTTGAATGCCATCCAGCGGTTTAATCGTAAATAACAAAGCGGAAACTAGTGTCAACCTTCCTGAAAAATCTTGCCGTCCTGTTTAAACATTGATGATGTAACAGTTTTATTTTGATTGTATATGTAACTAATTTGTTGCGATATTTTTGTTGTAATTTGTTCCTCAGCCCGTTCGCATGCAGTTATAGTTATGGAAGAGAATTTGGTTTCTATTGAGTCTCATTTGCGAGTCAAAACAGAGTTTGTTTACGATCTGCGTTTGAGAAATATTGATCCATTCCTAATTAAGATAGAAATAGAATCTATCTTCATTTTTTAAATAAGATTAAATTTTATTTATGAAACATATAATATATGGAGGCTTTGGCCTATGCAGTTCTAACAAATTTCAGAAGCATAGTTATACAAAAACTCAAAACAGTGATTGCTTCCAAAGGGGAAACCAGCCAACTTAGTTGTTTTACAGTTTGGGAAACCAGCTTCGTACATGGAGAGTAGATAAGTGTTTAAAAACGTCAAAAAGAACAGAAAATAAAGGACCCAAAGACTTGGAACCTCAAACCAGAAACCGGAAAAAACCTGATGGCTTGTGTGGCATTTCCTAGGGAAAGTGTCTCTTCCATGATGAGACACCGATACTCCCGGTGTCATCTGCATGCTTGTCACGGGTGTCATCCTCCACGTTCTCGGGGACATTGGTGGTGCGTGCAATGCCAGGACCTCCATCGTCGCCCGACCAATCCTCCCTGCTACTGTGAGAGCTTTTGCTTCTACCGCTGGAGGCAAGAGCACCCTGCATGACTACAGACGGAGCACCCTGGTTCACCCCCTTACCAGTAAGCAACTGAGTCGCAGAGTCTGAGATAGACTTCTTATCCAATTTTCTGGACGTGGGCTTTCAGAATTGAGAGCTTCCTCTTTGAAGCTAATGGTGATAGTGGTCGTAATGCGAGGTCAGTCCATGGTGCAGGTGTAATGGAACTATGCAGAATGGGCAGGCAGCGGAGAGGCCACTGTCTCCAGGGAAAGCAGCGACAGGAGAGAATTGGTGGAGGGAAGAATTAGTGGCGGGGAACGAGACCTTCTTGAAGCCCAGCCTTGGCCACGACCCCTGCAGGTGGCAGGGTAACGCCCAAATGAATTATCCAGCGATGGGGAGGAGGTATTAGAACAAGCAGAAATTGGAGGTCTGGAAGCTCTGTCTCTGATGTTGCCTCTGCAGCATCGCATATGGTGGCGGCGGGGCATGGTGGAGCTATGGAAAAGACAATGGTGAGGTGGAGACCAAAGAGGCGGAGGAGCAATAGAATGTGAGGGCAGAGGAGCAGAGAGCCAAGGAGCCGAAGGCCTACAAGGCACAGAGATGAAATTTAGACTACAGTGAACGCTGTGAGAGAAATGCACGCCAGGGACAAATTCAATGCAGCAAAGGAAACTGCAGCGCCTCCCTGTAGCAGTTCTGAAGCTCGACTCCGAGACTCTAGGGAGACAAATGCAGCTCGACGACAGAGGCAATGAAAGGAGACTGCCATGCGAATTCATTTTGAAGAGCAAGTGAGTACATGCGAGCAGAGTAAATGAGCACCGATGGATGCAGTAAGGGCGATTAAATGCCCGCGTTTGGAGACCATGAGTGACCGTGTCTCTGGGTCACGTGTCACCCCATGCGCCCGCCCTTAGAAGTCACCCGCATCCGAGAACATTGCACATTGGTATCAAGTTAAATCAAATAGTTGATTTTTTATTTTGTATATATGAAATATTTTAAATTTTATAATGAATATAAAGATAATATAGAATTGATTTATCAGTACACTTTCAGTGGATAACACGTTCACCACTAAATATAAATCTAAATCAGAATGCTGTTCGACCTTCACCACTATAGAGAATTCCAAATAGCTTTTGCTTTCACCTTCCTAGAAGGCAAAGATTATCTCTATTTATTTATTTAAAGAAAATGGCGTTATTATCTGGCCCTCACACTTAAGGAGAGAATCTAGATTTCCTAAGACAGCGATAATATATTGCCATTAAAATTAGGGTTTATAGAGGAGAGAATCTGGATTTCCTAATACAGCGATAATACATATGAATAAGGTATGGTAGGTAAGGGATGTTCAAATTTCATAAGGCTTCGGTGAAGATTTATTTGTTTATTCCAAGCGATTCAGTAGATTTGAAATTTATAGGTAAGGGTTGTTCAAATTTCATAAGGTTTTATTGAAGATTTATTTGTTTATTTCAAGTGATTAAGTGGATTTGAGATTTGAGAATGGGAGATACGTTAGTTATCTTTCAAACTCAGGTACGTATTATGACCACCAAGCTGCCGACTATGATTGGTGCGACCATTCGTATCATATCTTGCAGGAACGTCCGTGCTTTTACTTTTCTTCACGTTCTCACTGAAATCCCCACCAAATTGGGTGGTTGTTACTTTTCTTCACGCTTTCGCTGAAATCCCCACTAAATTGGAGGGCAGAGCCCTTGTGGCAGCATGTAACCTGCATTTAATCTCCCCCCACACTTATTGATGGCCGAAAACAAGAAAATCTTTTATATAAAATGTCGAAAAGGAGGATTGATCGATAACATAGCGAGAGGTTCATTCCATTATATTCATCTACCAAGTTGTATGGAGACCCTTAATGATGGATGGTACCATTTCGAACATTGATGAGTGATTCTTTGTGGCATTAAGATTGTCCAGTAAGGTTAGGGTAGATTAATTGGTTTATGTGAGGTTTATTTTTTTATTATGTTTGAGATTTAAATATTATGAGCGGTTGTGGATGGGAGTAGCTTGTAGGGAAATTAAATTATCTTTGCAAGTTTTAGCTAGCTTCACATAGCTTTTATAATAGCATGTTATTGGTGGGCAAATCATTCTTTCATCCTGTTGTCGCACAGATTGTTCAGGGCACCGCGACAACGGCTCAGACTGGGGGCTGTCACCTTTATCCCCAATCTCTCTCTTTAAACCGTCTCCTTGCAAGTTAAGGGAGGTAGACCCTATTATGAAATGAAAGATAAACCCAGGAGACACAGCTAGAACATCAAGTACTTGACAGAATAAACTAAATTCCACAGATTAGATTTCACTTTTAAGACCAGTGCCTTATGGAGTCAAACAAGATCTCGTTATGCAATTATAAATCCGTAAATGATGCTTAGCTGCTGCTTATTAAAACACGATTGGTTAATGATATTCAATTGAAAAACACCACAACCATGAATGAGAATGCCAGATGTTTGAAAGATTTCCAGATTTATGATGCTTCAATTAATTTCGATCCAGAAAATGTCTCTATAGTCAAAACTTTAGATAAAAACAAAATTAGTACATTTGACTATTGAAATTTTTTTTGAGAATTTTTTATTATTTTTGGATTTTGAAATTTTTATTTATTTATTTATTTTTTTTAATTATTTTTTATTATTATTTTAAATCTAAAAACAAATTAAAAAAAATCTAAATCTAAATTAAACCTAAAAATTAAAATCTAAAAAAAACTGAAACTAAACAAAACAAATTTAAAATCTAAAACCTTAAATTTAAGCTAAAATCTAGCTAAAGTTAACAATTTAAAACTAAACTAAAACTATGCTAGCTAAAATCAAATTAAATTAAAATTAAAACCTACAGGCTACATCTAAAACTCAACGAAATTAAAACTAAATTACAAATAAAATTCAAAACTAAAAATTTGCTTTAAATAAAACTAACCCTAAACATTAACCAGCAAAAAAAAATCTATGACTAAACGCTACTAATAGAACTTACAAACGGAAGTCGAAATTAAATAAAATCTAAAGTTTAAAACTTACGCTAACATTAAAACTCTAAAAATAAAAATAAAATCGAATAACATTAAATCTAAAACTACGCTACCCTATCCAAAAATCTGAAACTACACAAAAATGGCAACGCGGGTTTATAACTTAATGGTGTATGCGTTTGCACTTTGTCGTTTTGCAGGTCAACGTCCCGCCGGCTGGAGAAATGGATCGATGGGCAGACAGCAAGCTTGGACGCGGAAAGAGGGAACACGAGGACGGCAGAGACTGAGTTTAATGCTGCGTCTTGTATTCTCTTTGTGCAGGTCGGATGGTTGAACGTGAAGACTGGCTCGGACAGCGGATTGTCTATTATTAATGCTGCGTTTTGTTTTTGTTTGAATGCAGGCAGCTCGATGTATGGCAGCGTGAGCTTGCAGACTTGAAGATTTAACGCGTTTAGCTCTTTGTATATCTGTCGTTTGTGTGCAGGTCGAGGGCAGGAGACTGAGGCATCGATGGCAGGACTGAAGCTTGAACAATAGAGCTAAAGATGAAGCGTGAAACAGCAGTTCAATGGCGTGAGGAAGATGCTGGACGGACAGAGAGGATGGAACGATGGGTTGAGGAGCAGATTGAGGACGTTGGGCAGAGGATGAATGAAGGACGGCTAGGGCGAAAATGAGATGAATGGGCATACAAATGCAGAACTTGGATGAAGACAGATTGAAAGAGATTGATAGCAATTGGACCTGGTGCACACAAACACATTAACCTCAGACCTTCAATTTGTTCAAAAATTTAGATTTTCAGTGCTTCTTGAAACCAATAACGCCCAGATTCGCCCACAGTGGGGATTTGAGGCCAGATCTGGCCTTTGGAGGCTAGATCTGCCTTAGATCTTAAAAATTCTGATTTGAACCTGTAACCTGCAACAATCAGTGAGATCTGAAGACACACACCAAGAAACTATTAAACCCTCACAGATAAATTACAAATTTACAACTAATTTACAATTTAAAACCCTCATGGTCAGATCCGAATCTGTTTAGCACAATTTTTCAGAGATTCAAAGTTTAGGTGAGAGGCACAAGCCTTCGAAACCCTGCAAAATCACAAATATCGTAAGATAGACCTGGAATTTAACAAATAAAGAGCTTATCAGATTTATGCTCATTGAGAGTCGGCTGGTCCAACCGAAGACTTCCCCAGACGCCCAATCTTAAAAAAAATTTCCCTGCACACTTAGATCTGAATTTTAGACTGATAGAGACTTAAGAAAACAACATTAGACCCTTAGAAAAATCAGAATGTTATTTTATAAACCCAGAAAACTGCATAAGATACCTATATGCAGATTAATCCATGAAGGCCATCAACCATAAAATGCAAGAAACCAAGTAGCAGAGTTTAGAGAGAATTCACCACATAGATCTGAGAAGGAACATCCAGATTTGCAATCCCAAAGTCTTTATGCTTTATTCCTCAAAAAGTTTACAAGAGCTTCTAAGAGCAAGTGCACGATCCTGAGATCGGATGACTCAAGAATGACAAAGACCTCTAAATTTATAGGACTAGATCTCTAACGGCTAGTTTGGATGATCCTCGTCAAAATAATCTCAACCGTCCAAAAGATTTAATTATCTTTTAATCCGGAACGTTGAAATTAAAATTTTGGGGAAAAAAACGAATTTATCACTTAATTCAATTTTAATTAACTTAAAAATATTATTTTTAAGTTAATTACCCCAAAATTTTGACCTTGACTTAACCACCAGGGCCCAAGGGTCCAATATTTCTTAAAATTCTCAATATTCCCTTGGCCTGGGGCTGTCAAAATCATTTTCCAAGGACCAAAAAATTTTGCCTTTAAAGATTTAATCCTAATTTAGGACCCTAAATTAATTAAATTTCTGGTTTAGGATTTTATTAATTGACCAGAAAATTTAATTAATTGACTAAGAGGGGATTATAATTATTTTTCCAACCCTCTTTTACATGAGATAATACTTTTACATACATGAAGGGGGGGAAACCCATTTGTATAGACCCTCAAATAAATACCCAATTCTGCGCCTCAAAATATGATCTAGTAGACCAAGTAGCTCAAGCTACTTTTACAAGGACTCGATAAAAAACACTAGGACTCACTTAGTATGCTGATGATAAAATCCACCCTAGCTTTGGGGTGAGGTCGGATATAAATCACGATCACTGAATCACAAGACAAAACCTCCTAGGATAGAGATCATCAACAACATACTAGGCTTACCTAGGCTATTACATACACTGACGGTCTTACTTAGATCATTTACATCATAACAATGCAGAATGGGTTTACATCATTTATAACAATTGCAACTGTCGATGAAATCTGGATGGCGCAACCACGTCGAACATGACGAATCCCATTTGAAAAAATGGGGGTGTACTGCTATGGGGTAGTTGACGAAGTGTGGTCAACACATCCAATATTGGAGCTAGACCTACACACCCATGTGATAGCATGTCATTATAAGGAAATCAATAGTAATAATAACATGCTATTGGTGAGAAAATTGTTCTTTCATCCAACATAATAAGTGACCAATCTCTATACTCAACTTACTTTGAATACTGAAATTGAAATTAAATATAATTTTTTTTTTTTGTTATTATATTTTAATTTATTCTATAAAACAAAGATATTTATAGAAATTAACAAAAAAAATAATATTTGTATAAGTTAACTAAAAATTATATTTTTTAATGAAAAACTAAAAATTTCAACAATATTGAAAATATACCAATAATAGAGATCCATTCATGCGAAAACAACCCATGTTAACTTTATAGAACGTTCGACATATAATTGAGAGCTTTGACATCCTTTAAGATTTATTATTATTATTATTATTATATTATATTATATTTTATTTTATGCAAAATACTAAAATTCTCGTGTAGATTAACCAAAAGTTATAACATTTAAAAAAAACATAAAACAGAGAGATTTCACCGCCGTCCAAACAACAACAATGGAAAATCTATAAATGAGAGAGATACTCAAACAATACATGTTATATTTTAACTTTGTATAAGATCCCCACATATACTTGAGAGGTTTGAGATTTTTAAGTTTCGTTTTAACAATCTTCACTATGTTTTAGAATTTTTATCAAGGGCGGATTCGCCTTATTCATTCGGAATATTCTTCTTAAAATATATCTTTTAATAATAATTTTATAGTTTTTTATTTTGATTTAACGAAATGAAAAGAGATTTTTTTTTATTTTTTTTGTAAATTGAGGTGGTACTTTTGATTTTCTATTAATAAATGCCGGGCAAAAAGGGCAAAAATTACAAAACTAGACTGCAACCTGTTTGTAGGAAACCAGGTATTTTGGCCATCTGAGTTCAAAGTAATTCATCTAGAACATAAAGAGTCTTAATAACAAGAGCCTTATCTGCCTATACAGAAGATTATACAGAAACCAAAGGATGTCCAAAACCATAACAAAGATGTAAAAGAAACCTACATAGAACCGAGAGCAACAAGTCCAAGCAAAACTAAGAACAATAAAGAGAATCAGTCCTCTTCAGAATCAACAGGCGCAGGTGCTATAGCAGTAGCACCAGGGAGCTCCACAGGGAGCTGAGCGAGAGCTTTAACCTCCTTCTCTAATCTGGAGAGACGAGTATACTGATGCAGTTGTCTCAAATTAATCTCTTGAATGTTCTTGTTAATATCAACAAGGGTGGCCTCAAGCTTAGAATCCAACTTCAACTCTGCAATTGATACAATAGCTTTAGCAAGAAGACACTTTATGACCCAATACGTGCGCACAATCCGCTGATAAAGGGAGGTGCGACCCCTGGTATGACCAGGGTCCGGAGCAACTCGCTGCATGTCTTCATCAACCGTATCAGTCTGAGCAGTAGGGTTATCCAAAATCTCAGATTCCCAATTAAAAACTCTTTCGCGAACAGAAGGCGGTATCTCATGCAGAGAATTATGAACCAAAGGCTCAAGGTGCCTTTCAATTGGCTTATGCCCACGCTTTCGAGGTGGCACAGCAGAAGCCTGTGTACTCGATCCCCCAACTGACTTATGGCCTCGTCGAGCCATGTCAAGAGAAAGTAAACTATATATTAACACTTCCACCCAGAACAGAAGCGGAGTCAGCCGAGAAGAGACCATTGAGAAAGCAATAGACTGACTAACAGCAACATCAGCGAAATTTAGCCCCGGCATAACGCGAAAGGCAAATGATGCATGATGAACGAAAAAAGTGCAGAGCGATGTGAAACCATACAAGCAACTAAGCCGGAGCCGCAGATAACCAACAGAACAACAGAGAATGCTACTGAAAGTAAGCCGAGAAATGATAAACCCCAATTGAGAACCTGTAAGATAATATCGCCGACTATGATGCGAAAAACCCCAACACAAAACTAATACATGGGTGGTTTGATTAATAGCAGAACCACAAAGAGAACCCGGAAACGAAAAGGCATACATGCAACTGATAAGGAAACCCCAACAGTGAATCAGGAAGCTAGACAAGTTGCAAGGCAGAAAGTAATGAATAGTAGCAAAGTGGGAAGTAAAAGGAGCAGCAACAGGAAAAATAAACCGGTGGCAACTGTAAGCAATAAAACCCTGCTGCAGAAACTCCAGCCAAAACCGTCCAAACCGCCATTCCCATAACGTTTGTAAAAATACCATGGCATAAATCTGTAGGCGCGAGGAGAGGAGTTTCATGAACAAAAGACGCAGCAAATGAGATACATACCAAAACAGAGAATGTTTCGTCACCTTGTAACCCTGGCGGACGACACCTCTACTACAGACACCAACACCCAGGAAAGAAAAAGGCAAGAGGAGACAAATGACAATGAAGAGGGAAACATCTCGGGAAAACTTAATACTGCACCCTCGACACAGTTCCCAAAAGAGCACTAACAGTGGAGCTGGACAGTCCAGCTGGAAACACCAGAAAGCAAGAATCATTTAAGAGATGGGTTGGCGAATGTCACGTCGGAAAGCTGCTTAAGCCCTCTACATGTGCCCACCACGTGGTATGCGTACTGGTGCGGCAGAACCACCACCACGTCAGCGTACCATAGCCACGTTACCACTATCATTGAAATCACTCATGTGAAATCGTGTGCTCGATAAGCTGCCCGCATTTCGATGTACAGTGCCGGCAGAGCACAAAGCACTGGAGTCCGGAGAAGTGTTACGCAAGTCTTTTATTAATGATTGAATTTTAGGGTTTTTATGTCTTTTCAAATATTATTATTAAAAAAAATTAAAAGTTATTGTCCTTATTTATTTGGAATATTCTTCTTAAAATATATTTTCTCATTTTAATTTAACGAAATGATAAAGGACTCACTTTTTTTATTAGTGATTGAATTTTAAGGTTTTGATGTCATTTTAAATATTATTATTAAAGAAAACTTAAAAGTTATTGTCCTTATTCATTTCTAATATTCTTCTTAAAATATATTTTCTAATAAAATTTTTATAGTTTTCATTTTGATTTAACGAAATGAAAAGGGACTCTCTTTTATTGATTGAATTTTAGGGTTTTTTTTATGTCTTTTTAAATATTATTCTTAAATAAAAGTTAAAAGTTATTGTCTTTATTCATTTGGAATATTCTTCTTAAAATATATATTTTTAATAAGAATTTTATAGTTTTCATTTTGATTTAACTAAATGAAAAGGGACTCTCTCTTATGAGTGATTGAATTTTAGGTTTTTTTTTTTTTTTTAATGTTATTATTAAATAAAAGTTAAAAGTTATAGGTAAAGAGGAATAATGATGGATTATTTTTGCCATATTGTAACTATAATTAATTGTGTTATTGATTTTTGTATAGGTATATAAATGTAAATGCACAAGAATAATTATAATTATAATTGAATAGACCAAGGAAAGTTATGAGAGGAGGGAAGCCAACTAACAACCAACATGAGGATTTGGAGAATTGATATTTGCCAATGGATTATTGGTGGAGCTAAACATGAGAATTGATATTTACCAATGGCTTATTGGTTGAGCTAAACATTCTCAGTTTGTCAAACTTTCCCATGAAAATTTCTAAAGCAAAGGTGTGGAAGTAACTTCCAAATTATGAAATGGTGGGGCTGTACCCTAGCTATTTTATTTAGGGTATAGATAGAGTACCACTATAAGACTTCTTGAGTCTAACCAAAATCTTTTGATCTAACGTGATGGAAAGCTCCCACAGAAATATGTCAAAGAATTTGAGCAATGAAAGACAAGAAAAGACAAGAAGCATGCATAAGAAACATTTATGTGTATGAATGGGTAGTTGGTGCAGGGGTAACCCCGCTTCACCCACATTCCCAGTACTTTTCAGTATTTCACTTAGACTGTGTGTACAATGGCATTCAAAATTTCATGCCCAATCATCTTCCCAATCCGGGCACTCTCACATGTTCTCTTTATTCTACGCTGGCAATTTATATAAACAAGTCTGGGTTATTTTAATATCTTAATTCAGAGAATTTAGATATTAATTTCATACTCCTCTATAGTTACAAACCCGACAGTCTCTTATGTGTACATGTGTGCTAATTCCGCAATTACAACCCTTATACGTCACATAATAGTTGGGCTATTAGAACCATATAAATTGACCTCGGCAGGTACATATATCAACCCACGTTTGCATATTCTATTATACGTAATATATCCAATACATATTTTGGCACCCTTCAATAATTAACGGAGTCCCACAATACATCGCATACCCTTATAAACTCGTGAACCTTGATAAAATTCTTTTAATATACTCCGTCGGACCTTGTACTAAAGCTAATAAACCAAATTCATTACGTACATTTCCGCCCCGGCCCCGCAATGCAATCAAAGACCAATCAAACGCGCGCACCTATACCTGGCTATCCTCCGGGCACTTTCATTAAACTTCGTCCAATTCCAGAGAGCGACCACCGTTAGATATCGAGCCGCCGGATCAACGGTGTATGTTAATTTCGCTCCACGTCTTCAGTCGAGGTATAACGCGCGAAGGTGCACTTTAAAGGGCAGTTTTGGACGGGTCCACTTCGCCACGTGTTGAACCTTGAATGGAATCGCTGCCCATTCCACAAATACCGCCTGCTCCGTAAAAGCGGTGCGAAATGGCAGGGTGGTTTTCGACAATCCACGTTCACTGTTTACCGGTCATGGTTCCACTTCCTCACGCAAGGTTCCATTCTCGTCCTTTTACTCCAGGTTCTATTCCTTTTGCTCAGTTCCGTCTATTCTCATACAGTGCACACTCAATCGCTTATTCACAGAGAGTATGGTTCACCGTATTCGAAGGGAACAGGGAATTCGCACAGAACCAATCCCACAAGGTTCTTTACTACACAATCGCCACACCATCGCTCCTCAAGAACTCATGTGTTCACACAGGAGTTAATTCGACCATTACACAATAATATTAATTCAATGTCTCATGCACAGAGATTCGCACTATACATAATTACAGGGAATAATCAACAAACGCACAATACGCAAGGTATTCCTCACACAGGGTTTAGACAACAACTGCACAGTTACACTGAGATAATTTCCTCATATAATCCGACCAAGAGGGCATGAAGTCACACACGAGATTTATAAACAATTCTTCATAAACAGATATATATATATATATATGTATATATATATGTATATATATATGTATATATATATGTATATATATATGTATATATATATGTATATATATATGTATATATATATGTATATATATGTATATATATGTATATATGTATATATATATATGTATATATATGTATATATATATATATATATATATATATGTATATATATATATATATATATATATATATACACAGGTGATAAATCTCAAAACAATTCTTACAAATCATAATAGGCCAGATATTCAGTTTCGTGGCCATTATCCTCCTATTCTGTTGCTGAAGAGGTTCTCTGCCTCTCTCCAGCTCTCGGGGCTCTCTCTCTTTCTAACTCTTCAGGATTACATTTATATAACTAGTTCGCAAGCCTTAACATTCCAATTCCTGAACCTAAACTCAATAACTGAATTAATCCTAAAATGATTCTTCGTGTTCCAACTTATCGTGTTCTCATAATAGCTTGAGAACAATTACAATTTCCTACCAAAACATTTAAAATATTACTATTTACAAGAAAATTTAAGAACATGGGACCCCCTATGTCTACTTTATGTTCAAAGAAACTTTTTAACCTAATGCTCCTGCATCAGTAGTTGGAAAGAAACACTCGAGGGGTTATTTGGAAAATGAGCAATCAGAGATATGAGCATGGGTGAAGCAAGGAGAGCACATGTGGAGACCAAGGAAAGCCATGAGAGGAGGGAAGCCAATGAAGACGGGGATTGGGAAAAATCATATTGTCCAATGGATTATTGGTTGAGCCAGACATTATGGCATTGACAATCTTTCCAAAGAAAAATTATAAAGGAAAGATTTGCAAGTAACTTCCAAATTTATGGAAATGGTGGGGTTGTACCCTAGCTATTGTATTTTAGGTATCTATAGAGTACCACTAGAAGAATTCTTGAGTCTAACCATAAAATTTTAATCTAACATGATGGAGAGATCCCATAGAAATATGTCAAAGAACATGACCAAAGAAAGACAAGGAAGCATGTATAGAAAACAATTTTGTGCATGAATGCGCAATTGTTAAGAAACTCTTAAGGGGCTATGTGGAAAATGAGAAATATCGGAGAATAAACATGGGCGAAGCAAGGAGACTAGATGTTGAGTACATGTTATATTTTCTGCACAACTTATATGCACCACAGAAAAATGGGAATTTGGCAGGGAGTTGTTTATCCCCCCTCGTTGGGGCTATCCAGGGTGGCAGGATCCCTCCTATGCGGAGTTTGAATAAGTGACCCATATGATTTTTTTTGGGAGGTTTTTTGCATCCTTGTTTGGTGTTTTTGGGTCGTAATTTTTCTAAAAGCAATTTTGTAGCACATGATGGATTTTCCCATGGTTTGTAGTTTAGGTTATGGAACTACAATTCATTTGTAGGTTCATATGGACAAGATGTATATTGCATTTCATAAAGTATGGAAAAGCGAATGAAAAAATCTTGCTAGATTTCCTAGTTTTAGGTTTCTAGGATAGAATCTCTGTGTAAATTTGTGTGTGCCATCGTACTTTTTCTGTTTTTATTAAGAATTTGTATGCAACAATTAATTGTACACAGTTAAAACTTACATTTGGTATGCAAGATATTTGGCTTCATTGGGACACCTTTATGGCTAAGTGATTTTGTTTGGGCTTGTGGTAGACCCTGTTATAATGGGGGATCTACAGGAGTGATTCTTGAGGTGAAAAGAAATGGAAAGCAGTTCAAAAATAGAAATCAAGAAATTTAATTGGAAAATTTTTGAGTCATGGAAGCTCAAGATGGAAGACTTGTTGGTGAAAAAATATCAATTTATTATTTTGGATCCAATTCTAGAACTAATAGGGATGCCAAAAAAAGAGTGGATGAATTTGGATTGGAAGGAAAAGAGAAAAATATGATTATGCCTCTCAAATTTAGTATTATTGAATGTGCTAGGAGTGTATAAATTATATAGAAACTCTATACCAATGGATTCAATCCAATATTGTGATGTACTAAAACAATATACTAAATCCTTCTACTATATTTGTGGAATATAAAACCCGATCACTCAATCACATGCAAGTAAGAGACATAAATTATCAATCACACAACACAATATGTATCTCGGGAAAGCACCTGCTTAAAAACCCTCTATCATATATTGTACGTATTCAAAGAATCATGAAACAATACAATGCTTTCTCACACCAAGAAAATCCTGCACTCTACCAATCATCTCACCCTGATCCTGCACAAAATTGACTAGCAATTCTCAGGAAAAATTGACCAACACTTAGCCAATTCTCAGCCCGTGCTTAGCCCAACTTTTCTCACGAAATCCCTAGGCAATTAATCCCTATTAAATAGGATAATAAACCTTCCTTGACTGTGCAATCCTTCATGAGCCTTCCTCTGACTTTAGAATTGCGCCCAGGAAATTCGCTAATAATACAACTAATAGTTAACTTCCTTTTAACCTCTGTCTCAATTGGCTCGTCATCAGAATTGACAGCATGCAGCTAATAATAGAAAATCATGAGTTATATGATATATCACTACTTGTGAATTAAATATAATTTAATACACTTGGCCTCTCACTAGTTCATCACTTAGTTAGAAGTAGTTAAACTAATTTTAACTCAATTAATTTGAGTTAACTGATTACACATGCACTAAACTAATGCATTGACTGCAACTGGAGCCCCGAAATAATATAATCACTCTGCATGCCTCACCATTGACCCTTAGCTCGAATTTCTTGAGCTAACTGAATCTTTCTAACTTAGTTAACTCATACAAATTGTTATGAGATGAAACTACAATTTAATTTCCAGTTTATTTAAGGGATAAATAAATTATACACCCACATTTAGTGCTATTGTCTAACTGAATTTCTCACTCATGTGTGACTATAATCCAACACCAGTTATGTGGTCAATTTTTGTCCTTTCTGGATTCCAATTTCACTGTTTCTTGTTGCAAATTTCAACACTCCCTCTCAACAAGAAAGGAATTCAATATATCCCGATCTGGTACCTATGGAATGTTCTACATTCAACACTACACCTAAAAATCCTAAAACTCAATAACCTTCGAACAACTGAATCAGTATAATGCATCTTTCATTAGAGTCTTTTGACTGTTGCTAGCTATTGCACCTATCTACTGGACTCTTTGCAATGCTAATGACATCTCCATCCAAGCACTCTGCACTACTACCAACTCTGATCTGTGCTACAATATCCGACATCTGCCACTCTAATTTCTATCCTCCTGACATAAGATTGCATCAATCTAACCAATCCTTCCTGCTACTGATGTATTATGGGCTCCTCGTAGCCAGGTTCGATCCATGATATACACCATCTCAATGGAACCTGCCCAAATTTCTTCTTGGGATCAATTCTACACATCGCCCCACCTCACACCTGGACGTATAGCTGCATGTAATCCCTCTCCCTTTCTAACTCAAAATTTCCCCCTCCTGGAGGTCTTTGCTTGAGTGGAATCTTCCACTCGGTCTCCTATCTACTTATCCAATTGTGGCTGCTCCACAACCTTCTGAGACTACTTCTGAGGCTGCATGTTGAGAGATAATTGCTCCCTCTCAACCACCAAGTAATTAACCACTGCTTTGCTGCTCAAAGATTTTCATGCATCCTCAACCTTGAGAGCATACAAGTTATTGACTCTTGAACTGATATGCTTCACATGTCCTGTGGCTATGTGTTTAAGCACAACGTTTCCTTTTCTAAACATCACCTCATAACCATAGTCTTCCAATACCGTTATAGAGACAAGATTATTCCTTAGGCCTAGAACATAAAAAACATCTGCTAGTCTGAGAGGGGAGCCAGATTCCCTCTGAAAGGTAACTATACCTATTTCAGTCACATTATACCTCCCATCATCTTGAAACTTGTTAGAAAATTATATATTACATAGCAACGCAACACATAAAATATGCGGAAAATACAAGCACACAAAACACATAAAACCAGAGAGACACAGATATACGTGGCTCACCCAGTTTGGGCTATGTCCACCCCGAACAGCCAGTCCTTCCTTTCTATTATCCTACAAAATGAAGAGACAAAACCTACAGCAGATCCATTATAATATCCTCTGTTCTCTTTCCCAGTCTCCCTATCTCTTTCCCGCTTAGAGAATACACATGTAAAAATACACAGCCGCAATACAATACCCTCATAAAAAGAGAGGGGTTGCCTTCTAGGGCATAAAACCCTAAACCAAACATAACTTCTACCGTCAGATCATCCGCCTAATGAATGGCCCAGATTGACTAGAAATTACTATACTTTTACAAGGCAATTTTACATCTGTTTATAGCTTCGGGGGCACTGCCCCCAAAACCCCCCGCCAAGGGGGGGCTCCATAAAGTCGCTACCACCCCCCCTGGACCCTCGACGACAGCGATTAATTTACAGGCAGCGTTGCCGCACCATTTACGGTACAGGGGTCCAATGCTGTGATACAAAGTAAACAAGATAATCAGGCTCCACACCCAACATTCTCCCACTTGGAGACTGATTGTAGCAACTCCACCGCTACTTCATTTGCTGGACAATGACTCCTCTTTGGACCTGGCTGTTTCTCATCTTCATCGTCATCTTTGAAGACCAATTGAAACTGAGCACATTCTCAGTTTCTCCCTAGTTACAACTTTTGTTAGCATATCTGCAGGATTCTGGCTAGTGTGTATCTTTTCTAGCTTCAACTCTCCATCTTCCAATACTGACCATATGAATTGGTACTTGAGATGTATGTGTTTAGTCCTGGAATGAAATGCTGAGTTTTTTGCAAGATGAATGGCACTTTGGATATCACTGTATAGCGTGCCCATATGATGCTTCTTACCCAATTCATCCATAAACCTTTGTAACCAAATCATTTCTTTACTAGCCTCTATAACAGCAACATACTTTGCTTCTGTTGTTGAAAGTGCAACAACACTTTGTATTTTTGAAACCCAATTGACAGTTGTTCCACCTACAGCAAATACATATCCTATAGTGCTCCTCCTATTATCTCTGTCACCTGCCATATCTGCATCAACATATCCCTGTAGAGAAATGTTTGAACCACCAAAGCATAATGCTTGATTTGTGGTACCTCTCAAATATCTGAGAATCCATTTTACTGCCATCCAATGTTCTTTTCTTGGATTGTTCATGTACTTGCTTACAACTCCCACTGCATGTGCAATATCAGGCCTTGTGCAGACCATTGCATACATTAAGCTTCCAACTGCTGATGCATATGGAACTTTAGACATATAATCCATGTCTTCTTAGGTCTTTGGGCACATCTCCTTACTAAGTTTGAAATGGATAGTAAAAGGTGTACTAACTGTTTTTGCATTGTGCATATTAAATCTTTTCAACACCTTTTGTATGTACTGATTCTGAGACAGTGTTAACTTTCGATTTTTCCTATCTCTGGTTATTCTCATACCAAGGACCTGTTTTGCAACTCCCAAATCCTTCATTGCAAATGAATTTGCCAATTTTTGTTTGAGCACATTTATTTCCTGCATGTTAGACCCTGCAACAAGCATGTCATCTACATACAATAACAATATAATACAGCTACCATCATTTTGCTTCTTTAGATAAACACAATGATCAGAGTGACATCTAGTATAACCTTGTTTAGACATAAACTTGTCAAATTTTAAATACCACTGCCTTGGAGCCTGTTTTAAGCCATACAAGCTCTTCTTTAACCTACACACCAATTTTTCTTTCCCTTTGACCTGATATCCTTCTGGCTGCTCCATATAGATCTCTTCCTCCAAATCTCCATGGAGAAATGTTGTCTTTACATCTAACTGTTCAAGATGTAAATCTTCCGCTGCTACAAGACTTAAAATAGTTCTGATTGAAGTCATCTTAACAACAGGAGAAAATATTTCATAAAAATCAATACCTTTTTTCTGTGCAAATCCCTTCACCACAAGTCTAGCTTTACACCTCTGTTTTCCTCCATCTTCTTCCTTCAGCCTATAAACCCATTTATTCTGCAATGTAGTTTTACCTGCAGGCAACCTGACTAAGTCCCAAGTCTGGTTATGCATTAAGGAGTCCATCTCTTCTTCCATGGCTAGCTCCCACTTCTTCCTGCTTTCAACCTGCATTGCTTCTTCATAACATTCAGGTTCACCAAAATTAGTCAACAATAAATAATATAATGAAGGAGAGTATCGTTCAGGCGGTCTACTTATCTTGGTAGATCTTCTAACACCACTTTCAGGTGTTTGAGGTGCCTGTTGCTGTTGTGGTGGTTGTTGTTGTTGTGGCTCTTGATTATTATTATTTTCAGGCACCTTTACCTTTTCTGTGATCTCATCAAGAACTGTGTATTCTTTGTTTTCTTTTTCCTGTTTCTTTTCCTGCAACTAATTATTATACAAGACCTTTTCATTGAATATTACATTTATGCTCCTAATGATTTTGTGATTTTCATAATCATATAAACGATAACCAAAATCATTAACACCATATCCAATAAAGGTACATTTCTTTGATTTTGCCTCAAGCTTTGTTCTGTTTTCTTTATTAATATGGACAAAGGCATCACAGCCAAAAGGCTTTAAAAAGGAGTAGTTTACCTTTTTACCTGTCCATGCTTCCTCTGGAATACCACTATCCAAGGAACTTGAAGGCCCTTTATTTATTAGATAAACAACAGTGTCTACAACATCTTCCCAAAATTGTAAAGGCAATCCTGCATGCAATCTCATGCACCTTGCACACTCCATGATTGTTCTGTTCATCCTTTCTGACACACCATTTTCTTGTGGTGTTCTTGGAACTGTCTTCTCTCTGCGAATTCCATGCTCTATACAGTACCTTTCAAACTCTTTGCTGCAATATTCACCTCCATTATTTGATCTGAGACACTTCAACTTCTTTCTTGTCTCAATCTCAAATAAAGCTTTCCATTTCTTGAAAGTATCAAATACATCAGATTTATTTTGAATACAATAAATCCAAGTTTTTCTAGTTGCATCATCAATAAACGTAACATAATAGTGAGAGCCACCGAGAGATGATACCTGAGTAGGTCCCCATACATGTGTATGCACAAGCTCCATTTTTTCGCTCTTCTTTTCTTTCCCAACTCTGAGAAATCTGACTCTCTTTTGTTTTCCATAAATGAAATTTTCACAGAAATCCAAATCAACATTCTTCAAACCTGGAAAAAAATTTCTTGAGTGAAGAATCTTCATCCCCTTCTCACTCATGTGTCCGAGCCTATGATGCCATAATGCTGCATCTGCTCCTTTGGAAGTTAAAGCATTAACAGAGTTAGAAATACCATTGCATAAATACAATTTACCAACCTTTTCACCTTTTGCTATTACCAAGGCTCCTTTGGTGACCTTCCAAGTTTTATCCATGAAAGTTGTCACACAACCTTCACCGCCTAACTACCCTGTTGAAATCATATTTTTCTTCAGATTTGGAACATGCCTTACATCCTTTAGTAGCCATTGGTTTCCATTCTGTTGTTTTACAAGAACTTTACCCATTCCAACAATTTTACAGGGTTTATCATCACCCAAACGAACTTGTCCAAAATCTCCTTGAACATAGTCATGAAAACATTTCTTATCAGGTGTGGCATGGAATGAAGTCCCTGAATCTACAACCCAAGAATCAGTAACATTTTAGAAAGAAAGAATCAAATCATCTTGTAACACATCACCTGTTACATTTGCTTCATGATTGTTTTCTTGTTGTGTGTCTCCTTCTTTTCCCTTTCGAGATCTACAGTCTTTCTTTAGGTGTCCTTTCTTTCCACATTTCTAGCACACTATCCCCGATCTGGACTTGGATCTACCTTTCCTTGATTTACTGCAATATCCCGAGCTCTTTCCTCTTTCCATTCTTCTCCCCTTAGACTCTACACTCAAAGCATTACCCGATGTCTCACCGAAACTTTTCCATCGCATTTCCTCGCTAAGGATAGCACCGACAACATCATCAAACTTTAAATTACTAGATCGAGAGACAGAGTTACTAATGGCCATTACTAAACCATTCCAACTCTCTGGCAATGAGCACAAGAATAACAGAGCTCTAACTTCATCATCAAAGTTTACCCCTACAGAAATTAACTGACTGGTAACTGTATTAAAATCATTTAAATGGTCTGCAACAGATCCACCTTCCGACATCTTCATATTAAATAGTTGTTTCATAAGAAATACCTTGTTTGAGGTCGAGGGTTTTTCATATAGTTTCACCAACGTCTGCATCAAACCCTCTATTGTTGTTTCCTTCAAAATATTGAAGGCGACTAATGCCGCAAGGCACAACCGTACTGTTCTGAGTGCCTTTCTATCGAGAATGTTCCATTCCGCGTCTGTCATGGCCGCCGGCTTCTTTGTTTTTCCGCTCAATGGTAGGTACAGGTATTTCTAATACAGATAATATTCCATCTACATCTTCCACAGCGGGAAGTTTTGGCTATTAAATTTCTCGACCCTAAAATTACCATCTTCCGCCATTGCTCCCACTCGAACTAGGAACCCTTCTTTCTTGCTAGTTTATCAGCCAAATATACCTTCTGCTCTGATACCAGTTCTTAGAAAATTATATATTACAGAGCAATGCAACACATAAAATATGTGGAAAATACAAGCACACAAAACACATAAAACCAAAGAGACACAGATATATGTGGTTCACCCGGTTTGGGCTACATCCACCCTGAACAACCAGTCCTTCCTTTCTATTATCCAGAAAAATGAAGAGACAAAACCTACAGAAGATCCACTGTAATATCCTCTGTTCTCTTTCACAGTCTCCCTATCTGTTTCCCGCTCAGAGAATACACATGTAAAAATACACAACCACAATACAATGCCCTCATACAAAGAGAGGGGTTGCCTTCTAGGGAAAAAAACCCTAAACTAAACATAACTTCTACCATTAGATCGTCCGCCTAATGAACGGCCCAGATTAACTAGAAATTACTATACTTTTACAAGGAAATTTTACATCTGTTTTTAGCTTCGGGGGCGCTGCCCCCGAAACCCCCCTCCAAGCAGGGGCTCCATAAAGTCGCTGCTGCCCCCCCCCCGTCGACCCCCCATGGCAGTGATTAATTTACGAGCAGCGTTGCCGCCCCATTTAAGGTACGGGGGTCCAATGCCATGATACAAAGTAAACAAGATAATCAGGCTCCACACCCAAAAGAAATCTATGTTCTGCTGGAGGTCCTTCTCCTCCAAGTCACTTAAGAGATCTCTATTCCTTGTCATATGGAGCAAGGCACCATTGTCTAGATACCACATGCGTCCCATTACAGTGTTGACCATGCATGAAATCATAGTAAAATCAAGCTTGAAATGTGAATCCAATGCTTTACCCACTGCAAGTGCAACAACCTCCTTCTTGGTTTCCTTCTTTTGTGAACAATTCGAAGCATAATGCCCATGCTCGTGATAGTGAAAACATATGATCTTGTACACGTCTCTCTTGCCCTCTTCACCTTGGGATTTATTTCCTTTGGCCTTATTTCCTTTTCCAACTAATGCACAATCTTCTTCTCTGTTGGTGTTGGAGGTCTCGTCTCTGATGCTTCGCCTTATCTCTTCTATCACCAAGTCGGACCACAAATGCTCCCAGTCTGGTAACTTCTCCCTCACATTCACAGAGTCTTGGTAACTATGCCAGCTCTTGGGAAGGCCTAGAAGTGCTAGGCCAACCAAGTCATAATCGGGTACAGTCACACCAACACTTCCAAGCTCATCTCGACATTGAGTGAACTTCACCAAGCATGTTTGTACCATCTCGCCCTCCTTCTTGATCTTTCTAAGTTTTTGCTTCAGCGCAACATCCTTTGGTCGCTGATGTTCTGAAATAGATCTATCAAGGCCTTCCACATAGCATATGGAATCCCCTTCCCATGGAGACTCGAGACAATATGATATCAAACTTCATCCAACAAGATCCTTCTCGCCTTTTCTACCTTCTTTCGCCATGCATCAAGAAGTTGGGCATCTGCTGCTATGAGCTTGGGAATACCAATATATATGAATTCCTACAGCCCATTTTCATCCAAAAATACCTCCATCCTATCCTTCCATGATATATAATTTGAATTTCCTTCGAGTTGTAATATCCCAAATCTGGAATTTTCTACAACAATGAGAATACCCTAAGGTATTCCAGAGTTGGTGATGCAGCCCTATGAATAATAACAGATGTTATAGTGTAGAGCCTTCAATAATATGATCATTAGCAGCCTTTACTTCACTTTTGGACTAAAAAGGGTGGGGAAAAAGGGTGATTTTTTCCCTAAAATGAGTGTATACAGAAATATGCATAAAAATAAGGAAAATGGAAGTAGGTTATTTTAGCTTAGGTCGTGCAGGACTCCCATGTCAAATTTCAGGTCAAAAAAATTATCCTAGCTATATTAAATAGTTCCTCCATTCCTGACTAGGCTTAAAAACCCTGATTTCCCATGACTTAATGTATGCAGAAGTTTATGAAGCTAAAGTAGCGTAAATTTCTGAATGGATTAGATGAAATAGGTTCATAACATCATGAAATTAGATTTGGGGCAAGACTTATGCATTTACAAGATAAAAACATATATTTTACATGGATAAACCCTCAAGATTGAGGTGCTACAACACTGGAAATCGCCAAGAAATATAGACAGCGTAATTTTCTGAAGAATGAAGAACTGCTATATTAGATCTTATAGAACATATATATGCATGAAAATACAGATCTATTACAGATCTGGAAGCCAAAGAGGCTATTTATTACACTCCCCTTGGGGATTTCAGCAACACATGAAAGCAAAGGAGTAGATCTGAGTTTTTCTGTAGTAGTCCTGCAGAATGATTCAGAAAAACTGAAGCATATACTTCAGTAAATGAATCAGATTTGAAACCTACATGGATTGGTTGGCCAACCCATGGATCACCACAATGCAAGGAGAGCGCCTTTACACTAGAGATCTTGTCTCCAAAACAATGCCAAAACCTCTGAAACACTGCTCCACAAAATTAACGTAGATTAGGGAGAGAAACTATGTTTTTGATGATAATATACACTTTGACCTTATGCCAAGATCTAAAACTGAAGCCCAAGCAGCAGATGCACTCCTCCAGGAGGTTAAATGACACACTCATTGAGAAGAGCCACCAATACAAGCTAGATCTGAGCAGATCTAGTCTCCACTTGCTACAGCTCACTTAAACAATGAAACCATTACTAGATTTACACTACCAAAGAGAGATGGAGCTTGGCCATATGCCTGATAGTGCAAAAAGAAGCACAAAGCCCTCCAAGAGCTACTCAATGGAAGGATGGAGAACCCCTAAGTAGGAGATCCTCACTAGTCTCTTGCTAAGAAGCCCAGAGATCTAGAATTTGTCTAAGCAGACATAATTCTCCAAAATCATAATACGTTCAACAACCCTTCTCTTTGAGCCTTCTCCTTCCTTTTATAAGATGAGGATGTGCAAAACCCTAAACCACCTTGAATCACTTAACCCCTTTCACATGAGGTCCTCCTTCTAGAACTGCGTTGTGCCTCTAGATGGTTCAATGAATCTAGATAGAACTGAGGTTTGGTCCTGTTGACCTAGTCAATTGTCTCAATCCCATTTCACACACAAGTGGATTTTATTACAATGGCCCAGATTTATCCTTTTTCACATTGGGCATACATTTATTCTTTGATATAAGGATTTTTACATGTCCTCCATTAGTCATTTATTCATAAACATGAAAAGAAAAGTAAACCAAGGAAAAATTGAATATTCCTATTAGCTTGGGCTAATTTAGGAATATTACAGTCCTCCCCTCCCAAATTTTGCTTGTCCTCAAGAAAATGCAAGGATAGAACTGAAGGATGTCCCCTCCCCTTACTGTAGCATCCACATATGATGATCTCCTCCAAATAATGAGATGTTGTGTCAACAATGAATCTCCATATTGCCTCTCCCAAGCATGCAAGTTAGCTGAATAACTATCATCATGAACAAGTAGAGCACTCAAGAAGGAAATAAGGTGCGGCCTAGAGGTTCCCTTAAGGCATGGGATCTGAAATGTATTGGGAAACAACATTCCCATGTGGATCATCCATCCCCAAGCAATCATCCACACAAAATGAGTCACCTCCCGACATGGCAACTCCTGAAAATGTTCCTCCACCTTGAGCTCCCGAAAAATAGGTGGGCTGAAAATCTGCACATGGTAGACAAGATAGCCTACCCCATGTTGTTCTCCTCTCCACTTAAGATAAGCGTAGAGTGCAAACTGATCTTGGGCTGCAAGGGTATTGCCCTCAAGTGGCATCATGAAGATTAGATCTGCAAAGATCCTCCCTCCAACGCTGTAAAACCAGTTAGCCCAAAATGTTTCATATGTGATGGATAGAAGAGTATCATCATAAGGTATCCCATCACACACATGGCTCACCTCCAAGAGAAACAAGTGTTTGGTTATGGTGGCCACAACTCTTCCCATGTTCCCTTTAGAACATGTACTGCAGAAAATGTGGGAACCTACTTCCTAAAAGGACACACCCAGACCATGTGCCTCACTTAACATCATGTCTCCCATCAACATAAAAGCAATATAAGCCATTGAAAACATGATTATCACCATCATGAAGGAAATATTGAATGTCCTATGTGATGCAAGAGAGTACCAACAGTTCCCCAAGTCTTCACAGCGCAGTTTTAAAATCTGTTGCTTCAGAACAATGCATGGCAAATTGTTTCCTGATACATGGTTAATCATATGAATCAAATGAACATACATGTAAGAAAAACATATTTGCCCAAGGCCACATAAGAGATGGTTGTCTCCATCATATAATTTGGCCCAATGTAGATCATGGAGCTTAATGAGTAGCTTGCCCTCTTGTGGAGCAATGCACTGCCAAAATATGGTAAGAGGATGCAAGCAAAAGCTTTGACCATATGTTGGAAGCAAGAAGATACATGGATACATGAATGAATCCTCAATAATATTTTGGCACACTCCCATGAAGGGGGATGAACTAAGTGCTGCATGAAAGTCCCTCTCCTCATGCTTGGAAACCCAAGTCAAGAAAAGCACACCACAGTAATAGATGTCTCCATCTTCCACTTCATCTTCTTCACCTCCTCTTTTATCTCCAAGTGCATCGAATGAGAAGTGATCTCGGGAATACTCCATCAATAAATCCCAGCTCCAAAGTGACAACGTTGTTGGCCTATGCAAATAGGCTCCCATCAACACATAGCTCCAATCTTTGACATGCAGAATGTCAAAGGAATCTCCCATAATGTTGCTACATATGAGAAGTCCTTCCCATGAAGAAAGTCCTTCTTGAACATCTAAGGCCAAGGGGTAATCCCTTTGCACTATGATAGTGCCATCTTCTACTCTTGCAGCATCATGAAAACTGTGAGAGAAAATCTGCCCTTGCTCTCTCAAGAACATCCCAAGCAACAAAATATTTTGCTGCCTCTTTATACTCCCATCATCAAGATCATGTAGTGAAAACATGGTGATTGACATGAAGAATATTATGTCAACACAATGTGTCCATACTACTTGTTGCCCCATGATGCAAGTATCTTGCCACATACCCTTGGAAAGAGGATGATGACCAAACTCCTTCAACAGTAACCATCGCAACCAACCCTCCTGCTGCTCGGTATCATAGATTTGCAAGTAGCTTTCCAGCTTCTTCCTCATCATCCACACCCATCCATCCACATCTGGGTGCCTTCCATCTTGCTCTTCCTTAGCACTCTCCCAAGGAAGACTTTCATTCTCCCAAATCATATTTCTACTCTTGCATTTCATGGGATGTTGAAATGCCATCTTCTCAAGGATCAATGTGACCCTATAAGGACCCAAATAGGTGGTAGGCAAAAACCTCCCTTCATGATGTGTATGGATCAAGGTGTGTCCAACACACACATGAGAGATGTTATCCATCCAAAGATGTCCTCCATCATCTATCTATTCCTCCTTGAATCCATGAAGATCCAAGGGTGAGAAGGGAAGATCCTCCTCAAACTGTTGAAGAACTTTTCACTCCATGATGTGTTGAACTGCACCTTCAGTGAATTCTTTCCATGAGGTCTTCTCCTCATGCATGGCCTTCAAAAACTAAAGGGGCCTTGGATTTGCTGCATGTAGAAGTTTCTCTTTGAGCAGGGGTGTGCTCATTGAGAAAGGGTCATCTAGAAAGGAGAAAGGGTTTCTCACTTCAAGATGTCTACCATCCATCATTCCATCCTCTATTGCTTCATGAATGAAGCTTCCATGTGAATACTCCAATGAGGAATGGTTCCTCTCTTCTTCCTTATTGCCTTTGCACAACACAGTGCAACTATGTTGCTCAAAATCTACAGCATGCAAAGATGTAGATCCCTCCATACAATGTGTTGAAATGACAATAGATGGATTTTTAATCATACCTTGGTGAGATGTAGAAGCAAAAGCTTCTTCCTCAACTGTGTTTTCCTCCTCCATTGAACATGAAGGCTTCTCCTCCAAGGTTGTGCCAGCGCTGGTACAAGTCTCCTCCCATTCAAAGGGCCTTGAGTTCTTCTTCAATACCTTTCATAGTTTGGAAAAGAAGTAGGGAGATCTCCTCTTCCGTCATTCTTCCAAGTGGTGGAGCCATGCTTTTGTTTTATATGTACAATCCATCTTCTTTGTGAGGGTAGGAAGTGCATGGTTCGTCCTCTCCTTCTTAAAACCTTCTATAGGTCCCACTACAGCTTCCTTCTTCTTGAAACCCTCTTAGAGTTTCATTGTCTTCTTCCTCCTTGGTCTGTCTAACCTCTTTGGAGAGGCTCTCCTTAGATATGAAAATATATGAGAAGAAACTCATAGTCTCCATCATTATGATATCTGATTCTTCCCTTTATTCTTCTAATATCTGGATCTCACAGGCTGAGCCAGAGATCATGCTTTGATACCACTATAATATCCCAAATCTGGAATTTTATACAACAATGAGAATACCCTAAGGTATTACAGAGTTGGAGATGCAGCCCTATGACTGATAAAATATGTTATAAAAAGATTTTATAGTGCATATATTTCAATAATATTATCAGCAACAGCATTTACTTCACTTTTGGACTCAAAAGGGTGGGGAAAAGGGGTGAGTTTTTCCCTAAAATGAGTGTATACAGAAATCTACGTAAACATAAGGAACATGGCGGTAGGTTATTTTAGCTTAGGTATTTTAGGACTCCCATGTCAAATTTCAGGTCAAAAAAATGATCCTAGCTATATTAAACAGTTCCTCCATTCCCGACTAGGCTTAAAAACCTTGATTTCCCATGACTTAATGTATGCAGAAATTTATGAAGCCAAAGCAGCATAAATTTCTGAAGGGATTAGATTCAATAGGTTCATAACATCATGAAATTAGATCTGGGGCAATAATTATGCATTTACAAGATAAAAACAGAGATTTTACATGGATAAACCCTCAAGATTGAGGTGCTGCAACATTGGAAATTGCCAAGAAAGATAGAAAAAATATTTTTATAAATACTGAAGCACTGATATATTATATATTAGATCTAGAATAGATCTATGCATGAAAATATAGATCTATTACAGATCTGGAAGCCAAAGAGGCTATTTATTACACTCCCCTTGGGGATCTCAGCAACAAATGAAAGCACAGGAGTAGATCTGAGTTTTTCTGCAGCAGATCTACAGAATGATTCAGAAAACCTGAAGCATATACTTCAATAAATGAATCATATTTGAAACCTACATGGATTGGTTGGTCAATCCATGGATCACCACAATGCAAGGAGAGCTCCTTTACACTATAGATCTTGTCTCCAAAACAATGCCAAAACCTCTGAAACACTGCTCCAAAAAATTAATGTAGATCAGGGGAGAAACTACACTGTTGATGATAATATACACTTTGGCCTGATGCCAAGATTTGAAACTGAAGCCCAAGCAACAGATGCACTCTTCCAGGAGGTTAAATGACACACTCACTGAGAAGAGCCACCAATACAAGCTAGATCTGAGCAGATCTAGTCTCCACTTGCTGCAGCTCACTTAGATAATGAAACCCTCACTAGATTTATGCTGCCAAAGAGAGATGGAGCTTGGCCATATGCTAGATAGTGGAAAAGAAGCACAAAGCCCTCCAAGAGCTACTCAATGGAAGGATGGAGAACCCCTAAGTAGGAGATCCTCACTAGTCTCTTGCCAAGAAGCCCAAAGATCTAGAATTTGTCTAAGCAGACATAATTCTCCAAAATCATAATACATTCAACAACCCTTCTCTTTGAGCCTTCTCCTTCCTTTTATAATATGAGGATGTGCAAAACCCTAAACCACCTTGAATCACTTAACCCCTTTCACATGAGTTCCTCCTTCTAGAACTGCGCTATGCCTCTAGATGGTTCAATGAATCTAGATAGAACTGAGATTTGGTCCTGTTTACCCAATCAATTTTCTCAATCCTATTTCACACACAAGTGGATCTTATTACAATACTTCATGAGCCTTCCTCTAACTTTATAATTGCACCCGAGCAATTCACTAATAATACAACTGATATTTAACTTCCATTTAACCTATGTCTCAATAGGGTCATAAATAGAATTAGCATGCATGCAACTAACAATAGAAAACCATCATTTATCTCATAGATAACTACTTGTGAATTAAATTAAATTTAATTCACTTGACCTCTCACTTGCTCATCACTCAGTTAGAACTAGTTAAACTTATTTTAACTCAATTAATTTGAGTTAATTGATTCTACATGCACTAAACTAATGCATTAACTGCAACTAGACCCCTAAAATAATAGAATCACCCTACATGCCTCACTTTTGACCCTCAACTCAAATTTTTTGAGCTGACTCAGTCTTTCTGACTTAGTTAACTGAGACAAGTTGTTATGAGATGAAATTACAATTTAATTTCCAGTTTATTGAGGGGATAAAAAAATTATACGCCCACATTTAGCACTAGTGTATAACTGAATTCCTCACACATGTGCGACTGAAATCCCATACCAATTATGTGGTCAATTTTTGTCCTTTCTGGATGTCAATTTCACTGTTTCGCATTGCAAATTTCAACAAGGAGAAGCTATGAGAAAGGATTTTATGGAAAATTTAGGGGCTTTGTATCAGTCTAAGCTCTTAATAAACAAATTTTTTATATGGAAAATGTTGTATAACTTGAGGATGAGGGATGGAAACTCAAAAGATAGAGCATATGAAGACCTTCAATATTATGGTTAGTGAATTATTATATATTCAAATTAATATTTTAGATGAGGATAAGGGATTCAGTTTCTTACGTTCTTTACCTGACTCGTAGTATTGTTCGACTATTTCTATAGGTAGTAATGCAACTACCTTAGAATTACATGAGACAGAAAAACATGGAGAGGAAAAACATATATGCCTTATCTATAAGAGGATGATCCCAAACTAGAAATAGAAATAAGTCCTCAAGTGGGAGATCTAAATCTAGAGGAAGATCAAAATATCCAAGAAAGTTCATAAAGGTATGTTGAAAATGTGGACAATAAGGGCATTAAAAGAAATATTGTAAAACCAAATTTACAAAGAAAGGGAATGAATCTCGAGATGATCCTTATGTAGAAGTTAAAACCTCCTTAAATTAAGGAGGGTATGTATACTTAGATTTTTCAAGTACATAGGCAAATCATGAGGCATAAATAATTGAATTAGGCACATATTTTCATCTGACACCTTGGAAGGAGTGGTTTTATGAGTATAAAAGATTTGATAGTGGTCATGTTTTCTTAGGAGATGACTCAAGAGCCAAAATAATAGGATGAGGAAAATTCAAATTGAATATTTTGGATGGAAGGATCAATACACTCCCTAGTTTTCTGTGCATCCCAATATTAGCCAAAAATTTGATTTCTCTAATCAAGATGAACGATTTAGGTGTAAAAGTGGTGTTTGAAAATGCTACATGTAGGATGGTTTGAGGAGCCATGGTATTACTGAGAGGAAATCAGATTGAAACTCGATATAAGCTATTGGGAAGCATTGTTAGTGCTAGGTGCACTAATTCGAGCTTTCTTGAGAGATAAGTAGAAGAACGAAAAACTCGTGTAACTTTAGGAGAAAAATATTTGTTGTGGCATGAACGACTAGGAAAAATTTGAGAGAGGGGCCTTTGAGTACTGGGTGGCAATGGTATGGTATAATGCATGTCTATTTACTCTCTATATTTTGGTTTCGATGATAATTATTTGTATGGTAATCCAGATTTATGCAGGAACACAATAAAATAAAGAAATAAACATAAACTCAAATATGAAACAATAATAACACTTCATTTCATTAATATCAAATATTGAAAAATACTTACAGATAGAATGGAAAATAAACTAGCTCGGGCGATGGTAGCTTATCTCTGAGAAGATATGTCACGACTAAATTCCTCTAAACTCTGTTACAATGAGGCTTGAAGGCCTATTTATTATTGATAAATAATGAAAAACCATAAACATCCAAAAACCTAACCCTATGAGATGAAGCACAAAAAATATGGGCCCTGTTTGGGTAAATTGGCACATCAACTTCTCAGGGACGTAACTTTGGCATACCATCTTTGTTTCACATGAAAAATACTTCATTAGAAAGATATATTTGAGGAATACAACTTTCAAGTGACCTAAATTGGTAAAGAACTGATGTTGGCCCTGGTTTTACCAAATAACTTCGTTTAGGGCCTCAAAACGTCTTCGAAAGTTCATGACCCGAAAAAATTTCCAAAAATAGTATATTTTTCTACAATTAAGGAAACTGAAAAATTTAAAGAAACAATGGTGGGGGTCCAAGTGGAATAGGTGGGTGGCCACCAGTATCCACTTGGATCATTCCTCCCCCTTAGGAATAAATGGTCCCCATTTCCTTGAGTTTGTAGGTTTTCACCCTGTACGAAAATTATCTGCAAACAAATTCTTAAAGACACAAAATAAACAATAGCGAGAGCATAAAACATAAAAAAAATAGACATAGATATATTTCCCTGGATCCAAAATCAAGACTACTAGCTTGATTTTTCATTATATTCTTTTTAGTGTTAAAACACATATATATACATGCCAAAGCATTCATAAGCCCCAATCCATTAACCCTAGATTAGAACATTACCATAGTTCCCTTGATCGGATCTACAAAATACTAGGGGCCAAAAACCATCACACCCCACAACCATGTGAAAACCCATGCAAAAAACCATAGGTGGGTCAGCCCACCTAAAATAGGGACCAAATTTTTTTTCCCTCAACGTTGCCCCGGACCTCGTGCAGGGGGCTACCCACCCCAAATGACCCCCCCAGCATGCTCGACACAACTGTTTTATGGAAATAAAACCTATGGATAAGCATGATTTCCCTAAGTGTGGTGGTTCACTTAGAACAATAGAAACAAATATATCTGATAGTTTCCTTAAAATGAATAGATAAAGGGAAGAAAACTTACTTGTAATATGTTCGCTTTTCCTTGCCTCCCTTGGTTGCTTCTATCGCTCTCAATCTAACTGAACTCGCTTGATTGATACTTTCAATGGAAAACAGAAGACATAAAAAAACATAAAGGAATTATGATCTATTCAAGTTAAACAAATTGAATCGATTAAATTCATAAATACACATATAACATCATTAACACATGCATTAGGAAAGGAACAAATGTCTTTATTATGAAGTAGAAGGAAGAGTACAACCAATTGATCAATTCGCTGTCACTCATCCAGATTTAGTCCCATCCTTGTCACATCCAGCATCAAAAATATAGCAACATCACAGTACATGCACAATACCTCCAAGAGTTGTGATCTCACTAGCATAACTCTACTTAAGACAAATTCTTTCTCTCTTGCGCACTATGATCAGTGCTCTATTTATAAGTAGATGAAGGTAGTTTGACATAAATGAATCATTGAATGACTTTTCAAAAAATGGGTGAAGAGGTTTCCTTGTTCATGGGAATAGGAAGATAAGATTTTTAATGGCTCCATGGTGTCCATATTCGAATCTATCAGATGAGGTGAAAGCTGGAACAACTTCTAAACGCCACTAGAGGTTGTGAAGATTCCCTGTAATATTCCTACATTAGCATGCAGCTAATAGGAATATTGATTTTTTTATTTTTGCACCTAGTAGATGAATAAATGGGGATAGAGACCCATACTTAACTTAAATTAGCATAAAAACCCACTTGGTGTGAAAGGGGATCATTCTAGTAGCTAGATTTCACACCCTCACGTGTGAACAAGGACTTTTGCATGTGGACAAAGTCAAGTTTGACCAATTCAACAACATGCATGAAGAGGAGTGGATCACCTATGAAATAGCTCAAT
Source organism: Pinus albicaulis (assembly GCA_034641835.2). Lineage (NCBI taxonomy): Eukaryota > Viridiplantae > Streptophyta > Pinopsida > Pinales > Pinaceae > Pinus > Pinus albicaulis. The sequence continues at coordinate 1,450,237,315 of CM076572.1, read as the reverse complement.
GTCAGCAAGGATCAGCTTAGACAGATATATGGAAATTGGATTGAAGGCACTTGGGTGTGTAAAGGGATGAAGCAGGTTGAAGAGGTCAACCTTGACCAAATCAAACAACGTTGTTAAGGGAGAGTGGACTTAATGAAGATACAACGCAGTTTTGGAGGGAGATTGATCATGTGCATGTGGAAACCCTAATGGGTGGGACCCAAGGTGAGGAGCCTCACATAGCTTATAAGGAAGGGGATGGAAGCCATTTGAGGTTAGCTTGATGATTATTGATTTTGATGGTCTACATGACTGTTTGGCATTCTCTTGATGTTTAGCAGAGTTGTGGTTCTGTTTAGCACAAGGCATTCATGTTTAGGAATTCCTTCTCCTACCTTGAGAGGCCTCTTGGAGGAGTACTATAATTTAGTTTTCCACATTCAGGCTTGAGGCCAAGCATCCTTCTTCAACTACAACGCAATTTTTGTTGAGAGTTGGGTTGTGTTGCAGGGTGTTGCAGTGGAAGAACCACAACGCCACTTCCAAAGATTTTATTTCAGAGGAGGAAGCCTTTCTTTCTCTGGGAGATCAGTGAGGGAGTCTTAGAGCTTCATTTCAAATCTTGGCAAGTGGCCAATGTACTTTCCATCTTCTACAGTGCAGTTCTTTGTAGGAACTACATCATTTCTCTCTGTGTTGCAGTAGCAGGGTCAAGACCCTTGATCTTGAGCTTCTCCTTTGGGGAAAGGGCCAACCCTTTTCCCAGGAAGATTGTATAAGCCTCTTATTATATTTCTTGTACATTTCAGCTACATATATACAGAGCTGCAGTATAACTTCATTTTCCAGATCTAGATTTGCAGATCTGTCATTTTATACTTGTACTTTCATGGAGCCATTGCTGGGTTATTCTCATTTTGTATAAAAAGGATGAGATCTCCATTTTTCTGAGCCATTGGATGATTGTATACTCCAGAACTAATATTTCTCATTTATTGTTGCATAAATGCTCATTAAAATAATGTTGTTGTATGCTTCAATATTTTTTGTTAGCAAAAGTCATGGGGTTTGGGCTTATTTGAGCTGTATTGGTTTGGGGACACCTATTTAGCTTGGATAGAGGGATTTTATTTTCTCACATTTCTGCATGTGAGATTTTTATTGTGTGAACTGAGGGATCCAAGTTCCCTTTCTCACAATGATAGTGTAATTTTCTGAAGACAACCTATTTATGGCCTTATTTACTGCATTTCCCCAACTTTTGGGATCATGAAAGGTGTAATAAGTTGCTGCTGTAACATTAATTGACATATTTTTGTTTCTTAACACATATCATGAGTTAATAGCTTTTTGGTTCTTCAGTATTGTGTTTACATATTGTTGTAGTCCCATTCTTGGGCAATTTCCAGCCATACTAGGTGTGAGAGGCCTTTTTACCTCACTTAGTTTGATTGGTTTCTGATTTCCTCTTGGATTTGGGTCTTAGATTATCATATCTAAGGGGTGTAAGGGATGATCTTGATTTCTGTAGCATACATTCCTGAAAAATGTGTTTTTCAGGCATGCCTTGTTATCAGTCCCATTTTGGGGATATTACAATGGTATCAGAGCATGATCTTTGGCTCAGCATGTGAGTTCCAGCTATCAGAAGGAGAAAGATCAAAATTATGGGAAGAATGAGATTACTCTCATCATTTTTCAGATCTAAAATAACCTCTCCAAGGAGGTTAAGCAGATGAAGGAGAAGAGATGCCAAGAAACTCATAGAGGGTTTCAAGAAGAGGAAGGACCATGCACTTCCTATTCTCATGAAAAATAAGACAAGAAGCATGGAGGACACTTGGATCATTAGATTATAAGTGAATACCTTACTGAGTACAAATCTCAACCTAGAGCCTTCAAAGAGACTCTAGCCTTCCCACAGTTCATTCAACTGGACGAAGAGAGGAGACCCTGCAACAAGGGAGAAATCAAGGGAAATAGGTTTCTATTGTCCACTTTTGATGGGACATCTGCAGCAAAGGCTTGGGCAAGAAGACTTAGTGCATTCTTCCTACTACATACATTGGTAGAGAGAGAAGTAGTAGAGATTGCAGCGCTGCACATGAAGGGTAAAGGAAGAAGTTGGTGGTTCAATCACATAAGTCATGCAAAAGTATCTGCTTTTGTAGATTTCACTCAGAGGGTGATCAAGAGATTTGATGAAGAAAAATCAAAGAGGGAGGAGCCCTCACCACCTTTTGAGGAGACTTATATCAGTGCTGTCACAACCTTGGAGGAGCAACCTTCAACATCAACAGTTGAGGGAGCCAACATAGTAGAAGAAGGAACTCTTACAACCATACAAGGTATTCCCAAAGCCCATCAAGGTATCATTGAATTTCCACTTTCTATTATTGCATCAAATATTTTAGAGGATTGTGGAAATCTACTGTTGCATGACCCAGGATCATCACTTACTTCTAATCTAGAGCAGCAAGGTTGCACTGCACTGTCCAAGAGCAACAGTGAAGAGAGAAGGACCCATTCCTCATGGGAGCATTCAAACAACTTCTTTCAGGAAGCCATGGAGAAAGAGATGACAAAGGGTAGACATCTTGAGATGAGAAACATTTTCACCTCTCTAGATGACACTTTCTCAATGAGCATGCCATAGCTCAAAGAGAGACTTCTACTTGCAGCAGATCCAAGACCCCATTGGTTTTGGAAGGCCATGCATGAGGAGGAGGTCTCATCAAGAGATCCCATGGGAGGTGCACTTCAACATTCCATGAAGTGCAAAGTTCTTCAAAGATTTGAGGAGGTTGGTGCCCTACAATGGGAGGATACCAAGTATTTGCAGAATGAGATCCATCACCCACATTGGGATGAGTGGATGGCAGTATGGAGCAAGAGGTTTCCAAACCACTTGCAGATCTATGAAACAGGCCAACAAGAACCATGGTTGTGCTAGTTTCTTTTGTGTGAGTATGGCTACTACCCAAAAATTCATATTTCCTTATCTCATGCCTTATGTCTCAATGATAGGATGCATAAGCAGAAGGCATGGTTGTTGTGGCTGCTAAGAAGAGAGTTTGGACATCACATGCCAAATATTATGTCCATGTATTTACCATTGTTTAAGGTATGTCTCATGTATTCACATGCATTTCTGTTTGAGATGTATCTCATGTATGTACCTTGGTTTGGGAGGAAGGCTGATAAATCCCACATGATGTGGTATAAGGGAGCTTGTTTGTACTATGTTGATGAGACATGTCAAATTTCCATCATTTTATTATTGCTCCATGATTTGCATTTTGATAATGCAAGAAGGCAGCAAGAGTCCTTGTTGCTATGGATATTATTGGGAGAGTATGGGCTGAAATTTCTCCATACTCATCATGATATTTCGGGAGAGGGGAATGGCACATTCAGAGTGCAAATAGGCTACCCTTCATCATTGGAGGACAAGGAGAGGCTTCCAAATAGGAGGAAGAGCTTCTCACGTAGTAGCATATTGGTGGATGGCTTTGGCATGTGGGATGTCATAGAGAGAAGTCATGGCGTGACAAGAGCCTTAACACTAAGGCCAACAACGCTGTCACTTGGGAGTAGGCATCTTTTGATGGAGTGTTCCAAGGGGAGTATGCATCCTTCCTTTTTGCATATTTTTATGAGGAGATTCTCATGGGAAGACTCATCCATGGACCTCACTTTCAACTTACTCACTATGCATGGTAAGAAATACATTTCTGTACTTATTGATTGTTCTATTGAGTATCTTTATCTTCTCACCATCTATGGACAGTGCATTGCTCCACATGCGAGCAAGATTACTCTTGGGTTACATGGTCACTTTAGGGCCAACCTTTATAATGATAATAACCCATCTCTATGTAACTTTGGGCAAGTGTATTGTTTTTTTGATTATGCTCAGCTGATATATATTGTTGGTTACTACCACATAGTAAATGAGCAAACATGCACAACTAGTAATTCATTGAGAAACAACTTGCCACATGATGTTATCAAGCAGCAGTTGGGAATACTGCACTATATCCACTTGGAAAACCATTGGTATCATCCAAAATTACATGTAACCTTCAACATTTTTCTGATTTGGATGAAAAATGGTGATGATGTGCCATTCATCTTGAATGGGGTGATTTGGGCCAGCATGATTCGTGACATGGGAGAAAGGATCTTTGGATATATGCTCTTCTTCTTGCCACTTGAGGGCGACCTTATTGTAGCCCAAGATCAGCATATTCTCTACACTTGTCATAATTGGAGAGGAAGATAGCATGGGGTAGGCCATCTAGTCTACCATGTTCAGTTATTCAGCTCACCTACATTGCAGGAGCTAAAGGTGGAGGAGATCTTTTATGAGTTGCCATGTTGGAGGGTGACTCATCTTGTATGGATGATAGCTTGGGGGTGGAGGTTTTACATGGGAATGATAGTTCCCAAACACATTTCAGACTCCATGCCTTGGGAGGAAACTCTTCAGTTCTATCCTTGCAATCACTTGAGGACAAGCAACGTTTGGGAGGGGAGGATTGTAATATTCCTACATTAGCATGCCGCTAATAGCAATATTGATTTTTGATTTTTACACCTAGTAGATGAATAAATGAGGACAGATACCCATACTTAACTTAAATCAGCATAAAAACCCTCTTGGTGTGAAAGGGGATCATTCTAGTAGCTGGATTTCACACCCTCATGTGTGAACAAGGACTTTTTCATGTGTACAAAGTCAAGTTTGACCAAGTCAACAACATGCATGAAGAGGAGTGGATCACCTATGAAATAGCTCAATGTGAACAAGGATCAGCTTAGACAGACATATGGAAGCTGGATTGAAGGCACTTGGGTGTGAAAATTGATGAAGGAGGTTGAAGAGGTCAACTTTAACCAAATCAAACAACGTTGTTAAGGGAGAGTGGCCTTAATGAAGATACAAAGCAGTTTTGGAGGGAGATTGATCATGTGCATGTGGAAACTCTAATGGGTGGGACCCAAGGTGGGGAGCCTCACATAGCTTATAAGGAAGGGGATGGCATCCATTTGAGGTTAGCTTGATGATTATTGATTTTGATGGTCTGCATGACTGTTTGGCGTTCTCTTGCTATTTAGAAGGGTTGCAGTGTTGTTTAGCACAAGGCATTCATGTTTAGGAATTCCTTCTCCTACCTTGAGAGGCCTCTTGGAGGAGTAATGTACTTCAGTTTTCCACATTCAGGCTTGAGGCCAAGCATCCTACTTCAGCTATAGCATAGTTTCTGTTGAGATTTGGGTTGTGTTGCAGGGTGTTGCGGTGGAAGAACCACAACACCACCTCCAGAGCTTGTATTTCAGAGGAGGAAGCCTTTCTTTCTCTGGAAGATCAGTGAGGGAGTCTTGGAGCTTCATTTGAGATCTTGGCAGGTGGCCAATTTACTTTCCATATTCTACAGTTCAGTCCTTTTTAGGAACTATGTCATTTCTCTCAGTGTTGCAGTAGCAGGGTCAAGACCCTTGATCTTGAGCTTGTCCTTTGGGGAAAGGGCCAAGCCTTCTCCCAAGAAGATTGTATAAGCCTCTTCTTCTATTTCTTGTACATTTAAGCTACATATATATAGAGCTATAGTATAACTGCATTTTCAAGATCTGGATCTGTAGATCTGTCATTTTATACTTGTACTTTCATGGACCCCTTACCGGGTTATTCTCATTTTGTATAAAAAGGAAGAGATCTCCATTTTTCTCATCCATTGGATGATTGTATACTCCAGATATACTATTTCTCATTTATTGTTGCATAAACCCTCATTAAAATAATGTTGTTGTATGCTTCAGTATTTTCTGTTACCAAAAGTCATGGGGTTTGGGATTATTTGAGTTGTATTGGTTTGGGGAGACATGTTTAGCTGGCTAGAGGGATTTTTTTTGGTCCCATTTCTACATGTGAGATGTATATTGTATTAAATAAGTAATCCAAGTCCCCTTTCTCACAGTTATAATGTAATTTTCTGAAGACATCCTTTTTATGGCCCTATTTACTGCACTTCCCCAAATTTTGGGATCATGAAAGGTGTAATAAGTTGCTACTGTAACACTAATTGATAGATTTGTGTTTCTTAACACATCTCATGTGTTAATATCTTGCTGGTGCTCCAGCATTGTGCTTACATATTGCTGTAGTCCCATTCTTGGGCAATTTCCAACCATACTAAGTGTGAGAGGCCTGTTTACCTCAGCTAGTTTTATTGGTTTCTGATTTCCACTTGGATTTGGGTCTTATATTATTAGATATAAGGGATCCAAGGGGTGATATTAATTTTTGTAGCATACATTCTTGAAAAATGCATTTTTCAGACATTCCTTGCTAGTAGTCCCATTTTGGGGATATTACATTCCCTAAAGCCAATGAAAAATTTTCTCCCAATCAACCAACGCACTCTAAAGTGGGCCTATATCCTCTACAATGCAACCTTGCATGGAAGTAGATGCTCTAAGAAGTAGTTACTACTGTCTAGGGGCGCGTTGATGGCTCAATGGGGCACTTCAACTGGCATCTAAGTAGTGAAACTTTTATGAAGGAAAACCACCAATGGGATGACTTGTTTAGGGCATGTATCAACTAATTTAGAGTATGATAGTCCATAATAGATATTTATATGCGTTTTGGGATGATGCCAAAATTGACATATAACAAAACTGAACAGGCACGAGCTATCACCCCCCCGCACACGCGACTATTCATGGAAAGAATATAACACACACCCAACAAAATACCTCCATGAGATGAGGAAACTTCTACTAAACTTGGGTCCATAGTCAGCCACTTTCCCTAGTGAAGGAGTTGGATTTCCTTGACAAATCGATATAGTTGGATCATTTGTGGTCGGGTGTTCTTGATCTATGTGTCCATGATACGATCGGTTGTGGCTTATTCCATGTAGAATGGGTTTAAATTTGTTGGTGTGATTTGTTCTGCAATGTCGAATGTGTCCAACAATGGTGGAAAGTAGGGCCGAAGGTGGTCCACATTGAACACTGGGTGTAGACCAAGGAATGGTGGAATACTAAGCTCGAATGCATTGTCCCGTACTGCCTTGGTGATTGTGTGTGTCCATATCAGAGCGAGATAATATTGCGGTGGGGCCCAATGAGGCACTCCTTCTACAAATGTAGCCAAACATAGTCACCCACCTGGAACTTGTGTGGCACCCGATGTTGATCATGTCGCTACTTGTACTTAGCATTGGCTCTGTCCAATAGGTCATGGAACTATTGACGGATGTGTTGAATGTGCTCAATGAAGTTGTTTTCCTTGTTGGATTCAGACTAGACATGAGCCGAATCTGCGTGAGTAGCTATAAATGGTATGGCCACATCAATGAGACATAATGGTTGGAACCCCAAGCCCACCTCAAAGCAGTCGTGGCCAGTCGAGCGGTGGAGAGTTCAGTTATAGTTGTGTTGTACATAGGGGAGGATTTCATCTCATGTGCATGAATGCTTCGAGTTGTACATGCATGGAATTTGTATGACAATCCTGTTGACGGCCTTTGGGGGTGGAAAGGTATGGACTTAGTGAACTTGGTTTCCAGCATCGACCAAAGACTTGACCGAAATGTATTAAGGAACCTTCTATCCCTATCTGAGATAATGGACTGTGGGATCCAAAAGGGTACCCACACTTGGTCAAAGAAGAGTTCAGGAGTGGATTCTATTGTGATATTCTTCTTGTAGGCTGCCATAATGGCCATTTTATAGAATTTGTCAATGACCACAAAAAAACAGTCATTGCCATGCTTGGTAGAAGGATGGCCCGACATGTAATCCATTGAAATGGATTCCCAAGGTTGACTAAGGGTATGCAACAGAGTATATAGGCCCTGCTTCTTGATGGTCAGTTTGGAAATTATGCAAGAGGTGTAGGATTTGATGTACTTCCCAACATCACGTCGAAGGTTCGACCAATAAAAATTCTTTTGCAGTATTACCACTATTTTCTTGACCCAGAAATTTCCAGCAACCCAGCTGTAGTGCACTTCCCAAATCATCTTGTTATGCTCACTTGAAGAAACACAGAGGGCCTAGGTGGCATAACAACGCATCCTCGAGGTGAAAATTTGGAGCTTGATTACCCTCCAGGAGCGTCTAGTCTTGCATGTCATTCAATTTTTACTTTCCTATTCAACAATTGAAAACTTATCTCAATGGCTTGGATGAGTTTTCAAGAGTCAAGCAAGATGGTCTAATAGGTGGCATAGGTTATGGACTGAAGAAATGATCGTTTCCCTCAGTTTTAGCCCCATTTCCATGCATGTTGAGTCATGGGAGCGGCTGAAAATCCATAGTCGCATGGAAAGAGGCCCAACGGAGCAGTTATAGCCCTAGTCACATGGATGATAGTGCTAAGGGAGTGACTAAGGTGGTTTCAAGAGAATTTCTCTGCATTCCTCACCTTTTTGAGCTAATTTTTGTGTTTTGGTGACATCATTGATCATAAATTTTCAGTTCATGGTCATAAAATTTCATGGGACCTACAGAAGCTAATTAAAGTTGAAAATATAAAAAAGGATAATGGAGTTAGTTGTTGGTTTAGTCAATGAGATGATTCTGGATCAATTCAAGCATATGAATAGAGTTATGAATCCTAGTAGTGTTGTGCAATTATTGAGTTGAGAACTTGAGTTCATATATGTATTGGAGATAACTCATTATTAGTATGACTTATTACACTAGTGTGTTGTGTGAGATAGGGCTTAGAGAATAGCCTGCAAACTATGTGAGTTGTCTATGAAAATTTTCTGAATCACTTTGCAATTGTACCAATAATGAGCGGAAATATGTTTCAGCCATGATATTTATGTTAATGAGTGAGAAGATGAAGTGTGGATTGGTATATTGTTTGGTGAGAATATTTTTTCTTGTGGAGTATTTGGAGGTTGGAGTTTTGATTCAGATTTTATTGTGCTTTAACGGTATGTTGATGTAGTGCTCATGTTGAGTAGTTCTAGGTTCTAGCCTTAAATATTTTGAAACGAGAAACACATAGAGGTGTTGGATTACTAAGGGCAAAATCAATTTATAACTGAGGATATTTCTCAAATCCAATGGTAGTTGGATAGTTCGGCAGAAACTAGGCGAGGCTCGTTGTTCATGGTAACTTCCAATATATTGGAGTATCTAGAGTCAGTGATAGTTCAAGAGTAACCAAACGAGGATTGTTGATGTTGGTGGCCTTCAACGGATGGTAGTATATAGATCCACTTGAGAAATAATCTCCATTTGATAGTAGCCATATCTATAACTCTATGTAAATGATTGTTTGAAATAATAGAATCTCAGAAGCGTAGCAACAATGAGTGGTTTTTTTTTCTTGGAGAGGGTTTTCCACTTGACATACTTGTGTCTATTTTGTTGAGTGTTTTTATGGTTTTATGTTTATTTTTGGTTCTTTGATCTATGGTTTTGTGTTTCAATTTGTGCATGGTGTAAAAGATTAAGCAATTGTAGAAAAAGTTAAAAAGTGCCACATTATTGATTGACCCCATCCCCACCCCCTCCCTCAGTAGTGATCTAGCTTCCAACACATTTCTATAACTATGGTTCAAGTGGTGGTTCATATAATATGATATGTATTTTGTATTGCATATTATATGAAAAAATCTAGTTGGTTTTCTTGGTTTTTTGGTTTCCAAGATAAAATCTTAATGTCTATTTTTCACATTTTAGCCATTTCATACATTTAAGCATATAACTAATAATTAAAATTTAGAAATCGAAAGGAAAATAAACTTCACAATAATATTTCATTATTTTATTAGATCTATTGTGACAAATTATTCCAATAGAATTTAACAAGTGTCTCAATGAGGAATCACATGAACCATCCCACAACCTATGAATGAATTTCACCTTGCCAAGCTTGAATAAACAACTACAACCAATAAATTACTATGTAGACCCGGAGGAAAAAGAAAGGAATGAGTAAGAGGAGGAAATAATGCATGGAAATTCAACTAGGACTATATCACCAAAGTAATATATCTCCTATTTTATCTCTAGTCTCATAAAAAAAAGTGTTTAATACTTAAATTCTCTTTTTACTTAAGTCAAAGGGTCCAAATATATTGGAAAGTAATGCTTGTAAAGGGGAGTCTTATTTTATCCAGAGAGCTAATAGGAACTTTGATAGGTCATTGAAGCTACCTAGAATATTTCTTAAGCCATAAAATTCCCCATAAATCATGAAGACGTCCTCAATCCCCCCTCTCACTACCATATGCTAAACCGTGGCATACCAACCGTGGAAAATTACCACTAATCAATAGTATAGAATGGGACACAATCATTCAAACCAATAGCTATCATATCAAGGCCATCAGAGTCACTAAGGACCTCACTATCCTACATTAAAACCTTCAACATTTTATCCAATCAACTCAGGATTTCTTTAGTGAACTTTATAGAACTTGACATCAAATGTTCTATGAAGACATATTTCATCTGGGTCCTCACCATGTTGTCAAGGATATTTCCCTTGATTCCAAGTGAAAAATTCCAACAAGACCTTTTAATCTCTACAACAAACATAAGGATTATTTGGCCTATCTAAGGAAAACAATTCTTATTCATTGAACTTATTGAGAGTTTTTCATAACCAACTAAATACCATGGCTATTCAAGAGTCTAAATGGTTAATCTTCTCCCTTCCTCAATCATATTTGTTACATGGTTGAAGTTGGTATTAGCCAAGAACTTAACAATAACCCAGATTTTAGATTAATCAATTTTATTCTATTAGAAGCACATCCTAAAAGCTCATAAATATTTACAAGTAAGATTAAGAACATTACACAGTCATGGAAGGGAAATTATTTTAGGGGCTAATGTTCGTAGGTGGGCTAATTTTCGATGTTTTCCTCAAAAATAAGATTCCTCAATTTCCTTTATTTCTATAAGTGATTCCCCCAAATTATAAGGTATAAAAATATTTACCTTGAAAATCACCAAAATTTTATAGAAGCTTTATAAAATCATTAAAAATTCAAATATTTTTATAAAAATATCACCAAACATTTTGTAACTTGCATATAAGGAACTAGTAATATTCGTCAAGATTTATAAAATTTAATATAGTATTCCATCATTATTTTTTCCCTACCTCATCACAACCATTACAACGATAATTACCCTCTCATCTAGGCATCATTGTCAAATTAACTAGTTTATATCATGAAGAAGCAACACATAGGCGAGGATATACATTAACTCATTGATCCACATTCTATCAACATTAGTTCTATTCTGGTGAGGCATCATTTTTACAAGTTGTCCTTTTCCCATTTTATTATTCAATGAAATTTGGGAGGTAATTTTCATAGTTACAAATTCTTTGCTCACAAAAGAGAAATTCACAATAGATATAAATTATCTTCTTATTGTTATATGTAGGTAGGTCCTCTTGTGATGATTTCTGGATTTGAACTTTCACTTTCCTTCTTTTGAATTTGAGGTTGTCTAGAAAATTTATAATAGCATCCTTAGTGCACGAGATTTGGAGGTCTATGTCTTCCTTGTGTTAATCTTCCTTTATCTAAAATCTATATATACATATTCAATAACATGTTTATTTATTTATTTTGTATTTAAAGAAACTCTCTTGCATTGAGGAGCAACTCTGCAATAAACCAAATCCTACACCTATAGTTAATCAAACCATTCCTAGCTCCATTGATATTTCCACATCTCTTAATGATTTTAGTTGACTTATAGCTTTTCTACTTAGCTTGAAATTTATCATTATTATGGCATAATGTCTTGCATATTGTAATCATGTTTAGTAAATCTTTTTGTATGTATCTTGTTAATAAATAGATATTTGAGACAAAAGACATTAACTTTTACTATTAATTTAATTTTCCAATTTGCTAGACCAAAACATTAAAAAAATTTGAAATTATAAAATCTAATATCACTTTAATAAAACAAAATTATTGAAAAAAAAGCACTTCAAGTAACTCTTTTAATTTAAACCGTAATATCAATCATATTAATATAATTTCGTATTTCGACAAATTGAGTTCCTTTTGAAAGCTATGTCCATGATATTAATATAGTTCCCTATTTTTACAAATTACCATCCTTTTAAAATTACTACATTTTACATATTTTAGTCAACAAAATTGCATTTCTTTGAGTATCATTATAATTTAAAATAACAATATTTTAATTCTTAATAGATAAAGTTAAAATACCAAAATTGAGAAAATACAAAATATCTAATAGTTAATGTCATAATGTCAATGTAAGCAATCAAATAATTGGGTGTCCAATTAAATTTCAGAATATATGAAAAGGTAAATGTGTTTTCACGTTAAAAATATATCATTAGTCAATTTACCTAATAGAAATCCTTACCTTGTATAGAATGACAATTTTTTATTTTTCAAATATGCTGATAAGACCTCAATCAGAAACATAAAATCTTAAAAGTTAATTTGGAAACAGAAGTCATTGTCCTTGCGTTAGGTTTACCTACCACAATCACACAATATTCAATAAGTTTTCATAGTTAAAAACCACATTCAATGTATTAACCAAAAGAAAGGAAATGATAGGACCTCTCCATGTCGACTTCGATTTCAAATTCTAGAGCATGACATCAGAAAAGACGACATATCTTTTGTTATATGAAAATCTCACTTAACAGTAACCACACCAATGGATGGGATGTCGACATCTACTCCCATTTGAGAGACCAATGATAATTATTTATTTCCCCTGGAATGACCCCAACCGTTACTAGGCCAGAGATAATTAGTGCTTGATGGAGTTGATGAGAAAATGTATTGAGTTGATTGCTGATAGATATGTAAGGGTAAGGTTGAGTTTTTTTAATGGGTGAAAAATGTAATTATATGTAATATTTTATTATTATAAAAAGTAAGATAAAATAGTTATAATCTAAAAAAATTCATATAATAATTTAGAAATTTTGGTAAGATTATGAAAAATTTCTCAAATTTTTTTGAAAATCTGGTTTATAGTGGTTAAATTTCAGTATTTTGGGTGCTTTAGAGGTTTTTGATGGTGTTGAATCTATTCCCACCATCAAAAATGCAATTCAAACACTCCAACTACCTTATTTTTTGAAATTTATTTTACTACATTTAGCAAAAAAACTATCCTCCCAACTATTCTGTTGCATACTACCCTCTGAGCTATTTTGTTGCATACTGGCTTTCTGTTGCGTCAATAGAGAACTCCCAAAAAATGTATTTTTATGTTTGATGTTTAAAGAAAATTTCATTAAAAAAATATATTAGTTCAATTATAAATAAAAATTAATAATTTATATAATAATATATTAAGTCAATTATAGATAAAAATTAATAATTTTACTATATATTGTGTATTGATATATTTTTTATATATCAAAAATATTATAAATACATGTTAATATGGATATAATTTTTTTAGATTTTTTTTTAATTGAAAAAATTTGAAAAATAATTTATTAATAAAAATTATTTTTTATAAACCTATGATAGATATAAAAGTAAAGTAGACTTAGTCTCTGTTACTAGGGTAGATATTGGTAACTCAGAATGAATTGTTGAGATTTATAGTAGGAGATTATTGATATATATATTGAAGGGAGACTCTTGGAATTATTCCAGTGTCTTTTCACCTTTCTTTGTTTCTTATATACAGTATTTACATAAATTTCCTAATCTCAAATATTACTTGCTAACATTCTCTCCTTAATTTGAAGGGATGTTGGTGAGTCTTGTAACAACCCAAGTGAAAATTCCATGTAATAAAGTTAGAATAATAACCACGGTTGATGACACAAGTATTCCAACCTAAATGATGGGAAAAACACCCGATTATTATGGGTAAAGGAAATTGACAAAGGCTTTAGAAAGACAAGGTGGCATTTATTGACATTTATTTATGAAAATAATGGAAATTAGGAGGAAAGGAAGGTGAAAGGTCACAGGTTGCATGTGAGGAGAAAAATGAAGGAAAATAATGGAAAATGAATAAAACAGAGGCCTCATTAATAAAATGTTTATGAGGATCAGCTCATAGGCTTTTTCTAGTTCAACCTTTTGTCGGTGCATTTTTGGAGCTCTCTCATTATTCTCTCTCTCTCATACTTAGAGTTTTCTTCAAGCACTCTTGGGAGTGTGGCATGCTTGGTGATTTGGAGCAAGAAGGCAAAGGAAAAGCAAGAAAGCACAGGAAGACATCGAGATCAACATCTACAAAGGTTTTGAGTGCAAGTAGTGAGTTGCATGTATGATTTCTTCACTATTTTTGGCATGTATGATATTTCATGTGGTTTATTGATTATGATATGTCATTGAAATGGAGTATTTCCTGGATTGACAATGGATTTTCCTAGCCTTTCCATTTCCTGGATAGCCATGGAGTTGTGGATTCATTTCATTGGTTGTTATCTGGTTAGTTCCCACGTTCCTTTAGCTGTGGGGTGAGTTATTAGTCCCTGGAGCCTTGGTTGGAAAAATGCTCTGGAGCATGATGGACAGCTGTTGGGTTGCATTACTATTGCTGGAGCCTTGGTTGGACAAATGCTCTAGAGCCCTGGGTGGGTTGAGTTGTTAGTCCTAGAGCCTTGGTTGGACAAACTCTCTAGAGCCCAGAAACATCTGGGGTTGAGTTACTAATCCTAGAGCCTTGGTTGGAAAAAACACTCTAGAGCCCTAGAATAGCTTGGGTAGAGACCCATCCATGATGGTTGTAATGTCCGATCATAAGGCAGAATCACTGGTTGAGGGTTGAGGCAATTTGGCCTCTGGAATCCCTGGATTGGTTTTGATTGATGTGTTTGATGAGATCCGACATTCATGCTTGGAATGTGGCCTTGGGGTGATTAGCTGAAGAGAGATTTGGATTATCCAATCTATGGTCGGGTGGAACGTGGAAGTCCCATCTTCGGTTGGTTTCTACATTCATTAATGAGCAATTCATTCCCTTGGTATTTGGTATGCAAATGTATTGATTTATATATGGATTCTATTGTTGTTGTATCCATGGTATTTATGTTGTTATTATGCTAGTTAGGAGCATGTATTTTTACAGTGATGATTTATGGCTGTCCCCATGGTAAGTGGTGGGAAAACCACTTACCACATCTTGGCTTGATCTAGGCAGGGGATGCTTTGTACTAGTTCCACATGTGGGACTATGATCCACCTCCATATGCACACATTTCTGTTTGTTTGTACATTGTTTTGATCCCCTATATTGATGATGTGCTTGTACTTTTCATGGGGATGAATGGAGGAAGGAAGAAAGGCATGCATGTGCCCTATGGGATGACTACACTCCCTTTACTCTCTATCTTATATTTCAGGGAGGGCATTGGGAAAACCATGGTTGTTTCATGTGATTCATTGTTTCCTTATGGGAGGAGCTGTTTGCATCTCATGAGGACATTGTTGGGACAAATCATGGATGGATGGTTTGGTGATCACTTAGCTTATGAGAGAAGTTTATCCTTTGATTGTGACACCAATGGAGGAGGAGATGAGTTGTAGCACTCACCTTATCAGTTGCTTGAGGACAAGCAACATTTTGAAGGGGAGGAATGTAATATTCCTAATTAGCCCAAGCTAATAGGAATATTCAATTTTGCTTTCATTTTCTTGTTACAAGAATAAAATTGTAAGGAGGACAAATTAAACTCCTTAAACAGAAAAATAAATCAATGCCCATGTGAACAAGGCTAAATCTGGGCTGCCTTAATAAACATCCATCATGTGTGAAAATGGATTGTGACAATTGACTGGGTCAACAGGACCAAATCTACAATGCTGTCTAGATGCAATGTACCTAGATGAACAATGCACATCTAGTTGGAGGTTTTCAAATGTTAAAGGAGATAAACCTTTGAGATGGTTTAGGGTTTTGCAAGGCTTTCATCCTATAAATGAAAGTGAAGAGAAACATGAGAGAGGTTTTTGAACATATTTTATTGAAAGGATTTGTCTGTTTAGACACTTCTCATTCTCTGGCTATTTAGATCAGAATAGTGTTGTTTAGCACTTGGGTGTTCCTGGTAGGGCATCCCACCTCTTTCCTTGAGAGGCCTCTTCGAAGAGTCTTGCATTTCTTGTCCACTATCAGGCATTTGGCCAAGCTTCTTCTTCCAACTACAATTTAGATCTTGTTGAGGGTTTGCTTGTCCTTGTGAGCATCATCAAGTGGAAGCTAGATATATTCATATCTAGACCTTACTAGTGCCTCTTTTCATTGGGAAATCCTTCTATCCCATTGGCAAGAGTGTATTAGTTGAGTGGAGCTTCAAATCCATACCTTGGCATCAGGCCAAATTCTACATCAAGCCTACAACGTATTTTATGTCCATGGATTGCGTTATTTTTCAAGTGAGAAGTTGCAGGGTGTTTGGAAACTATTTGGAGGAGAGATCTCTGGTGTAAAGGAGCCTTCCTTACATTGTGGTGATCTATGGATTAGCCATCTAATCCATGTATGTTTCAGATCTGATCTATTCATTGATGTATCTACTTCAGAAGTTCTGAATCATTCTGCAGATCTGCTGTAATAGATCTCAGATCTACTCTTGTGCTTTCATGTTTTTCTGAAAACCCCAAGGGGTATGTAAAATAGAGACAATCTAGTGTACAGATCTGATATAGATCTAATATTTTGGGCACAAATATGTCCTAGATATGAATTGTAACCTACAGTTGTTGTTTACTCATGAAAATAACGCTGTTAAGGCTTTACAGTGAAATATATTGTTGTAGCACCTCTTTTAGAGGGTTTTTCTCCATAAAAGTCTCCATCTTTCTCTTGTACATTGATTGGGCTGCATTGTAAATCTGATTAATCATTGTATAAGCTATTTTTGAGCTGTCATATTGGCCTCTTGCTACTGACTACATTATTTTATGGGCAATGTTCTTTTGTATCGCTGCAGTCCCCTCTTTGGGCAGTTTTCAAGCCATACTGGGTGTGGGAGATCTGTTTAACCCACCTAGTTTGATTTTTTTCTGATCTCCTCTTGGATTTGGGTCTTAGATTATCATATCTAAGGGTTCCAAGGGCTGATTTCCTATTCTGTAATAGCCATTCCTAGAAAATGCGTTTTCCAGCCATGCCTTGCTAGCAGTTCCCATTTTTGGATATTACAAATGGTGAGCGGATCCCTTGATTTCTTTCCAGAATTTTTGGAACAATATTATTTGATTGTTTTTGCATAAATTGGTACATCCCTCATAGCTTGAAGTAAGGGGATTTTGACAAACAAGTTTTGGAGTTCCCCTAAAAAGTCAAACTCTGATCAAGGGTTCTCTTTACTCAGGGATAGTCTTTCAAGATAATGAATATTAGTTTGACGTCCCTAAATAAAAGTTGGCTGACGAGGGGGTTGATTTACAGAGTATTGGTTTGACTCATCCCCAACTATCTGAGGTTATGGTTCCGTGACTTCCGTTATGGTTTGATAATGTTGTGAAACCAGCTCCAAAAAGAGAAGAAAAGAGATATCAACGCCTTAGAAATAAGCCACTTCGAGGGGGCAACCTCCAATACATTACATGAATGAAAAATTCTTGGATGATTCAAATTACAAAACCTTCTTTCTATATATAGGAGTCCATGGGGCCATAATGTAATCCTAGTGGGGCCACAATGTAATCCTATCCGACCTAACAATAACAATTTAAGGGCACAATAATAACAATATGGGGGTTACAAGGGTACAATAATAAAAATAAGGGGGTTACACTAACAAAAATAAGGAACTATACTAGTAATATAGGGACCTAACATGCCCCTCTCCTTTAAAAAAGTGTTGTCCTCAACGCTTGAGTAGCTCTAGCTGCTTCTATATAAAATTATCATCCTCCCATGTAGAATCTTCAGTGGGTAAGTTCTTCCACTTGATGAGATACTATGAAATTGATCGATTCTATAGCCGTCGAGTTCTTGTTTCCGTAACCGCTTCAGGTTCCAATATGATTTTTCCTTCCTCATCAAGTTCTGGCAATATTGTTTGAATTGGAAGATTTTCACCTATAACCTTCTTTAAGCATGAAACATGGAAAATTGGATGCACTTGCGAAGAAGCAGGAAGCTCCAATTTGTATTCCATAGTACCAATCTTTTGCAACACCTTGTAAGGACCATAGTACTTTAGTGATAATTTAGTATCCTTTTAGCTTGCTTGAGGGACATTTGTTTGTATGGTTGTAGCCATAAAAATACCCAGTCTCCTACATCAAAACTTCTCTCGCTGTGATGTTGATATGCCTCTTGTTTCATTCGATTTTGTGCCAAATTCAGGTTGTCCTTTAAGAGTTGGAGAACTTCTTGTTGATGCTCGATGTGATCTTCCACTGCTTAAACCTTCGAATTTTCTCTTAAAGATGATGTGATGGATGGTGGATGATATCCATAAAGTGCCATAAATGGGGTCATTTTTGCTGCAGTATGGAAGGAAGTGTTATACCACCATTCAGCTAGAGGTAACCACTTGACCCATTGTGTTTGTTTATCAGAGACAAAACAACGAAGATATCCTTCCAAACATTTATTTACTATCTCATTTTGACCATCGGATTGAGGATGATAAGATGAGCTATGAGCTAATTGAGTACCCAAACAAGAAAATAACTCCGTCCAAAAATTTCCAGTAAAAATGGGATCTCTGTCGCTCACAATAACCCTTGGGCTTCCATGTAGCTTTTGAATTGTGTCCATAAATGTAGTAGCAACTGTACTTGCTTTAAATGGATGAGATAATGCACAAAAGTGTGCATACTTGGTAAGTCTATCAACTACCACCATGATGACACTCTTTCCTTCGGACTTAGTTAAACCAGCGATAAAATCTATTGAAATATCCTCCCAACGTTGACTTGGAATGGATAAAGGTTGTAGAAGACCCGGGGTCTTAATTGTCTCAACTTTATTCTGCTGGAAAACCAAACATTCCGCCACAAACTTTTGAATATCAGATATAAGGCCATCCCAAAAAAATTATTTCTTCACCCTGTGTTAAGTTTTTAAAAATCCTGAGTATCCTCCTAAAGGAGAAGTGTGCAAATCCAAAAGAATCTTTTGTTTTAGTTGGGAATTCTTACAAAGATATAAGCGATCTTTGTACCATAAGGAATCATTTTTTCAACTAAATGTATCAGATGTACTAGGATCTTGCTGCAACTTTTGAATGAGTGTCCATACATCTTTGTCCTTCTTCCATTCATCTCTTTCTTCGGTTATCCAATCTGGTTGGATAATAGAAATGGCACAAAGCAATGCTTCCACCTCTTCATTCTTTCTTGAGAGTGCATCTGCAACAACATTTAGCTTCCCTTTTTTTGTATATTATTTCAAAGTCATAACCCAACATCTTTGTGACCCATTTTTGCTGCTCTTCTGAAGATAGTCTTTGTTCCAAAAAGTGTTTAAGACTATCATGATCAGTTTTTACCTTGAAGTGTCTTCCCATTAGGTAAGTTCGCCATTTCTTTAGTGCATACAGTATTGCTAACATTTCCTTCTCATAAATAGGTTTCTGTAAATACTTTCCTTTGATTAGACGACTTTCAAAAGCAATGGGTCTTCCTTCCTGCATTAAAACTGCACCAATTCCATTTCCTGAGGCATCACATTCCACAATAAAGGTTTTTGTGAAGTCTGGCGTAGCTAAGACCGGTGCTAGGCACATTGCGTCTTTAAGATGTTCAAAGGCCTTAGTTGCTTCAGGAGTCCATGAAAATGCATCTTTCTTCAATAATGTTGTTAGAGGTGCTGCTATTCTCCCATAATTCTTAACAAACTTTCAATAATACCCTGTTAACCTGAGAAATCCTCACAACTGCTTTATGGTCGTGGGGACTTTCCATTCCTTAATGGCTTTAATTTTGTTAGGGTCTACTTTAACACCCTCGTGAGATATAATATGACCTAGATATTCCACCTCTTGTACTCTAAAGAAACATTTGGATGTTTTTGCATATAATTGTTTCTCCTGCAATAGTTTGAGCACCCTGTCAACATGTTCAACATGATCCTTCCAAGACCTGTTGTAGATTAGTATATCATCAAAAAATACTAGCACAAATTTTTTAAGGAAGGGTTTGAAAATGGAATTCATCAACCCTTGAAATGTAGAAGGTGCATTGGTAAGGCCAAAAGGCATGAACAAAAATTCATAATGACCCTCATGAGTTTGAAATGCTGTTTTCAGAATATCTTCAGTCTTCATTCTAATTTGATGATACCCTGAACGGAGATCCAATTTGGTAAAATAAATTGCTTCATGTAATTCATCCAATAATTCATCAATCACAGGAATGGGAAGTTTATCTTTAATGGTGAGCTTATTGAGCTCCCTACAATCCGGACACATGCGCCATCCTTCTTGTGTACCAATACTACAGGAGTAGAGAAAGAACTTTGACTAGGTTGAATTATACCCGCCTCTAACCTTTCTACAATCATACGTTCAATTTCGCTCTTTTGGACATAAGGATATCTAAAAGGCCTGATGTTTGGAGGAAAACTTCCTGGAATCAAATGAATAGCATGATCATGATCACGAATAGGTGGGAGTCCTTTTGGAGTTTCAAAAACCTTGGAATGATTGTCCAAGAGTTTTTGGAGATCTGCAGAAATAGATGATTTTGATGTTGGAACTTCTAGTGAGCATAATTGTGCAATTATGCCTCGTTGTTCTTTATTTAGAAGATTTTTCATGATGTTAGAGCTTATTAGCTTTCCTGTATTCCCTACAATACCTCGTAATTCGACTTCCTTTCCTTTTGAAAAAAAATTCAAGAAAAGTTCTTGAAAATTAAAAGCTACCGTCCCCAAAGATTGTAACCATTGTACTCCTAGTACAGCATCAACACCTCCAATAGGAATGGAAAGTATTGGACTATTCAATGCATATTCTGCCATGGTTAGCTTGATATTATGGCATTTTCTAGAGAAATTTATAGTTCCTCCATTTGAAACCATTGCTTGACATTCTGGTGCTGGGTATAGGAAACAATTCAATTCCTTGGCTACCTTACAATGAATAAAATGATGGGTACTACCTGAATCAATCAACATTATTACCTTTTTCATCTTGATATGTCCTTCTATCTTGAGAGTTTGAGTGGTAATTCCTGCCAATGCATTACACGATATGGTTGGACTCATTTATTCCTCTTCTTGGGTTGGTTCCTGGTGTATATCCTCTTCTTGTTCATTTTCTTCTTCCTCTTCACAATCTATGTAAAATAATTTCTTCTTGGCACACTTATGTCCTTTAGTGTATTTTCTATCACAACTGTAGCAAAGCCTTTTTGCTCTTTTTTCTTCCAATGGTTGTGGTGTCAACCTTGCAGGTTGTGGAAATCTAGGAGTAGCAACACTTCCCTCTTTATAGAAGTGAGTGGTACGCTTCCTTGTCGCCATAATTTTACATTCAATTTTTCTTGCCAACCTGAATGCCTTCTCCAATGAATCAGGTTCCAAAACGTGAACTTCATGTTGGATGTTATCCTTTAAAGTACCTATGAAGAGATCAATCATGTGTTCCTATGGAATATCAGTGACCCTTATATTCAATTTTTGGAAGTCCTCAATGTGCTCCCCCATTAAACCCTTTTGTTTGAGATTTATTAATTGGCTAAAGAAGGGGTTTCTCTTTGTATCCTCATAATGTGCTATCATTTTCTCCATAAAAATTGACCAAGTGACAATTTTTTTATGGGAGAAAAGAAATCAATACCATACAAATGTATTTTGTTCTAAATGTAAAGTTGCAATGCGTACCTTTTGTGTGTTTTGCACATTATGGAGATCAAAATATTGCTCCATTTGTAGTATCCATGTTACAGGATCCTTTCCATCAAACTTCCTCATATCCATTTTTTGAATATGGTGGTTCTTCCCGCCAACATTATATTTTATGAAATCATGATTAACATTTATTTTGTTCTCATCATGAGTTTCCTCCACTATCTTTTCACCATTAGGAAACATTTCTTGTATCAACTTTGTCAAACCTTCCATGTCTGCTTTTAGATCATTCTTCATGTTTTCCATTTTAGATTCCATGCCAACTTCCATGCCATCTATCTTATATTCCATGCCATTCTTCAAACCATCCATATTAGATTCCACACCTTTCTTCAAACCATCCATCTTAGTTTCCACGCCTTTCTTCAAAACTTCCATGTCATTTTTTTTGCTCTTTGCGAGAGAGAAATTTGTTGCACTTGCTCTTGTAATTTTGATATGTCATGTTGCCATTCTTCGTCTTCATGAGTCATAGTAGAGCCTTCTAAAGGCTTAATGGGTGTTGAATTATTTTTAGGGGAAATTTTAGAATCCAATACTGATATCTATTCTACAATATGCCCTTGGAATCAATTCAACTTGATTCTTCAAACAAGACTTATGCAATTCGGATAAAAAATACACACCTTTTACTTGCTTTTGAGGAGCTCGATATTGAAATTGAATTATCTCTATAATTGTGGATCCTTAATATCTAAAATTCATCCCTGTGGTATCCCTCTGAAGCTTCTTTCAAATGCCGCAGGTCTGATCTAATTTGGATTCTTCAAGGAAAAGTTATGTCCAATCTCCCACAATGACCCAATTTTGGACTGGTCTAGTAGAGTGAACTTTTACAACTTGCCACGTGTCACTGTTTCCTCCTTTGGCTCTAAAATTGATAGATAAAAAACTATAGTCCATGCGCTTATGGAAAATTTTTACAACATTCCAATCTGATGCTTAGAGAGAGAGAGCTATGAAGATTTTCCCATGATCACCTCTTTGAGATGAAATTCAGAAGCCTCAAAAAGTTATAACTTCCACAGATCATATCTCTAAAAATATTGTGAACCAATATCTGAAATGTTTTTTCGATGTTCCTCAGGATTGTGGCTTTGCACTCTAAAAGTTTTAGCTTCTGAACCTTCGTAGAAAAAAAGTTATTACGAAAATACCACGATGACCTGTTTAGGTTAAATTCAGGAGCCTGCAAAATGACCTAACTTGCACAGATCATATCTACGAAAATATTATGAACCAAGCTATAAAACTTTTTGATGATGTTCCTAAAGATTTTTTCTTCGCACCCTAAAAATTTCAGATTCTGAACCTTCGTAGAAAAAATGTTATAGCGAAAATTCCACGATGACCTGTTTGGAGCAGCGAAACCCTAGAATCCAAAGCTCTGATACCAAATGTTGTGTAACCAGCTCCAAAAAGAAAAGAAAAGAGATATCAACGCCTTAGAAATGAGCCACTTCGAGGGGGAAACCTCCAATACATTACATAAATGAACAATTCTTGGATGATACAATTTACAAAACCTCCTTTCTATATATATGAGTCCATGGGGCCATAATGTAATCCTAGTGGGGCCACAATGTAATCCTAGCCGACCTAACAATAATAATTTAAGGGCACAATAATAACAATATGGGGGTTACAAGGGTACAATAATAACAATAGGGGGGTTACACTAACAACAATAAGGAACTATACTAGTAATATAGGGACTTAACATGGTGAGCGGATCCCTTGATTTCTTTCCAGAATTTTTGGAACAATATTCTTTTATTGTTTTTGCATAAATTGGTACATCCCTCATAGCTTGAAGTAAGGGGATTTTGAAAAATAAGTTTTGGAGTTCCCCTAAAAAGTCAAACTCTGATCAAGGGTTCTCTTTACTCAGGGATAGTCTTTCAAGATAATGAATATTAGTTTGACGTCCCTGAATAAAATTTGGTTGATGAGGGGGTTGATTTACAGAGTCTTGGTTTGACTCATCCCAAACTATCCAAGGTTATGGTTTCGTGACTTTGTCATCAACTTGTTAAATGATAATTGGTGAAGTCTTAGCATTCACTACCCCAACAGATTACAATTTTATCTCGTTACATTATGCGGTAGAGATGTTATACGAAGGAAGGTTGAGAGTGTCAACCTCTTGAACTCCCTTATTGTTAGGATTTGGATTAGGTTGGACATGAAGCTAAGGATGAAGGGTGGGATTACTGGAGGGAATATTAGAAGGAAGTTGTAGCTAATGTTGTGGCTTAGTTTGGGGAAAATGTCTCGAAGGAGAGAGTCCATGCAAATTTTGGGACCATGAAGGGTTTGAGCTATTCTGAGGGAACCAAGACTGCCAAGGTGGGTATTGACAATACTGAGGCCATGCAGGTGAAAAAGGTGTCGACTAAGGGCCAATATTTATATTACTGAAATATTGAGAAAGGTCCTGAGTCATACCTTGATTCATATTTGGTGGTCGCGGCTGCCATGGCTTCTTGGATCCCATGAAGTAAAGTTGATCCACCTCTTCATTTGCTCCCTGAAAGGTTGCCTTTAGTCCTAGAAGAGAAGGAAATGAGGTGGTAGAATGACTCTGTTCGCATATTTCACAAGCCTCTACAATGTTTAGTGGACATTTCTTCAACGATTTTTTCTTCCTGCATTGCAGGTAGAATACGGGCCATGGCCTTCTCCAATTCCATTTTTCTTATTTTCTTGCAAATTGTCCATCTGAGCGGATAATGTGCTTAAGATATCAGTCCTCAAATTTTCCAGCAGATTTCCGATTTCTGCCTTCGTAACTCCCTCGATGAATGTCTTCAGGGACCAAATTCCCTATTTATTCCTTTTAGCTCCTTGCTAACACTAAATTCATAATTGGTGTCAAAATATTCTTTCGATATATCCCCTTTTCCTACTATGTTCAAAATCTCAAGAGATTACTCCCTTAATGCATGAAGAAGGATGATTTTCAAGATGCCTTTGTCCAGGTTACTATGGCCTGATCTCTACAAAGTATATTAGCAAATTTTCACACAATATTCCATATTCTCGTCCTCATTCTTTATAAATTTAGATATTTCTTCCTTGATATCATGAGATTTGTAGTAATCCTAATACTTCTCCAGGAAAATAATTTTCATGTCATCCCATGAGTAGATAGTTTTTCCCCTTAAACCCATAAACCATCGCAGGGTCTTCCCTTTTAAGGTAGTAGGGAGTATTTTCAATTTTGAGCATCAACTATATAGTCATACCCCCGACAAAAAATTTCAAATTAAAAAAGGAATGTGTTCGGATCTTCAAAGGAAAGCCCATGGAAACTAGGCAATGTTGTCAAAGGAATAGGCTTCATCGGCACATCACCTCTAATATCCCCAATTGGGAATTCAATCGAGGAATTTGCAGGTGCCATGAATATTTTACAATATTCACTCAGGACCTCAACAGGTTCTGTAACAGATGATTGGATTTTTTCTTCAACAAAAGTTTGAGGTTGTTTAACAGTGCTTCCCCTCTCACATGGCGACATGAATTCCTTAAAATATTCTTCTCCCACACTTGGAATACCTGATTCCTTTGATCCCCTACTTGCTACTTCCTCTCCTTCTTCCACTAAAATGAGTACTTATTCTTCTCTTGCTCCCTTGCTCGCTACTTCTTCTGCCACCGAAAGGGGTTCTTTCGCTATTGAGGGTAGTACTAGTTGCACAACAAACTGCCCTTTGAATTTTGGCTGAGTTCTTACCCTAACAGTGGCCCGTGAAGATGCTTCTGATTCAGCTTTTGCGATGAGTTCTTAGATATAGGTAATCCTTCCTCTCTTTGGGAGTCCTCCTCTACCCCTTTTATTCGGATCTCTGTTCATACAATTGGTGAAAGGAAAAACATTCAAATAGTTTTTGCAGCTCAAGACCCGAACCAGAGTGAAAATTCCCTCCCGAGGATGAGAGATTGATTTTTAAAATAGAAAAATAAAGAAATAAAGAAAAGAAACAATCAAGAAATCTTAAGCTGAGGACCTGGAGCAGGGCAAGAAAAAATTTATCCCCAGTACGAGAGAGTGGCCCCTAAGAAATCAACATAAAAACAAATCAATTAATTCTCAAGACGTGGATCAGGGAAATAAAACTTCCTTCCCCAGGATGAGAGATTAAACAAACAAATAAAGACATGATGCAGTAAAATAAATAATCACACACATTAACTAGAAAACACCTGCTCAGGAGAGCGAGCCCAACTTCCTGATCAAGGTTGTGGTATAATCACAAACTCACGAAAGGATCAGAAAGATGAATTTCATTAACTTGAACAAAGAGTCCTGTTACAAATTCTCAATTCTCTCATTAGCTAACCCCCGCTCCACAGCTTCGTAACCCCTCTTATACAAATTATTACAATAATATTTTACGAAATTACGATAGTTGTGTCCTACGTTTACATAGTGGTTATGATAGACAAAACCGAATGAAAAAGATAGAAGAGGAATGGATCTGAAGTTGTTCCACCGTTGCAAGCCTCTCCCAAGATAGTGCTGCCAGCTCGATGAATTTCCCTGGAATTGCGAACTTGGTCATTCGAACTCCGAATCTGCAAGAATAACAAAATTAGTGAGTTGATTTGGTAATAATCCCCATGACCATGCTTAATTGATTAAATAATCCATAAATTCATGACAAGGGATATAACTGTGCACTTAAGGATATAAATTGACTGTTAATGGTACAAATGGAGAAGGTAAATAGGATAAAATGGTAGGAAAAAGATGTGCAACTTTAGCTCCCAAAAACATTCGCGTACGTAAAGGAAGGATTTATGATTATAAAAGACTGATCAACCTGATCAATGCTAATATATCTCTGATGTCTGTCAATGATGTCTTCATATTGATCCAGGTTCAATGATAATTTTTGAAGTAGATCTGGTTGAATGATGAAGCTAAATTTGGTTACATGATTGATTGGTTGAAAATATTGTTGATGTTGCTAATTGTATGGGGGTTCTATAAGCTAATAGTATATTTTTAGAATAACTTTGATCAACTTTGGTTGATTCAGAATAACATGTTTTTTGGTATAATAAGATCTATATGTAGGTTTCTCAATAGAAAATCATGTAGATATGTGGGTTGCCTTAAGTGAAGTCATATACATTTTTGCATATGAATGATTAGGGTTATAGTTTAATCTATGTTTTGATTTAGTACTGTAAGTTAGGTTCTATGTTATCGTTATAGTGATCTCACTGTTTTGGTTAATTTATGTAAGTTTTTTCTTTAGTTGATATACAAGCCATGATGTATTAAAGCAGGTGGATCCAATGTGAAAATTTATTAAACATGGTCCACGAATGGTGATGAGGGTTGGAGCCTTCAGTAAGGAAGTTGAAGCTTCCTGCCAATAGTAGCTAGTGATCGGATCAAGGGGGTTGAAGCTCCCTTCTAGTGGTTGTTGGTAAATAAGATCAGCAGGTTGGAGTTCCCTTCCAATAGGAGCTGGAGAACGAGTGAAGGTTGTAGCCTTCAGCAAGTGGGTGCCAGCGTACTGGCATGAGTTTGCACCAGTACATGAATGTAAGAATTTTTTTATATTAATAAGATAGAAGACTCAGATGATAACAACAATGGTTTTATCCCACATTTGGTTTCCACCTTAAATATTGGTGTTCATGTGTGTTTCATATTTGTGATTCTCTATATTGTTCTTAATGAACATGCTTACTGCTCATCTCTTACATTCTGGTTAAGTTAATCATATAAAGAATTAGTTGTTTTACAAGTTTACTAAGAATACACTAGTTTCTTTTATAAAAATCACATACATACGCGAGTTGGGTTCAGCAAAGTCACGTACAGATTTAATATATATATATATATATATATATATATATATATATATATATAGAATGAGTTTTAAGTACTGATTCACCCCATCTCCTCTCAATAATTTTCCCAACATCTATAGTTTAGTAAGTTCTACAATAACATATCCTATTAAATCTTGTTGTGTGAGTACTAATTCAATCCTTTTCTTCCATGCTATATAGTTTGAAGCCCCAATGAGCTTATTTCTCTCCTTACAGAAAGAATCTACAGGACTTGAAGATTCATCTACTAAGAGATAGTGTGATACTTACTTGAATAATATCTCTATCCTTCTTTTTGTCTTCAAGACCTTTGGAGAATTATGGATGATTCCCTTGAAAGATGTTTGCTAGGATTCTTCCACTAACAACTTCAAGATTGATGTCTTCCAAGTATACTTCTTCTTGCAAGGTGAAAACCCTTCTTGTAAGATTGATGTAGTTCTTTATCTTCTTTAATGTAGAAACCTTATATCTGAAGATCTCTTATCAATGAGCCTTTAACCAGATCCCTTCAAAAGATAGTCTTCTTCTTTTAGGCCTTGAAATCTTCCTATCCCGTCATCATCAATTCTTTCTAGTGTCCTTCTAGATTCCTTCCTCGCTCACCTTAGCTATCAAACCATGTTAGAAAATTTAAAGTGGAACCTTATTAAAATTAATTTTTTACCTTGATACTTGCTTTTGAATCTTAGTTATCTTCATTATGTTCTTTTAGTTAGGTATTTTCATCAAAGAATATCAAGAAGCAGTAATAAAAAAAGAGGACACATATGTTGTCTCTCATCTAGGGGAAACCCCTCCAAGGGGAAAACCGTGAAAATTTTCACTTCTTAGAATTTGGTTCAAATGAGATACAAAGGCCCAATATCTAGACCAAGTCCTTCTCCTAGTACCAAGTTAGCCCTTCCTCAAGTCCTTGAATTTTCATAAAACTGCTACAACTTGAAACATCAACCTCCCATCTGCACCACTACTAATCGACCTACAACTTTGACGTGCAACTTCAACCTACAATTTTGGCCCTAAAGATCCTAAATAAACCCTAACTTGAACTCCTTCTGGGATCTTCGAAGAGAAAGGCAACTCTTCCTAAGGTCAACGATGTATAGACAAATTTTCCTTCCTTCCAGCTTCCATTTTATGCACTTCATCCTACTGCAACTCTTCTCTACAACTTTGGCCTCTTCTCGCAACCTAGAAACCCTAGAATTTCGCATATGTGAGAGAGATAAAGCCCAAAGACAATATATTTTGACTTCCAAACTTCTTCTAGAACTTCACTCTCCTTTTCACATCCTCCCAGTTACCAATTAAACTATTTCCTTGATAGATAAAACTTGTGAGTGAGTGATTCCAAATGAGGTGATCTTCTTCCTTTTATATCCTTCTCAAGGGGTCTAATTCCCTCCTTTAGGCTGACTTGAGGATCCAAGAGTGAACTTGTACTTTTGGATATTTTAGGACTTTATAGACTTGAAAATAATTATTTTTACCATTACAAATTTCTCGCATGATCGATCTTATAAACATGATGTTGACTCCTTTCGCTCATGAAAATAAATCCTAAGACCGAAAAAACCTTAGAAGCAAAAATAACATGATTTTACCTATAATACCATCAATAATGAGCATGAAAACCATGCTTTAAAAAAAATAATTTTCTTTCTTCTTTTCTTGTTTGTTAAATATGATACATATTGAAATGAGTACAACAATTATGAATATTAAAACTAGTTACATTTCTCAATAGATAGTAGTGAACATATCCCAAATATTTCATTTCAAATCCTTTCCTATGTTCTTTATTTATAGATGCACTATAATTATCATTATTCCCTCTCATCCAAAGCTTATCTACATACACCAAAAGGTATACACTTGTTTTAACTAGTTTCTTAACAAACAAAGTTGAACCATCAATATCATAGTGTTTGAAACTGAGTTTGAAAAGAAGCTGAGGAAATTTCTCGTACTTGGCTTGCGGTGCTTGTTTGAGGCCATATAAGTATTTGAAAATGTTGCATACTTTGCATTGTTGACCCTTCACAAAAAATCCTTCTGGTTGGGACATAAAAAAATTCTCTTTCAAATTTCCATTTAAGAAAATGTGTGTTACATCCATTTCATAGATTTTCCAATTGTTCGGAGCTTCTAAGGAAAATAGTGTCTAGATGGTAGCACATTTTTTTGCGGGGGGGAATTTTCCTCATAATCAATGTCATCCTTTTATGCAAAAACTTTTTCCATGAGCCTAGATTTATGCTTGTGAAGTGAGCCATGTACTTTATACTTGTACTTGAATACCCACTTGCAACCAATTGGATTGATTCCTAATGGAAGATCAACTAGCTTCCAGGTGTCATTCTTGATCAAAGAATTGTATTATTTTTGCATCACTTATTTCCATTCACCATGATATGCGACTTATTCGAGGGAAGTTCGTTCAAAATATATAGACAAATTTAGTTCAAAATCATAAGAAAAATCCATATCAATAGGCGAATCAAAATATTCTACATCACCTCCATTTTTTCTAGCATAACTTCTTTTCCCTATATTTCCAACGCAATTAGGAAGCACACTTTTAATTCTCTTTGTGAGCCATTTTGGAGGACCTTTCTAAGAAGGCCCATACTACTTAGTTGATTGATATGGGGCTGAATACAAATTTATCCTTCCAATTCTCTCAATCACATCACTCAAAGTGTCTTCTTGATTAGTGGATGGAGCTTCATTAAGGGGAGACAATGTTTTAGAAGGATAATTTGCAGATTGATCCACTATAGGGATCTCCCCTTCAACATGAGGAATATCATTATCAAACTCTTGAAAAGACTTTGCATGCCCAAATCTATCCAAGCGATTAAGCTTCCACTCAACAACATTGATTTCAATCTTGGAAGATTCAAGAAAGGCCACATCTCTATATGTTATAATTCATCATAGAGACAGTATGCTTTGGAGGTATCTGAGTACCCCATGAAGATAATTTTTCAACTCTTTGCACCAAGCTTGTTTCTTCATTTCTTAGATATCAATATATAACAGGTGGAACCAAAATTTTGAGATGCCTCACCGAAGGAATGTACCACATTTCATAGGGAGTATTGTTTTTGAGAGCATGAGATGGAAACCTATTCTTAATATAAACAACACACATAACCACATCATCCCAAATATTCAGCTTAACAGTCTTGAAAAACAACATTGAATGTACCATATCTGTTGGCGATTATACGGCATGGTTGTTTGATGTTTTATCCCATGTTGTTGAAGATAATTTTCAAATTCATTTGAAGTATATTATTTTCCATTATTAGTTTGAATAGAGCCAATATGAGATTGTGTATCATTTTTAATGCATGCATGGAAGTTATTGAAAGTTTCAAAGGCTTCATATGTGTTCTTCCATAAATACACCCAACACACTCAGGTGTAGTCATCGATAAATGTCATCATGTATTTCTTACCATTTGTAGAAGTAATAGGATTTTGACCACACAATTAAGAATGAATGAGTTCAAGATTTCTATGTGTTATGGAATGAGAATCATGAAAAATTTGTTTTTTGTTCTTAGCTAAGTTTCAAGCATCATGTTGATTAAGTTTCCAAGAAATAATTGGCAAACCACTAACACCATTTTTCTTCAACAACCAAAGTTTTTCGTAGTTCAAATGTCCAAATCTAACATGCCATAAAATACTTAATAAAAATGTTCGTTCATCATAGTGAGAATCATATGAAACGTTATGTACATGAGAAGAGGCTCCTTGCAGCTTCAGAAGTCTTTTTTATTCTATCCTAGTCATAACAAGTGAGTTATTTGATGTCTTTTTGACCTCAAACTTGCCATCAAATATGTGAATAGAGTGTCCTTGCTGGTGGATGTGAACCATGGAAAAAAAGTTTCTCATGAACTCTGGGAGGTATAGAACATCATGTAGAAGAAATTGTGGAATACCAAGCATTTTGAACCTGATGGTGCCAAACCCTTATGGGCTGAGTTTTGACTTATCTACTAATTATATTAGTCCATAAACATTGTTAGCGAATTCTTCAAATAAATTTCTTTTAAAAGTCGTGTGGAAAGTTTCTCCTAAATCAAGTAATGAAGCATTTTTCCATGAATCAAGTGTAGCATTAAATAACTCTTTAGTTACTCCAATGTTGCAATGTTCCACAACATAATGAGTGGACTCGGGTGCTTAACCTTTCCCTTTATCTGATGATTTTCCTTTCTCTTCATCCCTTTCTTGTCTAAACTTGTCCCATGAGAGCTTACATGTGGAAGAATAATTACCATTTCTATTACATCGTATGCAATGAATACTAGTTATTTCTCCTTGGAAATGTCTTCCCCCTTGCCTCTAAACTTCTTCTTTCCTCATCCTCTTCTGATCTGTATGAGATCTTAATAAAATTTTGCTTAAGGCTTTGCAAATTAAAAGTGTTTAAATTGAGTTTTTTAGAGCTTTTATGTTAATTTTTAAACACATAAAGCATGTAAATAAACTATGAAATATACAGAAATAACACACAAATGCACCATAATAATAACCACAACACAACAAATGATGAAGGAGTTCACCCCTACGAGACTACATATCATTGGTCCAAATTCCAATGGCTTGAACCTCTTTCATTATGCTCAAAATGGTGATTACATACATTTTCAGTACTCAAATGGCTTCAAAACCCATTCAATCAGCTTAAGAATACACAAAATTTCTTGTTTAGCCTCTTTCTTATCCGAAATTGGTCAAAAAATGAAGAAGTTATGAGCCCCCCTAGTTTTCCTGCTAATCACACCACAATTTCCCCAAAATCCAGACCGGTCCTACATTTTCGCCCCATTTTCAGCTAACATAGCGACAATTTTCTGGAATTCCAGGAGAAATTGTCAGACCATTAATTTGCCCATTAACACCATCAATCCGAAATTAAAACTATTTGTTTTGCTGCCGATTTTTTTTTTTAATATGAAACTCGGTGGTTAATCTGTAACTATTGATGGTTAAGGGAGGTTGGTCACCTATCGATTTCATGGTAGTAAATGTGTGGATTTGGATGGCGGCTTCACATTGGTGGTCACAGAAATTGTCAACAGTGGTGGTGTGACATGTTACGGGTTATGGTTGGTAGTTATGGTGGAGGTTCTGCCATGCCCCCGGTCTTTAGCAGAGATCATATATTAAATGCTATGGGGGAGGGAGGGGGAGGGGGGTGTCGAGGCTAAGCCCTGGCCCCCAACCCCCAACCCTCAGAGGCATAAACTTTAACAATATTTTTTAACCTTAGGATTAATGAGTAATGCATTGAAGCAGTTGGAGTATGGAAATGTTTGTTGGATGGAGGTCTGGTGTTTGACCCCTGCCCGATCTGCTCGACCCTTACGAAATGTTTGTGGCCTCCTGTGCTGCCACATGGAGGCCTGTAGTTGGGCCACGTGGGAGCATGTGGTTGCCCATCATTTCAACCAACCAAATCACGCCAACCAATAGACAATGAAACCTTGACAATTGGTGAGGCCTAAGAAGCCTAAAAAATACCTTTCGACCAACTACAATAGGCCATGTGCAGCCTACCACTGGCCCAAAATACACAGTTGCTTGTCCTTTTTTTGGCAAAATTCATCTTTTTGGAAAAACAGATAGAATGTGTTTTTGGGAGCGTATGGTGTGGATTTTCCATGAAGTGAGTTGCACCAGACTAAGAATGGCGAGATCTACGTGGTCTTTCAAGTTCTGCACCATTCTGACAACTTTAATTTTTTAGCATGATTTTGAGCACCTGATCACTCCTCCCCACTGAAAGCTTTTGTACCCAAAATATCACTTTCAGTTGTTCAACAGATGAGGGTATAGTTCCCTCACCTTTCCAATCTTGATCCATTTGTCCTTGCTTGGATTTGTGGCTTTTATCCCCCAAAAAAGGTACTCCACATTCCCTCATTTTTAATACCTTGTTCTTCTATCAAGAATGGTGTCTTTTTGTAGTTCATAAAGGTATTTAGGAGAAAAATCCTCAATGGAAGGAATCTGAACATTTTCTTCTTCATCTTCAATCAAAGGTGGCTCATACAACCTTAAGTTCTCAACATTAACAACAACATAAATTTGCATATATGAAGGAAAATCCAACCTGAAGGCATTATCACCAATCTTTTCTAAAATTATGAATGGACCATATCAAATTTCTTTATGTTTTTTGTCTTCTCCTTGAAGCCTTTATTTTATAATGTGAAGCCAAACTTCATCACTGACTTGGAATTTGTGATCTACATTATGCTTATCGTGCCTTGTTTTGTAATTGACTTGGCTCTTTTCCAGCTGTTCTTGGACTGCTTGATGCACCAATTGGATTTTTTTCAATGGAAATTTTAGCTTTTTCTATGTCACTATGACCATCAATAGAAACATCCTTTCCAAAAGTTAAGTCCCAAGGATATTTAAACAAGTATCCCAAACATGCCTCAAATTTCAATGTTTGAGTTGAAGAGTGCTTGGCCCGATTGTAAGCATGTTAAATATAGTGCACATTTTTATGCCACAACTTAGGATGCTTGTTGGAATAACCACGAAGAAGATGTATCACAATCCTATTCACCACCTCTATTTGACCATCTTTTTGTGGATGAAATGTTGTACTCTTTTTCAATTTGGTGTCCATTAATCCTGACAAGCTTGACCAAAATTTCCCAACAAAGAGGGAATCTCGATCACTAACAATGGATATGGAAAATCCAAAATGCATTTAGTGCTCAGGAAAGTTTGGCCTTATGACCCAAAAGGAATCCTTCATTGAATGGAGAGCTAACCTTGACACATGGCCTTTGGCTTCGCAGATGGAGGTCGAATCTTCGGTTGCAGAAGGAAGGGGCGACACTGCTTCAACGGGTACAGGAAGGAAAGGGCAGATTGACGAGTCCAATTTTTTAGAGGAATTAGAAGGTAGGGATATAGGGGAGGGATCCCATCCCTCCAAGAGACATATAATTGATGATGTGGAGATTTTCTAGGAAGAGTAGCCGCAAGAGGAACTGATCCGATACAGGGAACCTGACAAGAGCAAGGCCAGCTTCAGGGTAAATTACGATGGAACTTCCTCTTCGGAACCCTCTAGGATATCATAGGCCGTTTCAGTAAATAGAGCCGAAGTAAGGGAAGAATTTGGAAGCAGAAACCATACAGTAAGGGAAAAACTCCAAGTAGAATTGGCTGGGTTTGTTGATAAATAACATACCCGGCTCACCTCAGAGCTGGATATGGATAAATAATAGTTGATAATAGCTATCACTGAGGCAGTGCTAGACCCTACAGCTGATGGAGTCGACTATTGAGCTTTGGAGGTTGCTGTGAATCTAGAAAATGTCCCTTTAACTGACAAACTTGGTCTCCACCAATGCATCGGGGATATGTTAAGGGACGAGGTTGTGAAGCTTGCGCTTGCACTAAGGAAGATGGAAGACAAATAAAAAGAGGTGTTAGAGAATTATAAGAAAGAGAGGGCAAGTGCCAGAGGCATAAGCAACAACTTGCACAATCTCAGAAGGATAATGATTGAAAAAGGAAGCGACAAAGACGGGATCCGGAAGAAAATCATCCTCGATCTAGAGGTCGAAAACTTAGAGTTGAGGAGGAGAAGCAACATCCCCCGTGGGAAATATAAACAACCTGAGGAATTAATCCAGGTGGAAAGAGAGAAATCAGCCCTCACTGATACCATTGCTTGGGAAAGGGATGAGAATGTGAAAACGGCTGCAGAAATGGTTGCCCTCAGACAGAAATTGGTTGAATTGTAGGGGAAATGGGACACACATGTCTGTGTGACTCCAACCTTCGATACACCAGGTACCACTCTCGCACATTTAACCAAGGCTCTGTCAGACCTAAAAGTCTCAGAAAAGAAAGCCCATATAGCACAGCAGAAAGTTCAGGAGTTGGTAGCTATGTTGGAACAAAATGACAAGGTGATAGAGGCCCTGAAAGAAGAGGTGGAAGGAGCGAAAAGGGAGAAGCTGCAATAGGAAAAGATCATCAAGGATCTGAACAAGAGGATGAAAGGAAACGCAACCCTCCTGGAAGCTAGGCTCCTCATCTGGACCGACATTATATCGGAGGTAAGGAAACGTTGGAAGCATATTATGTTAATGAATGATAAGAAGATTGTGGTCCGATTTTTTAAAGGGAAGTTGCAGGAAGGCCAAGCGGAAGCCAAGGAAAAGGTGGTCATGGCCAAGAAGTATATCACTTACCTAAATGGATTGGACTTTGAAGAGTTGGTTTTCCAAGGGATTGAAGACCGTTTCAGGGGTGTTTCGGGGAATTATCACCCTAGAGGTTCGTTGGGTTACAACCTCCACAGAGCAGGGGCATGCTACTTAACAGAGACTCACACAACCATGCACATTCAGAAAAACTAAATAGAGTAGAATGAGAAAGTTACCCGTTGGTCCTACGGTTGAAGAAGATCCCGCAGGGTTCAAACCCCCAGCAACCGTCCTTCCTTATTAACCTGAAATACAAGAAGAAACAAGCACAAAGGACTGGTTGTACAGCATATATCTACTCTAAATGTCAGTGAGATTCACATAAAACATTAAATAAATCATAATGAATGCTTGTATAACAAATATTCTCATACATATAAGCATACACTAACACGTTTATTTTGGGAACAACATGGTACTTCTGTATTATAAATAGCATGTACAAAAGTAACGAGTGGAGAGATCACCTGATCCTTCCACGGCCTTCGCAGACCGTCGTCCGGATCCGTCCAGCCCTTGCCTCGCTAAGACTCCTTCCAAACTGGTGCATACGAGATGACATATAAGGGGATGTACATCTCAAGGAAACAAGGGTTTCCTACAATGAACTGGGAAAGTGCAGGAGGCACGGGGAATCAGACTTGGATAGGGAATACCAACAGAGTATAATATCAAAAAATTCTCTCTCTCCCCCTTAGGCCATACACATGAGGGGCTTTTATACTCCCTCCAATTAGTTTCAACAGTTGGAAACAGTTGGCCACGTGCTGGGGTGGTTGAACTACCTGAGTAACCATCAACCCAGCCCAAAAATAGGGAATTTTTATATATTTTTTAATCATTTTAATGGCATACGCGGAAAAGTCTAGCTGGAATCGCGTATACACGCGGAAAAGTGCGGGCATAGTCGCGTATGGGGATTTTTACACTGTTTTTAAGTGAATTTGTCCAAGTCTGTAGGAATGGGTGCCCAAAACCATCAAAGCAATCATGAATCATGTCAAGGTGAGAAATGATGCTATAACAAGGGGAGTGATGGAGATTAGAAGGGTAATTGAGAAAGAGACCGCGCGTGTAAATGCATTGAGTGGTTTGGAACAGGTTGCTAAGGGAGTGGAGAAGTTTGAGAAAGAATGGGATGAGATGGTGAAAGTAGGCCTCCCATCATGTTGGGAGCCTGTAACGGCTGCGTTTTCAGGTCTAACTGATTACAAAAAGAAGTTGACAGCTGTTATGAATCAGACCAATCTTCCCTATGAGAAAACCACTCGCCTGAAAGCCAAAACCAGAATTTCTGCCCTGGGCAATGATATTTCCCTTCTCTTTCAGATCAAACAGTGCTTGGCCGTCCACGTGGATTACTCAAAATTTACTGATATACAGGCCTTAGTGGAGATTTTTGCCACTATGCCCCCACCAGAGGTTACCATATGGCAGAAATGCAGCGAGTATGTAAATGTACTAGTCACCACACCATCCCTCCAATCACCGCCTCCTCAAAAACATAAAGATGGCTCGTCCACATCATCAGTGCTTCCCAATCAACCAGTAGTAGCTACACCTCATATTTCCAAAAAATGATGCTCATGATCCAGCCCTAGTGGTCGTTTTACTTGTTATTTCTTTTACTTTGTAATATCGGGTGAAATATCCATTTTACCCTATGCATTTTATTTTCAGTTTAAGTTGCTTCGTTTTCAGTTGGCACCTTCGTTAAGGCCACTACACAGATGATGAGAGGCGTCTTTCCTCATTATCAATTTTTATTTTGATAGAGACAAGAAACATAAAATATATTTATGTAAACTAATATCGGTCTAAAAATATCTTTTGCAAAAAATTAGCACACGATTATAAAAGAAAGAACCTGATTTTATGCAAGGGTTCCAAATTTTCTAGAACAGAGACTGTTAGTCGTAAATGTTCCTTTTTGTAAAGTTTTAAGGCTTTCTTGTAGTGTATGTTGAAGAATCCCATTGGGAAATCAAAATGTATTCTTCTCTTGTGAGATGGATTCCTGGTGAGATCAGTCATAGTTTGTATTCCCTCTATTATACTCTAATACAACTTTTTTTCGACATTTCAATCACTCTCTTTATATTATAAGGTATCATAATGCGAGTGTTGATTAATTAGATATGAATTTATCTATGAAAGGATACTCATGTCTATTGGTCGATGGCACTTTAAATATGGCTCGAATTTTTGATATTATTTTCATATGTTATATCTCATTTACACGCCTTTCTTCTGATATTAGCTTGTGATAGATTCTTATGTGATAATAAGACTATCCATAGTTAATATTTTCTTCATTTGCTACTGTCATTTCCACACTCCTTATTTTGGTAACTGTGCATTGTGTTTCATGTTTGACCCTCCTTATAGCATTTTAAATCCGGATTCATCTTTGATATGTGCTTATAGACCCTTATTGTCATACCATTGGGCATGATTGCTTGTTTATCTCTGTTCATGAGGTCTCGGTCCAACCTTATGAAGTTTTAAAATAATTTCTAAACAAGAGGCTTTATATCCCTGACCATAGAAAGTTTCTCTGAATACTCTTGGCTTTAAGATGTCCTAGGCATTCGTCCTTCACAACTCAGGGTTGTCTCTAGGAGCTACAACATCTTTTTGGCATCATTACCGGGGAAAAAATTTGAATATCTTATCACTGGGTATGACAAGAACATTCACCCTTCAAAATTAGGTGAGCATGAAGGGTTCAGAGTTGTATATCCCTCACCTTGGCGACTCCACTGCCCTTTGAAGTATAAAATCCATTTGTAGTCCTGGTTGATCAAAAGCCCCACCTAAGGTTAGATACCTCTCAGTTGAGAATGCCTTCCGTATCGGACCCAGAGAAGATCTTATTCAAAATAATCGAGAAAGAAAAGCAAGCTGCTCATATTGACATACCCGAATTCTCTCTTGAAGACTCCCCATATTCCTCACAGCAAGCTCAAACCCAAGGCCCTAGTTCCACTACGAGAGTCCTTGAATACCCACCAGATAATCCTTTCCTTGAAAAATCAGAGGTAAAATACGAAGCCAAGTTAGCAAATATGTAATGTTCCAAAATTTTTGCAAATAAATTGGAACATTAATTTTTTCTCATATTATCTAGGAGATAAATAAGATAGGTAATGAGACCCATTTTCATAAATAAAATCCCACATGAGGTGAGAAGGGATCCATGGAGTAGCCATTTTTGCACCTCCTAGTGTAAAATGGGGGCAAACACATGAGGATGAGGCCATGTTGACCAAGTCAACAGCGCAACCCAAGAGGGTGTAGCTTGCTTGGGAAGATAGCGCGGTTAGAGATTGAGGAAGATTCCTTGTGGGAGAAACCCTAGTTGGGTGGGGTCCATGGCATGGAAACATCATTTTGTATATAAGGAGGATGAGGCAGCCATAGAGAGCATTATTGAAGATTTGGACTTTGAGTCTATTTGCAGTCTCCAGCTGTCCAGCTGAGTTGCAGTGCCTTTGGCATGAGGGATTCCTATTGAGGAGTTCCTCTCCTCTCTTGAGTAGCTCAAGGAGGATTGCTCTTCATTTCTCCATATTCAGGAATTTGGCCATATCCATTACTTCATATGCAGCGTAGTCACTGGGTTGTGTTGCAGGTGTTGTAGTGGAGGAGATTCCACAACACCATTCCTTGTATCATCTCTCATAGGAAAGAGTTCCTATTCTTTGGGAAGATCAACAAGGAGGGTTATAGAGCTGATTTGCATATTTTGGCAGCAGGGAAAGCTTCTCCAATCTTCATCAGTGCAGTCCCCTCCATAGACTGCGTTATCTCAGAGTTTGTCTGTAGTGGGGGTTTTCTCCATCATTTTGGAGGAAGAGATTTCTAGTGCCGAGATCATCCTTGAACTTAAGGAATCCATTGGAGGAGGTTGTTTAAGTTTTCAAGCCATATTCATTCTCCTCCTTCTATTGTATATTTTGAGTTGTTGCAGCTACCCAGAAAATCCGGCATTATTGTATCTTCATATTTTGTACATGTATTATAGCCATTTAGAGGATTGTTGTAGTGTTGTTTTCAGGGGTTGAGAGCTTGCTCCCCCTCATTTCTTGAGCTATTATTGTAATATCATTTCATTTCCATCTTACATGTTGTAGTGTCTCCATTTGAATTCACAGTCATAGCTAGGGTTCACATGTGTAGTTGTGTTTATCTCATGATACTTGTACTTCTACCTTGAGGATTGGCATTTTTCATCTTGAGCATCATTTCCCTCAAGATTTTGTATACATTTGTAGCTGTTGTTATTATAATAATATGGCTATGATTTCTTCAGCATTTTATGAAGTTTAAGCAAGTTACTCTTCATGCTTATGTTTTTCATGTTGCTGTAGCTAATCCCTTTAAGCAAGATCTTCTGAGGAAGAAGTGTTTACATAGCTATAGGCAGGGTCTGAGAAAGGGCCAGATAGCCTCCAATTCTCATCCTCTCTTTAGAGGTGACATAACTGGTAAAAGCCCTCTAAGTCTATCTCTCACATAGCCTTGTTAATATTTTTTACAAAGGAGTTCTTCAGCGGTGAAAAAACTGTTGATTTCCATTTCAGATTATTACAGTGGTATCGAAGCATCTTTCTTGGCTCAGCCTATAGCCTTCAAGCACAAGAAAGAAGAAATAAAGATGATGAAGAGAATGAGCTTGTTCTCATCAGTTTTTAGATCCGGAAAGAACCTCTTCAAATAGGTTGAGGAGAAAGAAGAAAGAGAGGAGGAAGGACCTTGCACTTCCTATTATCATCAAGAAGGAGACATAATTTTGAGCAGGAAGAAGACTCCATTTTTTGATGGAGAAAAAGGGGATAAGCTTACAATGCTTCTTCCTAAATCTGCACAGAGCATTCATGAAGATCTCAAGGAGATTAGGAGGGAAACAGATGGAGAAACCCAAATAGGGTTTGATCCTAAAGCAAACTCTATATTTGCACATAGTGGATGTGAGCATTCTGCCACACACTATGAGGGTCAGCGTAGTCATAGTCCTAGCAATCCCATAAGGGAGGTGGAAGAAGAAGAAGGAGTGACCAAGGAGAAAAGGCAGCATGGTAGATCTTATCTATCACATTTTGATGGTTCACTTGCTGGTTCAGCCAAAGATTGGGTGGAGGAGTTAGACAGCTTTTTGCAGCAGCACCAAATTCTGGAAAGTCAAGCTACTAGAGTTGTAGCACTGCATATGAAAGGTAAGGCCTATGCTTGGTGGATCTTTGAATCCTTTTCCTTGAAGAATAATGACATTACATCTTATGCAAATTTCACTAAGGCATTAGTGAAGAGATTTGATGGGAGGATTCATGAGACACACATGATGGGTTTGCAAAAAGAAAACCAAGCAAAACCCTTGCATGAAAATGCAATGCCTCTTCAGAAAATAGTGAAGGAGGCCAAAAATCTGAACCAAAACCTGCTCGAGAGGGAACTTTCATCTCACATCTTGGAGTAAGGAAGCATGGGGGTCTCTTTGTTTAAAGAGGATCCAATTGTTGGGAGGCTGCCCATTCATGTGGAGAAGGTTGGGGGCAGCAGCGCTGTCATTTCTAGAGCCTGTCTAGACTCTCAGGCAGAGAGGAAAGGAGCTCATGCTCCAAAGAGAGGGACCCTTGCAACTTTGTAGGAAGCTCCCCAAGATCTCATGTGTGGAGATCAAGGCATAATTCATGTGCCATTATTGGAGAGGTGTGAAACCATGGAGTCACAAGGAGGAGATGGGGAGAAGAACCAGCAACATGAGTTGAGGAGCACTCACCCATATCCATTTTTGGAGGTTATTGCACCAAGGAGGGAGGATGGATTGCGCAGTCAAGGCATGGACATGAGTGTTCATCCATATGTTCAGTCTTCTCTTGATGGATATGTTCACTACATGGAGGCATTTCACCCATGGGGCTACTAGTTCAGCAGAGGAGGATGGTTGCTTCACACTTGGAGGCACCACTCACTGATTCTGTAGAGGTGGGAACCTTCAGAGAGCCTGAGACAGTAGTGGGAGTTTTGGATGGATTCATGAAGGAGGGATGAATTTCCTCAACCTCATCTACACCTACTCTCATTGAAGATTCTGCGCTGTGGTAGATGCAACCCGGGAAGGATAGCAACCTTGCAATTTGTGACTTGGGCATAGGAGATGTCAAGGAGGAGGACAACCATATGACAGATGTTCTTCATGAGGAACTACCAGCGCTATCATTATGGAGGATATATTTGCATTGGAACTCCCGGATATTGGTGGGATATTCCAATGATTATTTCACTTGCAGGACATCTACTGATCAACATAGGAGGAGATGCACCAACCATATGGAGATGGGGGAATCATCACAACCACCCCTTTTTCCTCTATGGATGAGAGGAGATTCATCTATGAGTCCCTCAATTGATATGAGCAGAGAACATGGTAAGGGAGTACATTGTTTTTCACATGATCATTTGTATGATATATGTATGCATCCCTTAACCATACACATGCAGAAGAATGCTCCAAGGAGGAGCATACATTTTGCTAGACCTCACGGTTTAGTGGGGGCCATAAGCATGGCTAATGGCCATTACCTTGGAAGACTTGGGGAGGATAGAGATCATGGAGGACATGCTCAATTTTTAACAGGTATCATTTACCTTCCCCAAGCTTGTGAGGAGATTGATGCAACACACCGGTGGTTGAGCAGCCACAATTTTTATCAGTCTCTATAGTAGTGGAGCACTAAGCTGCGCTGGCTGCACTTGAGGGACCATTGTCCTTCTCATTTGTTACACATGGAAGCAAGCATGGTGCTCCTATTTTCTCGCTATGATTCTATTCTTCATGCCTTCCTGAGGAGCAGGGTTGAGGAGGAGACACATAGGATGGATGTGTCCACTGAGGGAGGAGCCCCTTACATCTTTTGCATTGCATGTTCTAATGGGAACATGAGAAATGGTATGGTCACTACAGTAGCAAAAATGTTTTATTATGAGGTGAGCCATATGATGGGTATGAAACCATATGAGGATGATTCCCAACTCATCACATATAGAGATGTTTGGGCCAACATGTCTTGTAGCGTTGGGGGAGAGACCTTGGGAGGTCCAACCTTCTTCTTGCCACTTGATGGCAACATTATTTCAGCCCAGGATCAGAAGACACTCTACAATTATATTAAGTGGAGAGATGGACAACGTGGGGTATATTATATGGTCTACCATGTGCAGAT
Organism: Pinus albicaulis; assembly: GCA_034641835.2. Taxonomy (NCBI): domain Eukaryota; kingdom Viridiplantae; phylum Streptophyta; class Pinopsida; order Pinales; family Pinaceae; genus Pinus; species Pinus albicaulis. The sequence goes on along the minus strand of CM076572.1, from coordinate 1,450,194,147 downwards.
TATTAGCCCACCTTCTTTGCCGGAGCCAAAGGTGGATGAAAGTTTTCCTGAGTTGCCTAGTTGGGAGGTGACTCAATTTGCATGGCACATCACTTGGGGATGGATGGACCATATGGGGGAGACAATTCCCATTATATTTCAGACTCCATTCCTCAAGGAGGGACCTCTAGACACCACTTGCTATCCTCTTGAGCATTATACCTTACATGATGATGGCTTGGCAGCTACTTGCATGCTAAGGAGGAGCATTGTGGAGGATTGGATTGATGAGATAACATCACTGCACTTGGAGAAGATCATCATACAGGAATGCTACAAGAAGAGGAGAATAAGACACAGTCTATCCTTTCACTTGCTTGAGGGAAAGCAATCTTTGGGAGGGGAGGACTGTAATGCTCCAAATTTTTTGCAAATAATTTGGAACATTAATTTTTGCTCATATTATCTAGGAGATAAATAATATGGGTAAGGAGACCCATTTTCATAAATAAAATCCCACATGAGGTGAGAAGGGATCCATGGAGTAGCCATTTTTGCACCTCCTAGTGTAAAAGGGTGGCAAACACATGAGGATGAGGCCATGTTGACCAAGTCAACAGCGCAACCCAAGGGGGTGTAGCTTGCTTGGGAAGACAACGCAATTAGAGAGGGAGGAAGTTTCCTTGTGGGAGAAACCATAATTGGGTGGGGTCCATGGCATGGAGACATCATTTTGTATATAAGGAGGATGAGGCAGCCATAAGAGCATTATTGAAGATTTGGACTTTGAGTCTATTTGTAGTCTCCAGCTGTTCAGCTGAGTTGCAGTGCCTTTGGCATGAGGGATTCCTGTTTAGGAGTTCCTCTCCTCTCTTGAGTAGCTCAAGGAGGATTGCTCTTCATTTCTCCATATTTAGGCATTTGGCCATAGCCAATAATTCATCTATAGCACAGTCACTGGGTTGTGTTGCAGGTGTTGCAGTGGAGGAGATTTCACAACACCATTCCTTGTATCATCTCTCATAGGAAAGAGTTCCTATTCTTTGGGGAAGATCAACAAGGAGGGTTCTAGAGCTGATTTTCATACTTTGGCACTAGGCCAATATTCTCCCACCTTCATCATCACAATCCCTTCCATAGACTGCATTATCTCAGAGTTTTTATGCAGTGGGGGTTTGCTCCATCATTTTGGAGGAAGAGATTTCTAGTGCTGGGATCAGCCTTGCACTTAAGGAATCCATTGGAGGAGGTTTTTTCAGTTTGCAGGCCTATTGTGGTCAGCAACAACCCCCCTTCTTATTTAGCATTAGTAATAATATTAAATAAGTGGGGACCCTTAATTTAAAAAAAAATCAAAAAATTAATTAGTGCTTGTTTTCTTTTTCAATAAAACTTACTATCATCAACTTGAGAAAATTCCTTGGAAGATCTTTAAATAAACTTAAGTTTATGATAGATTAGAATAAAACCTTTCTTTGAAGAAAATATCGCATCCATCGCAAAATATAAAAGATATCTTTTGCAAAACAAAATCTTCTAAATTGCGATAGCGCGATCCGAAAAACTATGCATTAAAATATTTATCACAAATCGCATATCGCAGAAAATATATTTAACGAATATTTTTCATATGTTATATTTTGCGATATTGCGATTTCACGATATTGCGACTTCGCAATGTTACGAGATTGTGATTTGTGAATGTTGCGATTTTGTGATGATTTCGATTTAAGAATATTGCGATCTACAATATTGCGATTTTGTGATATTGCACAGCAAATCGCAGATCGCATTATCGCAGATTCTTAAAAAAGCTTGTTGTACGAAGAAAATATTTCCATAAATCGATATCCGTTATGCGCTTTAATGTCAAGTTAATGAATGGATTTTCAATTATTAATGAAAAGGATTTTGTTTTGATTGAAAGGTTATTTCATGTTAAAATAATATATTTCATATGCCTTTGGCATTTAAAACTATCCTATCACCTTTCCCATATCATTACTCTCACTTAATTCGTAAAACCGCAGGCGTGAAGGAGCAGAAGACTATACAAAGCAATACTCAGAGTATTATGGGAAAGAAAGAGAAAGCTCCGAGTTCTGAAAGTAAAGAGATGGAATCCTTGTACGCAGACACTGCTTGCAACAAAGATGTCGATATTACCACTTGGGAGGGTATGCATAATTTGATACAAGAAGAAAACCCAGAGTAATGGAAGTCGCGACTACTGCAGGCTCAAGTAATTATTCTGAAGCATCTCTTACAGAGTTGGCTTGTTCATTTTTGCACCGGATAGCAGCAAGACCGAGAATTCTTCCATATACAGACATGGTGAAATGGGTGCTGGATAGCACTGATATTACAGATAGACAGTTTAAAACTCCAGATCAAGAGCTCATCGGGTCGTTTACTCTGGAGGATTTGAGGCTTATGTATCATTTGCCGGAACCTCAGGCAACCTACAACAAAAAATTTATGGAGAAATTTTCCAAGGAAAATGCAAACTTGGCGGAATGCACCAAAGAATGGAACAAAAGAGATGAACCACTCAAGAAAGATAAACACGGTATGTACAGTACTGGTTCAGTCACTTCCCCATATTGTTTTGCTGCTGCTATGCTATGTAGGATTTTTGGAAAGCCTGACATTAATAAGTTTTTGCCTGAATAGCTTCCGTTGTTGAATGCTGCTGTTAACGCTACCATTGTAGACTGGGATAAAATTTTGTCTGATAACTTAGCCACAACTATTTTCAATTACCGGTCTAAAGAGGCTGTCTTTTAGAGGATTTATCATCCTTTTTATCTATCTACCTATGTTATGGATTCAATCTACTTTGTTTCTAAGTTCCCTTTAATGGGTTGGCAATGGACAATTCAAGATCCCTTGCCCATTCATGTATATCACAAAGAATTGTGGGAATCAAAGTTTGTTCCTCATTTTTACAAGATTTGCCATGGCATAATGTTGCCTCTGTACAGAATATTGTATAATAAGGATGCTCCAAGGTTTTCCCCAGAAGCAGAAGTAGACATTCTCCCTGTCGCAAGATGGTTTGGAGAAGAATTTTTTACCTATGTGAGGGTTTTTGGAAGCTTTTCTTCTCCTCATGTTTTACCCCTATATGTTCCAGATAAACTCATAGCTCGGGAAATTGCATATCAAACCTGTGGAGACGAAGGTTTGATGAAAGAATTAAAGGATAAAAATAAGGCCATTTGGCCATAATTTCCTGTGTCATGCGGAACATTTTCATTATTTGATGTTGGTCATGTGTTTAAGGAAGTAAACAATATTACATGTTTACAATTGTTCAAGTTTCCAAGAAGGCTATTTGATCCATATGATGTTGTCAAGGATTTCACCACTGCAATCAAAGTAAGAGTAATTTCTAGAGAAGAAGATATTTTTGATGATATGTTTCAGGAAAAAGGTTCATTTAAATAAATTTTTCATTTAGCCCAAACACGGTTCTCCCCAGAAGAATTTCAAGAGTTTAAAATGTACAGGGAAAGAAGATTGACCACTATCCCTTTGGATAATTTGCACTTGGAACCCGCAAGGGAACCAACTCATAGTGTCAGTCTCAGTGGCAGCTCAGATACAGAAAGGTCTAAGTCAAAGTCTGGCAAAGAAAATTATGAATGTTCTAAAAAGTCTGGTAATGATAAAAGTGAAGGCTTAGTGAAGGATACAGCTCAGTCAAAAGAGCTTTCACAACACCAGACTTCAACCACTCCACAGTTGAATCTTCCACCTCTCACTGTACAACAACCATCCACCAGCACTCAGTTAGATAAGGAATGGGAAACATTTAATGATTTGATTAATGTTGAAGGACAAAACATGCAAACTCTTGTACAGACAGGAAAAGGTTTAGCTACAGGAATAAGTGACAATGTCACAGAAACTGAACATATACCCATTACTCCCTCTTCTAAACTTGTACTTAAGATAGAGGACATCCCTCCTCTAGATATATTCTACAGCCCGCAGTATAAAGCAGTAGTAAGGAAGCAAATAAAGAAGAGGAAATTAGAGAGTGTGCTCCCTACTGATGCAGAACAATTGGATGTTTTATGGAAAGATCCTACTACGGATCCAACTAAAAATCTTACTAAGTTATCTCAGATTACAGGAGCTTATGCCTCCGCAAATATTGACAAAGCATCTGAGGTACGATTATTATTAAATGAAAAAGAAGATCAAATACAAGTTCTGCAACAACAATTGCAACAAGCTCATGCTAACAGTGAAGCACAGATAAAACTTGAAAAGTTACAGCAAGATTTTCAACAAATGAAAATCAGCTATCAGAAAAGTGTGGCCAAAAAAGAGAAACAAATACAGATTATCCAAGAGGAGCATAAAGATGATCCCAAGCTTATGGATTTTATCTCAGAGTATATTTCTTTGAATAATCAGCTACTACAACAACAAGATATATTATGCCAGAAAATCTCACAATGGAACTCTTTTTGTCAAGAAAGTGATAAAATCACTAATCATGTTGTATAATTACGACATGATTATGATTTAACTAATGAAAGAGTTACTAATTATTTGGCATGGAAAAAGACAGAGGAAGGAAAAAGAGCAGGAGCACCAATCATCAATGAAAACCATAAAGAAATGCTCTTCAATAATTGAGATGAACATATAAGAGAGGCAGAAAAAGCAGCAGAAGAAGCAGCTACATCAGCGAACAACATTACTGATTGTGTAAATTAAAATTTGCACAAGGTTAATTTGATTTCAGAAACTATTCCAGGATACCTACCACGAGCACAGAAATTGCAAACAGAGTGGAAACAGAAAGCTGAAGAAAAGAAAAAATCAATTCAAGGGTTAACAAAGTTAAGTTAGGATTCTTACTGGACATGTCTGGTAAAACCACACAATCAATGCAGTGCTCTTAATTGCATCATTAATTCTGCTGAGAAGATCGCGCCAACACTTGTCAATTCTGTTTTTTCGGGACAGTTAAACTCTAAAGTTGGCCAGCCTCCTCTTCTCAAATCAATGCTGGATGCTTGCAAATTCAAAGATCAGATTCATAAGTAGTTAGTTGATAGTTTTTAATTTAGATTTAGTTTTAAATTTTACTTTATTTTTGCCTAGAAAAGGATGGTCTTTTAAACCAAATCCTAAATTTTTGTAATAAACTATTTTTAGATTTAGTTAGTAGTATTTAAACCCTTCTCATGCATTCAGAGAAGGGTCCTGAAATTTGTCAAAAACTTATCCTCAGAACATGCACTTCTGCACCCTCAGAGGAGGTTTTGATGAATGAATGGAACGAGATTTATTGATATCTGTGTCTAATATCTGCTACTGATGTTGCACTTCTGTACTCTTAGTAGATGTTGGATTTAGAAGAAGATAAGTCATTATTGTTTCTAGCTCATGAGTAGAATCAGTTATAAATGGTACTTTTATCTCTTAACTTTTTCTGCTTCTGTGTTAAAATTGATATTTATGTTCATTTATTTATATATTGATGCTTGAATGCTTAAGTTATCATTTGGAACTTTTGTACGGTGATAGCTATTTATTTATGCTTGATGTATGAATAGCTTATTATGCGATATGTTTTTCACAACTGTTTCATCTAACTTTTTATATGAAGTGGTTTATCTTTATTGAATTCTTTTCTTATAACATTTGAATGATCTTTATTACTGATTGTTATTTGAAATCATTTTAGATCGCATAAATAGAGAGATTACATCCTGGGTTAGTTTAGAATTAGATATTTCTGTTTAAATTAGAATATAATTTTCATATGATTAGATTAGAAATAGAATAAAAGAATTTCACTTAGGAACCTTTTTAGAAAGGAAATATCTATTCTCAACACACACACACATATTGGGAAACTGATCCCATTATCCCCAGTCGGACCCACTAAACCAAACGGAAAAGGAGCTGCTAACCAAGGTCCGGACCGAGTGGGTATCCCCCTTGTTGTAGACCAGATTTTTGGGGCTTCAACATATTTGGCACTAGAAGGAGGGCACGAAATATGTATGGCAAGTAAATATAAATCTAAATACCATTCTGAGAGTAAATCACCCTCACCATCTCCCCTGACTTCTCCATCACACTCAGAAATTTTAAATCTAGAACTAGAAGTCGAAAGAAGAACAGACACTGTTACAAACCCTGACTTTTCAAAAGAATCTGCTATTGAACCTTCGGAAGTTGAATCTTTGATTCATAAACTTCAGCGATTTTTAATATCACCTCAAATATCTGATAAATTTCAAGGCAGTGTAACTTCGCAATATAATCCTGCTCATCCCCTCACCAGATTACAGAGTGAAAAGCTTGGCATTCAGCCGACTGAATTACCTCTACCTCCAAGGAAGAGAGCAAGGAAATCACCTAAAGGGTCTGATAGCGAGACTCTTTCATCATCATCATCCATCTCAACCTCTTCACTGCGAAGTCAACTGTCCACCCCTCCACTTCAGACTATTGTCCCTCACTCCACTGGAACTTCCACATCACCTTCTCAATCATCTGTAATTATAATGTCTTCATCTTCCCAATCACAAGTATCATCTTCTGCACTTTCCTCTGTTAGTAGTTCAGCAATGGCCCAAATGCCATGGAATAATCTAGGGGCAGTCTTAATTCCTGCCCCCTTGAGTCAATTACCAGCCCATCTTGAAAAATGGTTGCCTAAGTTTAATCCTGAAGCAGGCATGCTAGCAGAAGAACATATAAACAACTTTATGTTGTCCATAAACCTCAATGGAGTTATTAATGAAGATGATGTTGTCCGAATTTTTCCCTATACCCTACAAGGAGCAGCTGGATCATGGTATTTCTCATTACCATCTGGATCTATCACTAGTTGGGACATCTTTCAAGATCAATTTTTGACTAAATTTGGTGATGACGGGTCTACAGCGACATTGATCAATGATCTGTCTAATCTTAGAGCTGATTCAAAAGAAATTATCAAGGATTTTAATTCACGTTTCAATAAATTGTTAAACAAAATTCCTATTGCTTCCAAGCCTAGCGAAGAAGTGCGAAGTGAATGGTACATTTCTGCTTTACCATCAAACATAGCAATCTTTGTTGATAGGGCTAATAAAACAACTTTAGCAGAAAATATGAAGGAAGTAATAGCAGTAGAGAAACGTACCATAGCCCTAGATAAGAAAAATGCGATAGAAGAATGAAAATCTAAGAAGGTCACTTTTAAGGAAGATCCCAAGAAAAAACAACCAAAAGATCCATTTGATTGAGAAGGATTGCAGAAATTTTTGAAAACCATGTCTAACGAAATGGTTGAAATTAAGAAACAAGTGGCAGAAACATCTTCAAAAAAGTCTTTCAAGCCTTTTAGAAGAAACCCTTCAAATGATCCAAAGCCACCAAATGCTATTACTAATGCTGAATCAGAAGAAGAAGAAGAGGAAATTGCTACTGAAGAAACCATTGATGAAGAAGAAGTCGTAGAAGTACATGGTATGTGGGATTTCATCCTCCCAGATGAAGAAGATCAAGAAGCATCCCCGGTTAGCACTCGAAGTAGAAATCAACTTGATCCTCCTCAACCTACTCCTAAGTCAAAGAGCACAAGCTCATTGACTAAGGATAAAGTCCACCCAAGAAGACGACATCTAAAGCAATTCAAACCAGCCCAGTCCAGATAGATTCATCAACTCCATCAAGAACACTGATTGTTCCAGATGAAATGAAGTATAATATCATAGAAGACATGAAGAAGACTAGGGCTAACATCACTTTTTATGAATTCAGCAAGTTAAAACACCAACAAAAGGTAATTTTGAAAGAATTACATGTTGTACCAGAAAAACCTTTGCCCAATCCTGTGATTTCTCAAGCTTCCAACGAGATGGGAAGACCTCCAGCTAATGCGATCAGTAAATTTGATCTAGAAAATATCGCTTTAATTGGAGGAAGGTCGAGATCTCATACTCCTCCATTTCTTCTTACTTATGAAGTTTTCAATAAAAATTTGCATAATTGTTTAGTGGATTCTGGAGCTTCATCTAATATTCTACCAAAATCAATATGTGCAAAGTTGAACATTCAACCACAAAAATCTGCTGTACGTATAGTCTAGTTAGATCGATCACAAGTGGAAGTGATTGTCGAATTAAATCAGGTTACCATAGGACTCTCATCAAATCCAAAGGTATGGCAAGTTATCGATATTTTAGTTGCATATATCCCAGAATTTTATGGTTTAATTCTTAGCAGAGATTGGTCAGAAAAACTTCATGGATATTTTGCAACTGATTGGTCGCATATGTGGCTTCCTTACAATGGTAAACCAAATCAGATAAAGGTTGAATGACAAAAGAACCAGAAATACATAGTAACAGAACTGGAAGGAGAGAATGAACCAGTTGCATACAGCAGTAATATCATTGGAAATTACTCAGTTGATTCTTTCTTAGGAAATTTCAATGCTCATACTTCACCTTATTTAGAACATTCTGTTTTATCTCAAATAGAATTTTTTTCTCAAACAGATAGTTCTAAATGTATTAATTTTGTAGATACTCCTGTAAATAAAACTTTATTTTGGAAATTATTTTTTGATGGTTCTAAGTCTAATGAAGGAGCAGGAGCATGATGTGTTTTGGTTAGTCCAGAGGGAAACAAAATTATGCTGACTTGTAGACTTGAGTTTTATTGCACTAATAACACCACAGAATACGAAGCTTTAGTCCAAGGATTATACAAAGCAATCGAATTAGACATCAAATATCTACAAGTTTTCGAAGATTCAGAAATTGTAATCAAACAGGTACGCAATACTATACATTGTTTATCAGGTCATTTAAAGCATTATCAATCTTTAGTCCAAGATCTGACTGAACATTTTATAGCATTTAATATTTCACCAATTCCCAGAATCCAAAATGCTAGTTCAGACCTCCTAGCTAACGTAGCTTCCAAGCTCATTCCTGCAGAAGACTTTAGTCCTGATCGATTTTCAATTGAGTTAATCTTTAGACCCTCGATTCCTGATAACATTACCAATTGGAGGATTTTCAATGATGATCCTGATATTGTAAACTTTCTCACATCTGAAGGATCTTACACCAATCAGATAATTGATGAATACCAACATGGCAGACAATTGCTCCAAGATAGCACCAATAATGCTATGCCAAAGTCAGTAATCAAGTTAGAAGACCTTTATGATTTGAAAGATCGATTTAAAAGATCTACCAATTCAAAACTTCAAAGTTCAAATTTGAATTATGAATTAGTAAATCTAGGAACTGATGCCAAACCACAGAATATCAACCTAGGCCTTGGCCTAGCTCCTGAAGAAAAGTTAGCGTATGTTCGTCTTTTGAAACAATATAAAAGTGTTTTTGCTTGGAACTACGATGAACTCAAAACTTATGACACTTCTATTATCCAACATACTATCCCAATGATAAATGATGAAAAACCTGTCCAACAAAAGTTGAGAAAGATCCATCCCAATCTAGAAAATCAAATCAAATCTGAACTCAATAAGTTATTGAAAGTCAAAATTATTTTTCCCGTTCGACATTCTAAATGGGTTTCCAATATGGTTCCTGTTAGAAAGAAGAATGGAGACATTAGAATTTGCATTGACTTTCAAAATCCTAATAAAGCCTGCTAAAAAGATAATTTTCCTTTGCCTCCCATGGAGCAAATATTACAGGCAGTTGCAGGATCAGAATTAATGTCTTTTTTAGATGGTTTCTCTAGCTACAACCAAGTATTGGTTCATCTTGATGATCAATTGAAAACTACATTCAAAACCAAATGGGGCACTTATGCATATCAAAAGATGCCTTTTGGTCTGATCAACGCTGATGCCACATTTCAGAGAGCTATGGACATTGCTTTCAAAGGATTAGTTAACAAATCAGTGGTAATTTAATTGGATTATATAACTGTATATTCCAAAAAACGAAGCAATCATCTTAGAGATTTGAAGCAGATCTTCCAACGTTGTCAAAGGTATGGAATTTCACTTAATCCAAAAAAATCCTTTTTTGCATTAAGTGAAGGAAAAATTCTTGGATTCATAGTATCAAAATCTGGAATTCATATTAATCCTGATAGAATCAAAGAAATTTCTGAAATATCCTTACCTCACAACAAGAAAGCTATGCAATCTTTTCTTGGCCAGATTAATTTTGTAAAGAGATTTGTGCCAAATTTTTTGAGAATTGTATCTCCTTTGCAAGAAATGATTAAAAAGAATTCAAACTTCAAGTGGGGCAAAGACAAATATGAAGCATTCAATCTGATCAAACAAGCAATTATTAATGCTCCATCTTTAGCAACTCCAAATTTTTCAAATCCTTTTATTTTGTATACATTTGCCTCTGATAAATCTTATGCTGCAATACTCACTCAAGCAAATCAAGACAAAGCAGAAGCCCCAATTTCTTTTTTCAGTTAAAATTTATAGGGAGCTGAGTTGAATTATTCAGATGTGGAGAAACAAGCTTATGCTATTTTCAAAGCAATTAAATATTTCAGACATTTTTTACTTAAAACCCATACAAAAATCATAGTACCGTTTCCAGCGGTAAGAAATATTTTAGTCCAAAAAGATGTGGGTGAGAAAAGAGCCAATTGGGTTACTGCCTTACAAGAATATGATGTTGATATCAAACCAGCAAACATTGCAAGAGGTCAAGGTTTTTGCAAAATACTAGTTGGAGCATCACTCATTTCTAAAAAATCATCTGAAGAGATACAAACATATGAGGTAAGCCGAAAAGATGTTGAATCATCATATGCTGATATCATTTTTTATCTAAAGAATGGATATGCTCCTCCGAATCTCAATCATACCAAGAAAAGAGCTCTAAGGTTGAAGGCTAAACAATATCAGCTTGTGAATGATGTTCTTTTTAGAATGAATTATGATTTTGTTCTTCCTAGATGTCTTGAGAAATCTGAAGCTAAAAAAGTCTTGCAGGAACTTCATGATGGGCCAGCAGGTGGACATTATGCTGGAGATGCAATTGCACATAAAATCCTCCGTGCAGGCTATTACTGGCCCACTTTATTCAAAGATTCACATAACTACGCAAGAAAATGTCAAATTTGTCAAACTACAGCTGGAAGACAAAAGAAACCATCATTACCTTTACAACCAGTCAACATTGACCAGCCTTTTGATCAATGGGGATTGGACATAATAGGTGAAATCGTTCCTCACTCTTATAAACAACATAGGTATATCATTACAGCAACCGATTATTTTACGAAATGGGTAGAAGCAGTCCCTCTCAAGACTGCTAATGCTGAACATATTATCGAATTCATAGATCAGTTCATAATCACCAGGTTTGGTTTACCTTTTGCTTTAATGTTTGATAATGCATCATATTTTTCTAGTAATGCTATGACTGAATTTTCACTTAAAAGAGGTTTTAAACTTAAATATTCTGCTAATTATTATCCACAAGGAAATGGGTTAGCTGAATCCACAAATAAAAACTTAATCAGAATCATTAAGCGAACCATTGATCAAAATCATAAAAATTGGCATAAGTCTTTAATATATGCTTTATGGGCAGATCGAATAACGCAGAAGACTTCTATTGGCACTTCTCCCTTTAATTTAGTTTAAGGGAGAGAAGTGGTTCTCCCAACTCATCTAGCGATTCCTTCTTTAGCCTTAGTCCAATATATTGATGAAGTACCAAATTCTTCCTTACAACTAAGGCAAATGGAAATAATTAACTTAGAAAAAAAACGAGAAAAAGCCAAAGTAACTCATGCTCATCATTAAGCATTAGTTAAAGCTTCTTTTGATTCAAACATGATAACCAGAAAATATTTTCAGATAGGAGATCTAGTTTTAAAATGGGACAAAGCTCATGAGGAAAAAGGAAAACATACGAAGTTTCAATGAATGTGGCTTGGTCCTTTCCAAATTGAAGAGATCATAGGTCCATCTACTTTTATGTTACAAGATTTAATAGGGAAAAGAGAATCTTTACTTGTTAATGGACAAATTCTAAAAAAATATTTTCCATAGGAGATCATTCTTCTATTTTGTAGATTAGTTTTCTTTATATACATAATAAAACTAGTTGTTAATGGTTACATTTGGAATTCACGAAAAAGATTCAAATTCTCTTTTTACATTTTGTTTCTTCACTTATATTAATAGAATTCTTTTTAGAATATTGATCATTATTGTTCAAAGATACAGTTAAAAGCTTTAGCCTAAAAATGATACTAGTTTCAACTTTGAAAATTTTGATGAAAAGCAACTTTTAGTGAAAGATTGTTTTATATCAGTCCAATGAAAGGTATCAATAAAAAAACAAAGGTTCTCTATAGAAAAGTTCTTTTCCAAAAACTCTATCATTGTCATCCAGAATTATCTTAAGGAAACAATGACTTCCTCCCCACATAGAAAATTACAAAGTTCAGGGAATAATCCAATGATACACTTTATCTTAAAGAGTAAGAGGTCTCATCACGAGCCGACTTATCATGATCATAGATATTGTAGCTTGCTGACTTTGCCAATACTGCATACCACAACAGGGCAATGACTCAAGATTGTTACAATCAAAAGGCAAGGGGTCTCATCACGAGCCAGCTTGTTCAACAAATTTATAAATCAAGTGAATGGCACTGTCATAAATTAGCTACCAAACCAAGACATTGTTCTTTAAGGATAAAAAAGAAAATGAAAAGAAATAAGTGTCAATATGGATTTCTTTTTTGAAAATTGTATATTTCTCTAAGTGGGACACAGGATCATTGCTGGGTAATAGGTAACCCTGTCGAGGCTATAAACGCTTGCTGGCAGCAGTGGCTCTACCTACGACAAATGAGCATATTTAAAAACTGATTTATAGAGAAACCTTGTGTTTTTATCTTTTAAACCAAGTAATGACTGATGTAGATACAAAGACTAGCTTGAGGAAGTAAATAGTCAAAGTTGATCATAGAAGAATGAAATATCATTTATAAATTAAAGCATAATGTACTTTGTCTTTTTATAATAAAGTTTGATTTTCTGGAAAGTTTTATGTTTTGAAAAGTTTAGAAAATCCAAAAGAAAAGCAGAGATAACTAGTTCTTCCAAGTGAATCGCCAATTGTTGTGGTCAACAACAACCCCCCTTCTTGTTTAGCATTAGTAATAATACTAAATAAGTGGGGACCCTTAATTTAAAAAAAATTCAAAAAATTAATTAGTGCTTGTTTTCTTTTTCAATAAAACTTACTATCATCAACTTGAGAAAATTCCTTGGAAAATCTTTAAATAAACTTAAGTTTATGATAGATTATAATAAAACCTTTCTTTGAAGAAAATATCGCATCCATCGCAAAATATAAAAGATATCTTTTGCAAAACAGAATCTTCTAAATTGCAATAGCGTGATCCCAAAAACTATGCATTAAAATATTTATCGCAAATCACATATCGCAGAAAATATATTTAACGAATATTTTTCATATGTTATATTTTGCGATATTGCGATTTCGCAATATTGCGACTTCGCAATGTTACAAGATTGCGATTTGTGAATGTTGCGATTTTGCGATGATTTCGATTCAAGAATATTGCGATCTACGATATTGCGATTTTGCGATATTGCACAGCAAATCGCAGATCACATTATCGCATATTCTTAAAAAAGCTTGTTGTATGAAGAAAATATTTCCATAAATCGATATCCGCTATGCGCTTTAATGCCAAGTTAATGAATGGATTGTCAATTATTAATGAAAAGGATTTTGTTTTTATTGAAAGGTTATTTCACGTTAAAATAATATATTTCATATGCCTTCAGCATTTAAAACTATCCTGTCACCTTTCCCATATCATTACTCTCACTTAATTCGTAAAACCGCAGGCGCGAAGGAGCGGAAGACTATACAAAGCAATACTCAGATTATTATGGGAAAGAAAGAGAAAGATCTGAGTTTTGAAAGTAAAGAGATGGCATCCTTGTACGCAGACACTGCTTGCAACAAAGATGCTGGTATTACCACTTGGGAGGGTATGCATAATTTGCTAGAAGAAGGAAACCCCAGAGTAATGGAAGTCGTGGCTAGTGCAGGCTCAAGTAATTCTTCTGAAGCATCTCTTACAGAGTTTGCTTGTTCATTTTTGCACCGGATAGCAGCAAGACCAAGAATTCTTCCATATACAGACATGGTGAAATGGGTGCTGGATAACACTGATATTACAGATAGACAGTTTAAAACTCCAGATCAAGAGCTCATTGGGTCGTTTACTCCGGAGGATTTGAGGCTTATGTATCATTTGACGGAACCTCAGGCAACCTACAACAAACAATTTATGGAGAAATTTGCCAAGGAAAATGCAAAATTGGCGAAATGCACCAAAGAATGGAACAAAAGAGATGAATCACTCAAGAAAGATAAACACGGTATGTATAGTACTGGTTCACTCACTTCCCCATATTGTTTTGCTGCTGCTATGCTATGTAGGCTTTTTGGAAAGCCTGACATTAATAAGTTTTTTCTTGAATGGCTTCCATTGTTGAATGCTACTGTTAATGCTACCATTGTAGACTGGGCTAAAATTTTGTCTGATAACTTAGCCACAGTTATTTTCAATTACCGGTCTAAACGGACTGTCTCTCAGAGGATTTATCCTCCTTTTTATCTATCTGCCTATGTTATGGATTCAATATGCTTTGTTTCTAAGTTCCGTTTAATGGGTTGGCAATGGAAAATTCAAGATCCCTTGCCCATTCATGTATATCACAAAGAATTGTGCGAATCAAATTTTGTTCCTCATTTTTACAAGATTTGCCATGGCATAATGTTGCCTCTGTACAAAATATTGTATAATAAGGATGCTCCAAGGTTTTCCCCAGAAGCAGAAGTAGACATTCTCCTTGTCGCAAGATGGTTTGGAGAAGAATTGTTTACCTATGTGAGGGTTTTTGGAAGCTTTGATTCTCCTCATGTTTTACCCCTATATGTTCCGTATAAACTCATAGCTCGGGAAATTGCATATCAAACCTGTGGAGACGGAGATTTGACGAAAGAATTAAAGGATAAAAAGAAGGCCATTTGGCCACAATTTCCTGTGTCATGCGGAACATTTTCATTATTTGATGTTGGTCATGCGTTTAAGGAAGTAAACAATATTACATGTTTACAATTGTTCAAGTTTCCAAGGAGGCTATTTGATCCATATGATGTTGTCAAAGATTTCACCACTGCAGTCAAAGTAAGAGTATTTTCTAGAGAAGAAGATATTTTTGATGATATGTTTCAGGAAAAAGGTTCATTTAAAGAAATTTTGCATTTATCCCAAACACGGTTCTCCCCAGAAGAATTTCAAGAGTTTAAAATGTACAGGGAAAGAAGATTGACCACTATCCCTTTGGATAATTTGCGCTTGTAACCAGCAAGGGAACCAACTCATAGTGTCAGTCTCAGTGGCAACTCAGATACAGAAAGGTCTAAGTCAAAGTCTGGCAAAGAAACTTATGACTGTTCTAAAAAGTCTGATAATGATAAAAGTGAAGGCTCAGTGAAGGATACAGCTCAGTCAAAAGAGCTTTCACAACACCAGACTTCAACCACTCCACAGTTGAATCTTCCACCTCTCACTGTACAACAACCATCCACCAGCACTCGGTTAGATAAATAATGGGAAACATTTAATGATTTGATTAATGTTGAAGGATAGAACATGCAAACTCCTGTACAGACAGGAAAAGGTTTAGCTACAGGAATAAGTAACAATGTCACAAAAACTGAACATATACCCATTACTCTCTCTTCTGAACTTGTACTTAAGATAGAGGACATCCCTCCTCTGGATATATTCTATAGCCCGCAGTATAAAGCAGTATTAAGGAAGAAAAGAAAGAAGAGGAAATTAGAGAGTGTGCTCCCTACTGATGCAGAACAATTGGATGTTTTATGGAAATATCCTACTACAGATCCAACTAAAAATCTTACTAAGTTATCTCAGATTACAGGAGCTTATGCCTCTGCAACTATTGACAAAGCATCTAAGGTACGATTATTATTAAATGAAAAAGAATATGAAATACAAGTTCTACAACAATAATTGCAACAAACTCATGCTAACAGTGAAGCACAGATAAAACTTGAAAATTTACAGCAAGAGTTTCAAAAAATGCAAATCAGATATCAGAAAAGTGTGGCCGAAAAAGAGAAACAAATACAGATTATCCAAGAGGAGCATAAATATGATCTCAAGCTTACAGAGTTTATCTCAGAGTATATTTCTTTGAATAATCAGCTACTACAACAACAAGATATATTATGCCAGAAAAATCTCACAATGGAACTCTTTTTGTCAAGAAAGTGATAAAATCACTAATCATGTCGTAGAATTATGATATGATTATGATTTAACTAATGAAAGAGTTACTAATTATTTGGCATGGCAAAATACAGAGGAAGGAAAAAGAGCAGGAGCACCAATTATTAATGACAGCCATAAGAAATGCTATTCAATAATTGGGATGCATAGATTAGAGAGGCAGAAAAAGCAGCAGAAGAAGCAACTACATCAGCAAGCAACATTACTGATTGTGTAAATGAAAATTTGCACAAGGTGAATTTGATTTCATAAACTATTCCAGGATACCTACCACAAGCACAACAATTGAAAACAGAGTGGAAACAGAAAGCTGAAGAAAAGAAAAAATCAATTCAAGGGTTGACAAAGTTAAGTTGGGATTCTTACTGGATATGTCTGGTAAAACCACACAGTCAATGCAGTGCTCTTAATTGCATCATTAATTCTGCTGAGAAGATCACGCCAACACTTTCCGATTATGTTTTTTCGAGACAGTTAAAATTTGAAGTCGGCCAGCCTCCTCTTCTCAAATCAATGCTGGATGCTTGCAAATTCAAAGATCATATTCATAAGTAGTTAGTTGATAGTTTTTAATTTAGATTTAGTTTTAAATTTTACTTTATTTTTTCCTAGAAAAAGGACTGTCATTTATACCGAATCCTAAATTTTTGTAATAAACTATTTTTAGATTTAGTTAGTAGTATTTAAACCCTTCTCATGCATTTAGAGAAGGGTCCTGAAATTTGTCAAAAACTTATCCTCAGAACATGCACTTCTGCACCCTCAGAGGAGGTTTTGATGAATGAATGGAACAAGATTTATTAATATCTGTGTCTAATATCTGCTACTGTTGTTGCACTTTTGTACTCTTAGTAGATATTGGATTTAGAAGAAGATGAGTCATTATTGCTTCTATCTCATGAGTAGAATCAGTTATAAATGGTACTTTTATCTCTTAACTTTTTCTGCTTCTGTGTTAAAAGTGATATTTATGTTCAGTTATTTATATATTGATGCTTGAATGCTTAAGTTATCATTTGGCACTTTTGTACGGTGATATCTATTTATTTATGCTTGATGTATGAATAGCTTATTATGTGATATGTTTTTCACAACTGTTTCATATAACTTTTTATATGAAGTGGTTTATCTTTATTGAATTCTTTTCTTATAACAGTTGAATGATATTTATTACCGATTGTTATTTGAAATCATTTTAGATCGCATAAATAGAGAGATTACATCCCGGGTTAGTTTAGAATTAGATATTTCTATTTAAATTAGAATATAATTTGCATATGATTAGATTAGAAATAGAATAAAAGCATTTCACTTAGGAACCTTTTTAGAAAGGAAATATCTATTCTCAACACACACACACATATTGGGAAACTGGTCCCATTATCCCCAGTCAGATCCACTAAACCAAACGAAAAAGGAGCTGCTAACCAAGGTCCGTACTAGGTGGGTATCCCCCTTGTTGTAGACCCGATTTTCGGGGCTTCAACAAGGCCATATTCATTCTCCTCCTTCTATTGTATATTTTGAGTTGCTACAGCTACCCAACAACTCCGACATTATTGTATCTTCATATTCTGTACATGTATTATAGCCAATCCTTTAGAGGATTGTTGTAGTGTTGTTTTCAGGGGTTGAGAGCTTGCTCCCCCTCATTTCTTGAGCTATTATTGTAATATCATTTCATTTCCATCTTACATGTTGCAGTGTCTCCATTTGACTGCGCAGTCATAGCTAGGGTTCACATGTGTAGCTGTGTTTATCTCATGATACTTGTACTTCTGCCTTGAGGATTGGCATTGCTCATCTTGAGCATCATTTCCCTCAAGATTTTGTATACATTTGCAGTTGCTATTATTATAATAAGATGGTTATGAGTTCTCTGGAATTTTCTGAAGTTTAAGCAAGTTACTCTTCATGCTTATGTTTTGCATATTGTTGTAGCTCATCCCTTTGAGCAAGATCTTCTGAGGAAGAAGTATTTACATAGCTATAGGCAGGGTCTGAGAAAGGGCCAGATAGCCTCCGGTTCTCATCCTCTCCTTAGAGGTGACATAACTGGTGAAAGCCCTCTCAGTATATCTCTGACATAGCCTTGTTAATATTTCCGACAAAGGAGTTATTCATCGGTGAAAAAACTGCTGATTTCCATTTCGAAATATTACAAGATATTTCGAGATTCGTCTTACATCCCACTCCTGAAGCTGAAGAGATAAAACAGGTAACCATCTCTCAAATTTTTTTTGTTCAAGAAAATCCATAAACTACCATTTAGTTTACCCCCATTTCCATTCAGCCAAATCATCCTCTTGCTCCACCCCCTCCCATGGTATTTCCTAGCTTTTTATTAAATAAATATGCCCCACCAGAATTACCCCAAATCCTAAATGACATGCCCCAAGACTACATGAAGCTCGTACCCAGGTTTACCGGTGAGGACAGTAGTGCTGCATAAAAACATCTCGAATATTTCTATGCTTTTGTAGAGAACTTTAATGTTGAGCATCTGGATGTGGTACTGAGATTATTTGTTCAATCTCTGGATGAAGAAGCCCGGAAGTGGTTTAAGACTCTTGCAGACCACTCCATCACTAATTGGGAAGAGATGGAAAATGCTTTCACCAGAAAGTGGGGAGAAAAAAGGGTTCACAGCTATTACCTCACAGAGTTCAACACACTAAAGAAAAAGCATAATGAAGATGTGGGTGAGTTCATAAAGAGATTTAACAAACTATACACCAACTTTCCGGCTGATATAAATCCCCCCCAGATGGCTGCTAAGGTAGTGTTCATAGGAGAATTTGAAGCCAAGTTTGGTTTCACCCTAAGGGAGAGGAAATCAGTTTCTCTGGATCAAGCTTAGACTAATGAACTAGAGGTAGAAGCTAACTTTTATTCTACAGGGAAATCGAAAGGAAGGTTGGATCATGATTTCAGGCAAAGGGGTAAAGAAGAAGCCTCTTCTTCTAACCAACATAGGGAGATATCAGATTACAAGATTGAAGAGATGAATAAAATGATTAAGAATTTGTCAAGTAAATTGGTAAAACTTGAGTTATAAGCAAAGAACGCCTCATCCCGGCCATCCAAAACTACTCCTAACTGAGGATATAATCCACAATACCAAAATCCACCACTATAGATATTGCAGAGAGATAAAAAAGAGCAACAAGATCACATACAACCCCCTCTGTATTTTGGAAGGGAAAATGGAAGGTCCAGAGGAAGATGGTCCTGATGAACCAGATGACCAATATCTCGCTTATTCAGAAGGTGGGGAAGTTGGGTTTTCTATACTGGAAGAGGAGGAGGAGGAGACATCGAACCTTACTGTTGATCCTAATATTGATGATTATTGTAAACAGTTCGTGGATTTCATGCAAGCTCGGTTCCACAAGAAGTATGACCTTTGGTCTTCCAGGAAGAGGACACGTACTCAAGATCAAGAAGAAGAGTCACCTCCCAAGGAGTCGACTCTCCCCAAGGCTGATAACAAAGGCAAGAAACATGTTGAAGAAACTTTAAGACAAAAAGGTACTCCTGCATCCTCATCCAAGTTGGCACCCGACCCTCTTGCTCACTCTAAAGGTATGTCCATTGACGAAAATCCCCCTATCCTCATCAAGGAATCAAAAGAGACCTTAGTAGAAAAGGGGCCCATTGTGTTTAATCTCCAAAAAGAGCTAGAGAAAGTTAAAATCCCTGTTCCTTTAGTTGAACTCCTAAAACAACCATCCTATAAGGCTCAAGTCTCTTAGTTCATGCTTCCTCATGGGGTAAATCCACCCCCATATTCTCTTAACCTTAAATAAGAAAGGCCCATGGTAGTTTTTGGCCCCCATGTAGAAGAGTTAGACTCTGCAACCCCACCCTTTTACATCTCTATAGTCATCCATGATTTATTGTTACATAATTGCATGTTGGACTCGGGGGCTTCACATAATCTGTTACCTCTCTCAGTCATGGAACAACTAGGATTACAGATCACTCGACCTTACAAAGACCTCTATTCGTTTGACTCCAAATGAGTAAAGTGTCTTGGGATGATAAAATACCTGGTGGTAAACTTGGCTCAGACCCTGGCCAAGAGTGTCATCATGGACATAGTAGTTGCTGATATCCCAACCCATTTTGGAATGCTTCTATCCAGATCACGGGGTACTAAGATTGGAGGGTTGATCAAGCTAGATATTACTTATGCAACTAACCCAGTGTTTGGAGGACAAGAAAGAAGGGCTTATAGGGAGTCAAGATTTGTGAAAATGGTGACCGAAGCCGATGGCTCAGTAAATTCCCCGGTGTATAGAAAAGCGGGGGAATTCTCTTGTCTGATGCTTGAGGAGGACCAAGAGTTTTTGCAAGAACCAGAATTCAACTTAATAAATCTGAAACATTCCTCAAGTGATGATGAAAGGGGAATGTGGACCCTGCACTTTGATGGAGCGAATTCAAGGGAAGGAAATGGAGCAGGAGTGCTTCTAATCTCCCCTACTAGAAAATTAGTCCCCTTCTCTATTAAATTAGAGTATGAGGCCACCAATAATGTGGATGAATATGAGGCACTACTTCTAGGCTTACAAACTGCTAAGAACATGAATATTCGCAGTCTTAAAGTTTTTGGAGACTCAGAGCTGGTGGTGAGACAAATTAAAAATCAGTGCCAAGCCAAACATCCTCGGCTAAGGGCATATAGAAACGAAGTATGGGACCTACTGGAGAATTTTTTCTTATCATTTAACATACAATTTATGCCAAGATATCAGAAAAAGATGGCAGATTCACTGGCTGTGGCAGCAAGTAATTTCTGTCCACCTCATAATCCACTTCTGAGATATGAAGTGGAGGTGTGTTATCGCCCTTCCATCCCAAACAACATCAAACACTGGCATATGTTTGAAGACGAAGAGTAGATGAAACGCTACATGGAAACTGTTGGAGAGTTCTCTAACTTGGTTATCAATACTGGGGATGAAGAGGAAACTGAAGAAAAACCCCAAAACAAATGGCAAGAGACTGTCGCTGGTCACAAAGTGCTGCAGTTGAAAGGAAATGTGATCCCCAAAGGTTTATTACCTTTGGAGAGGTTGTTTTATAAAAATTATGTTCCTATCAGCCCCAATAAGATGACACTGGAAGCTCAGGTGGAAGATGTTAACGTTGGGACAGAAGAAGATCCTAAGATAGTAAAATTATCTAAAGGAGTCCCAGAAGAACACAGAGAAAATTATTTACAGTTGTTTCACTCTTATAAGGATGTTTTCACTTAGTCTTACCAAGATCTGAAAACATTTGACATAAGTGTCATCTAGCATAAGATCCCCCTGAGGATCGATGCCAAGCCACATAAGTAGAAGCTAAGGCAAATCAACCCTTTGCTGCTTCCCGCCATAGAGAAGGAAATCAAGAAGTTGTTGAAGGCTAAGATCATTGTGCCTCTGAGGTATTTAGAATGGGTAGCTAACCTATTACTGGTCCGAAAGAAGAATGGAGAGATAAGGTTGTGTGTAGACTTTCAGAATTTAAATAGGGCATCCCTTAAAGACAACTATCCTCTCCCCAAAATGGATCACATCTTGCAGAAGGTGGTTGGGTCCTCTTGCATGTCCATGACGGATGGTTTCTCGGGATACAACCAGGTGGCTGTCCTTCCCGAAGACCAAAAGAAGACGGGATTCACCATCCCATGGGGCACTTTCATGTATGCTCGAATGCCTTTCGGTCTGATAAATGCTGGAGCCACTTTCTAGAGGGCGATGAACATCGTGTTTATAGGAGAAAAAGACAAGTTCATGGTGGTATGTCTGGATGATATCACTGTTTTTTCAAAAGATGATGTTGAACATGTTGAGCACCTGCGACGAACTTTCGAAAAATGTCGCAGGTATGGTTTGTCCCTAAATCCTCAAAAATATATGTTTGTCTTAGAAGAAGGAATATTATTGGGCCATATTGTAACTAAAGCAGGAGTAAAGATTGATCCAAAAAGGGTGGAAGTGATCAACGACATATCCTTACCCCGTAATAAGAAGGAAGTTCAGGGTTTCCTCAGGCGCATAAATTTTTTGAGAAGGTTCATCCTGAACTACGCAGAATTAGTTCGGCATATCACCAAAATTGTTAACAAAAGAAATGATTTGAAATGGACGAATGATTCTGGAGAAGCATTTAATAGAATCAAGAGTGCCTTTGCAGAAGCTCCAGTATTAGCAGGACCAGATTACAGTAAGCCATTCATGATCTTTACATTTTCTTCCACGCATATTGTAGCCCCAGTACTTTTATAGAAAAATGTGGAGGGGTATGAATAGCCCATCGCCTTTTTTAATCAGGTACTTCGAGATTCAAAACTAGAATACAACATTCTAGATAAACAAGCATATGCTTTGGTGAAGTCCTTAAAGGTGTTCCGAATGTACGTCCTATAGTCAGCCATCACTGCTTTTGTACCTATGGCCGCAGTTAAAGATATTCTGATTCAAGGGGATAGTGAGGGAAAAAGGGGAAAATGGATCGCTAAGATCCAAGAATATGAGTTAGACATTCGCCCCACAAAGCTTGTCAAGGGACAGGGTTTAGCCAAGATTTTTTTTTAGTCTAACTGTCAATCTCTAAGAATAAATCTATCCATGGGAATTAGGGAGTTGTCTGAAGGCACGGAGGAATAGCCCGGTGTTAGGACTCTATAATGTACCTTTCTGAAAATACATTTTGCTATCATTCCACTCTTTTCAAGTCCATATTTAAAGCCTATACTATCACTTTCATCCATTCTTCCAAAGGTATATAACATTCTTCTCTTTACTATATGTTTAACTTGTTTTACATGTAATTTTACATTACTTTCATATTTAACCATTAATCGAAAATATATAGTTGTTGAAACAGTTTGAAGACTGCAATTAATTCATCATGGCTATTTGAACGACGTTGTTGAAACCGTTTGAAGACTAAAGTTAATCCATCATGGTTGTCTGAAGACTGCGTTGTTGAAACAGTCAGGATAGTACGCAAATCCCGTTGCTGAAACAACCCGTGATTTTAAATTTTGAAGCAGTATTTCAAGCACGACAGTAACAGGAAAAGATAAGTAAGGAAGCTGTTACACTGGCCATAACAACTGCACCTTGAAGCCAGTACCATCATAACCATTGTAACATCATTTTGCTATGGAAGAACAGAAGGTCCTATTTCAGTATAGAAGATCAGATTGGGTTAAAAATAAGATTTCTACAATGTAATCAACTGTGTAATAGATGTTTCCTCTTTAAAAAGAGGAGACATCAACATTAGAGGGGAGACTACAGAAGGTTTATTTTGAAACAAAATTACAGAGAAGGAACGTGAATCCTTTGTAATATGTTACTTTCGACAGATGAATAAAAGCTTGTTCTGAGCATTTCATTTTAATTCCTTCTTCTGGGGAATCTTGTGAGAAGGAAAGGGCCCACCTTCTTCACAAGATTCACCCATTTATTTCCGTAGTTTGTTAACTGTTCTTTTCATTTATGCCTTGTTAAACTCTGTTTGATGAAATCATTTATGCAGTATTGGAACTCTGTTATCTATTGCTGAAACTCTGTTTCCATTACTTGTTGCATTGTTTTCATACAATTCATTCCTAGGTAATTGTGGATTATTTTAATTGGTAATTTTTTTTACAGAATGAGTTTGTGAAAGCTTGGTAATCAGAAATAGGTGCTGAAGATTCCTACTTGGGGAATAGGGTCCTGTTCTCTGTTATAGCATAATTGGTCTTTCCTTCTGTAGATTGGTTTCCTTTCCTAGATTGTTGTCTTTTTAATGTAATATAGGATTCTTTTGGTGATTTTTTGCAATAGAAAGATTGCCTTTGTTGTAACTCAAGTAGACTTCAGTTTGTTGAAGCAAGGTGTGATTAGTGTAATTTTTACTACAACATTTCATTGCTTTTAAGATTGAGCATATACAGTGTGTGATTGCATTTGAAATAAACAGACTTCCCTGGGTTGAAAATTTATGTAGCACTCGATTGTTTAAATTAATAAGCATTAAAGTGACCAACACCTGGGATATAAACGACCATGCAGAAAACCCACATGAAGTATCTGATCAATGTTTGGTATAAGGATATTGTACAATATCTTTTAACTCTCAGGTGTCCTCTGGACTTCGATAAGGCTAAATATCGAACGTTGAGGCTGAAGTCACAGAAGTATATCATTGCAAATGGACGATTATATTGGAAGGATCCCTTGAGAATCATGATCTTGTGCCTTATAGAAACGGAAGTGGGGGAAGTTATGGCTAAATTCCATGAAGGCATTCATGGAGGCCATTACAGTTGGAGGTCTACAACCCATAAGATATTGAAGGCAGGTTTCTTTTGGCCCAAATTGTTTGGGGATGTGCATGCTCGAGTCAGGGCCTATGAAAAATGTCATAGGTTCGCTAAAAAGTAGAAATTTGCGCCCTTACCTATGATCCCAGTACATATAGAAGAACCTTTTCAGCAATGGGGGATAGATTTCATCAGGGAAATTCACCCACAATCCAGTGGCCAACATAAATGGATCTTTACCACCACCGACTACTTCACCAAATGGGTAGAGGCAATATTAGCAAGGAACATAACTGATGTAGTGGTGATCAAATTCCTAGAAGAAAATATTATATCCAGGTTTGGCTACCCGACTAAGATTGTGATAGATAATGCACAGGCTTTCAAGTCCGTAAAATTCACCAATTTTTGTCAGCAATACCACATCACCCTGGGGCACTCCACATCCTATTATCCTCAGGGGAATGGATTGGTTGAGTCTTCAAATAAGACATTGGTAAAGTTGTTAAATAAAACCATAAATGAAATTCAAAAAAATTGGGATTCTCAACTAAAATTCGCACTATGGGTGAACAGAATCACAAATAAACGATCGACAGGCAAGTCCCCATATGAACTAGTCTATGGTAGAGCGGCAGTTTTCCCAATTCAGCTTGCCCTGCCTGTGGCCAGGTTCCTTTAGGATAGCCAAGAAGAGCCAAACAATATTACTAGAAGAATAAATCAATTGGTCGAGTTAGAAGAGACTCGTAGCCAAGTAAATGAACGTTTAGCAGAATACCAGGAGAAAATGAAAGATCTGTTTGATCAACATGCCAAAGACAAGGAAATGAAAATAGGGGATTTAGTACTAAGGTGGGACAACAGGAGAGCCGAAAAAGGTAAACATGGAAATTTTGACCCCCTGTGGTTTGGACCTTTCCAAATTTCCGAGGTCAAAGGAAATAACACCTTCACACTGGAGAATTTGGAAGGCGATGTGATTGAGACGCCCGTAAATGGGCAGTTCCTGAAGCCCTATTTCCAAAACTCATCCAAGTCTTGGAGACCGTTGTATTATAATGTGTATATATTTGTCATTTATACTTTCATAGTTGATGTTTGTTTCATCATGTGAATGTTTGAAAATTTTGAAGAGACTCTGGCTTTCAAAGAATGAGTTACAGGTGGTCTGCGAAGTTCTCGACACGTCTGAGGATGAAAGTGTCATCCCCTGGTGGAGCCAATGTTGTTATGATAGCCCTCATCTTATCGGTTAAACAGAAAGATAAATTAAGGTAAACAAGGAAAAACCTTTGGAAGTGTAAGCGGAAAAAATAGATATAAGGGAAGTATACAAACCCTCCCCTCATAGAATCAATGCGGAAAAAGGAGTCAATGTTGCATTACAGCTAAGCAAAGGAGAGGCCACAAGCCATACATGGGATAGTCCAAGTATCGCCGCCATGTGGAGGGATTCTGGGGGTACCAAGGATGATATAAAGAGGGCGGAGCTATACCCCCCAGAATGCCTGACGTCACAGGTTTGCGGGGCAGGTTTTGACCATTCTGTGGGGTGGTGGTGCATCGCGAGGAGACTTCACAGGTCTCTGCCAGAACTCTTCAGTGGGCCCCTTGAGACTAATAGGTGGCACGAGTAAAAGCAAAGGTAAGGTAAGTTAGGAAACCCGATACACGACCAGTACCGGTATTAACCCGGTGCATGGCTCACACCTACCTGGATCCTAGTAGCCAACAACCTAATGCCACGTGCCTCAGTTTCGACATCCTTATGATGTCAGCCCTCAAAGTTGTTACCCAAGCCTCATTTTTCATAAATCTATGGTCTGTTTAACCCTATCTTACACCCATTTTTGGTAAAATAATTTTTTTTACGAACTCACCGAGCAGTTAAGCTTGGATTACAACACTAGGTCGCTTCCAACCCCTGCGTCTCTTTCGCTCTTGGGTTTTCCTCACTAGTTACAGGTATTTTTCCATTCCTGTTATAGGTCAATTAGGTCACCATTCCCAATGACTTGGTTAAATAGGCATCATCTCCAGGACCGATGATCAAAGGGTCTATCATTCCCTATCATCTCAGTTGCTATATGCCCTAAGACAGGAAACAATATGAATCAAACAAATGACTTTCATCAAAGAAAGGATTTTCCATGGTTTGAAGCTTATTATTAAACATGTGGGAGATCACCAACATAGGCTCTAAGGGGCCTAAGTGCATTTCATATGCAGGTAGCCCCATTCAAGGCTTCTCTTCAAAGCACTTCTCGACATTCAAAGGTGCGTTGGTCACATTGGGAGCGAAATTCTCATTGTTCTAGAATGTCCACTTGGCCAGTGTCTTCTAGAAGGGTTCACATGTGTCATGCTTTGGATCCAAGTGTCCATTTGACATCTACATGACTGGAAAACATTTATTTCTTATTTTTGGAATGCAATTTATTGAAAAACAACCTACAGTTCATCTATAAATTGAACACAAATCTGAGCGTTCAAGGAGAAATAATTTGAGTAGAGAAATGCTGGAGAATTTTCAATAGAGAGTTTGATTTGTGGAGCTTCTGGTGGAGAGAATTATGCTGTGATGAGACTAGGGAACTTTGCTGGAAGGTCACGATGAATCAGTCACTAGGTTGTAACCTCTCCTTCTATCATCAATAAAGAGTACTTCTTATTTTTCCCTACATGCATTCATGTTTACTTTGATTTTTCATGTTGTAAAATCTTGGTTGATGAATGTAGTTTATGCTTAACTGATTTGGCTAATTAACTTGAATAGATATCTAGATTATTGTATCTTCTGTTGTTTTAGTGCTCTTTCGTGCAGGAAGCATTCATCTATTTGAAACCTCTTGAAGTTGAGGCTGCAGTGGAAGCGATAGAAAGGATCCATTTGGAAGAGACTGAAACAAGTAAGCATCCAATCCTCTTTGTATATCTGTTCTGAGTTAGGAAAAAGGGTAGTGAAGTCTTTCTCCTATTGTTCTAGACTAGACACCGGTCTAGGGAAGCGTATTTTATCCGTAGATTACAATTCTGGCCCAACAAACTGGCGACTCCGCTAGGGAGAATTTCTCTTGAATCTTGGTGTTTTAGTCTCTAATCTACTTTCTAAATCCACCCAGTAGTTGTTTCACATAAAGATTAGAATTTTTCAGAGCTTAATTTGCAAAGTTAGTGAGACAAACAATAGCTTTTTCTTTGTTTACTGCGCCCAACTCACCCTTGGTCAGGGAACAGTGCTTTGCAGAGCACTGTCTCCCTTGCTAGCCTGCGTTGCAGAGCACTGTCTCCCTTTGGAGAACGCGTTGGCTCCTGAAAGGAACAAATCCCCTTGAATCTAACTTTGTATTTTTCTTCAGTTCTGTTTGCTGACTTGTTCTAAAAAGTTTAATGCTCTATTTGACCAGTAGCTCTATATATTTCTTCTCCTTTGACTAAAAATTTGTTCAATGTTGTTTTAAAAAAAAATTTCATTATCATTGACAAGTTGATTTCAAAGTACTTTTTATGGTCACATTAAAAATCGTTTTCTTTCGAAATAGGAAATTGTCGTAAAGTCTTCATTTCTTTGATAGGAGAAATTTTTGTTGAAATCCTCATTTTTCCTTTAAAAGAGAAATTGTCATTTGTATTCTTCGTTTCTCAAAAGTTAAAAAGCATTTCGATTATTGATCTAGTGCACCTAGTTTTCTTTCTGCATTCATAACATTAAGGAAACTAAAAAGAAAAACTTGCATTTGCATGTAGGATTGTGTGTTTTTTGCAAAAGGAACATTAGGAAATCTACATTTAGTTTGAGATTCATTGATTTTGTTTTTGCTCATTGATTTTTTTTCTCTCAAATTACTTTCTCTCTTCCCTTAGTAGCTAGGTCTTTCGTTGAAACAGCTGAAAGTGAAAGTTTGTTTATCATTCTTAGCTTGCATTTTAGGAATTTCATATACATCATTGTGGTGAACCTGAAAGGAAATTTTTTAAGCAAGATCAACATTAAATAAATCTCAATTTACTTAACAATGCTTTGGAACATTAACGATAACATTTATAGGTCCAGGCTAGAGACGTGTTTTGGCGTCGTAAAACATAGCAGCTGTCGTTAACTTGTATGCGATACATTCCGAGTGTGATACCTCACTCCACGTATGTAAGTATATCGTAGCTCGTCCACGTACTCTCGGGTATATCGGGCGGTCTTACAGTATGATAAGTATAAAGGGGTGCTATCATTGTGTGGTTTCGCATCAGAAAACACTAATACGGACTTGGGCCTCCATGTACCTTCGAGTATATTTGGGAGGAAAAATTTTAGGTGCTATCCATCCATAGTGAACCAAGTCGGCCACCTTGAAATTGTGATACACCGAGCACAACATTCGGGGAGATTACCTGCTTGTACTTATTGGTTCACCAAGATGTATTCTACAGTTCACAGTTTATTGGTAAAACCTTTTGCCTAGCATTACTCTCTTTTTGTTTGTTTGTTTTTGGATAAAATAAATCAATAATCGTGGAAGAACATAATCCTACCCCCCCCCCCCATCGTTCACGTAGATTAACTTTAAAACCACCTTTACCACAGGAAGTTATTTCTGGTAGGCAAAGGCGATCACGATCTGCCAAATCAAGTACAATTCGTACCTCTGGAAAAACATCATCTTTTAATCCAGAGTTAGCTCAAATTGTTTCCTCACATCCTAGTTCATTTACTGGTCATATCTACCTGTGGTCACGATCCATTCAATCGCTGAGACCATACCTCTTGGACCTGATGTTTTTCAATCACATATTGATCCAGATCCTGTCTCTTCTTTGCTAGAACATCTGAATCCTGAATCTAAACAGTCGAAAGTTGTTCCTACCTTGGTCATCCCACAAAGTTCTCTAACCACTGAAACTCCTATTTCACATAGTCAACCCTCTGAAATATATTTGGACCCTGATGGTGAAGTTCTTCCTCCTGGTTTAATCATAATTAAAGAAATCCCTCAACCTGATACACCTTTAAGTCAAACCCATTTTGGGGGAGACCTTTACCTGTACCAGTCATTTCCTCAATCGTTTCCATCTGCTTTTTTTGATCCTATTGCCATTCAGTCTCCCATCGATTTTCGAGGGTATACACTTGGTCAAACAACCATGTTTGAACCAACATCTTTGGTTGGGTCTGCTGTTCCAGTTACGTCAGCTCCTACCCTCGATACTCTGTCGATGTTCACAACCTCACCAGAGTCATATTTGCACGGTGGCCCTTCAGTCCCAACATGTTACAAATCACTATCTGGCACTTTCTCTAGTGCACCTTCACGTTCATGGTCTT
The DNA here is from genome assembly GCA_034641835.2 of Pinus albicaulis. Taxonomy (NCBI): domain Eukaryota; kingdom Viridiplantae; phylum Streptophyta; class Pinopsida; order Pinales; family Pinaceae; genus Pinus; species Pinus albicaulis. The sequence goes on along the minus strand of CM076572.1, from coordinate 1,450,164,172 downwards.
TGCCAATGTCATCATCTGGTGTTTTAACTGGTAGTCCTATAGTCAGTATTGAACGACTTGAATCATTAAATCCATCATCAGGGAAAAATCAAGCCAGTCATTATGGGTCAATTCCTTTATCAATTAGACTCCCAACATTCGGTGAAAAATATTTTCCGTCTTATTATCCTCCTTATGTTGGCGGGCAACCTTTGGTTACCCAATATGACAGTACTCAGTCACATTTTGGTCAGACTAATGTTGATTTAAATTTTTTTCAATGGCAACCCACTCTGCCTATCCAACCACAAACGATTGTCTAATCGTATCAACCAATTCAACCTGTTACACCCACTTCAATACCAATTTTTAATACATCTATACCCCTATTACAGCATCAAAATCATGTACATCAACCTTATCAGGTGAGTTCTTCAACTCAATATCATCAAATGTTGGGTCCACAGACTCAAAATCCTTTAGTTAATTTACAACAGCCTATATCAAGAATTATTTATTCACAAGCTGGTCCACCATTTTATGGGGTGCCACAAACACAATCTGGTTATACATATCAACCAAATCCAACTTATACAAATTTGGGTTATAATCTTGGTGGACAGACCCCTTGGCAGCCACAGGCACAAATTCTGCAAACTTCATTTCAACAAGTAACATATCCAGGTTTTGGTCAACAACACTCTCAAGCATTTGCCATGCAAAGCAACCCCTATCTGGGTTACCAGCAACAAATCCCATATGCCGGTGCTCAAAGCCCTGTTGCCCAAGAAATTCCCTCTTATCCTGGCTATGCTCAACCTGACCTTAATAGACAATTTCCTTTTGTTGCAACCTTGGAATTACCAGATTTAAACTGGTTAAATAATGATCCTATCAATTACGGTCCTTGGTGGCTAGTGATACCACATAAATTACCCTCCGACATTCCTAAATTCAATGGAAATCCTGGAGAATACCCATCAACTTATTTTATGACGTATCATTTATGGTGTTCATCAAATTCCCTAAATGATGATTCTGTTTGATTACGTCTTTTCCAGAGAATGCTCACAGGTCCGACAACTAAATGGCACATTGAATTACCTAGAGCTTCATTTGACAATTTCACTGCCCTGGCTACTGTAGTTTTGACCCATTTCCAGTTACCGATCAGATACGAAATTGGAATGGAACTCTTGACCAGCTTCAAACAAAGTAATGCTACTCACATTTCAAATCATATTCATGAGTGACATCGTCGTTGACGAATGGTTAAGAAATTTTTTCCCGATCAGCTCCTTGCTGAATGGTTCATCAAATCCTTATTACCATCTATAACAGAGGATGTGGCTAAAGGTGGAATCATCACAGAAGAGCAGGTCATCGTTCATGCCCAATATTTAGACTTGATTTATACTCAGTCTAGCACACTCTATGAGAAAATACCAAATGCACCGCGATCTAATTTCAATGTTCCTCCTCAAATAAAGGACTCTCATGTCAGAGACGGCTTGATAGGCACTGTAAACACACACAACACTACTGCATCTGATCCTAATCCTACTTAAGAAATCAATGCCGTCTCATTTGAAAAAGGCAAAAGTGATAAGAAACCAAGAAGTAAGAAAAAGGGGAAATCAAAGAAAAAGAAAAATTCTAACCCGCAGGAACGATCATCTGATAAACCATCAAGACCACAGAAATCTTGTTATCCATGCATAATCTGTAATGAGGAACACTTTGTTAGGGATTGTCCTCACCGTGTTGAAGTCTCCAAAATCATCAAGACTTCAAATGCATCAGCTGTGTTGACAGACCCATTTCCAAATCCAGACACAAATTTGGTTGCTATGGATCCAGCTCCTAGTTCCCAAGTGTTAATGTTATCCAGTACAAAACCTTCACAAGATATTTTGGTGTTGACGTGGAATAAATACTATGGTAGTCCAACTGATCACCCTACAACCTCGCCAACAAATCCATCTAATGAATCAATACCACCTCCTATTATTCCTAAATTGAAGATTAAGCCACTAAAGGGAGTAATTCATAAATCGACATATAATCCTCGAGCAAGAGCTGCAAAAAATTATAATATAGTTGAAGATTTGGGTCAATCCCCTTCAACTATGTCTACTCTTGAGGTATTGCAAAATTTTCCCTCCCAGAAACGGGCTTTATTGTCGGCCATTGGTGGAATTGATCCAAATGATTCTAATCTTGTCATCTTTAATCATACGGGCTATGTGCCACCACTACCAGCAGAATTGGCATTCTCCATCCAAGTAAATGTTCTCAATCATCTTGTTCATCGTACTATTATTGATGTGGGAGCATCTACGTGCATTATGTCTCTAAACTATTGGAAGTCACTTGGCTTGCCACGATTATCGCAATCATCAACGACGTTGAAGGATTTTGATGGAAGAAGATATAAACCTTGTGGTATTATTAATAACTTACAAGTTGAATTAGGGGGAAAAAAAGTAAGTATTGATGTTGAGGTTGTTGATGGACCCCTTAACTATAATATTTTACTCGAAAGACCATGGGTATATGCGATGACTGCAATTTTTTCTACATATTTTAGAATGGTTTCCTTTCCTCATAGAGGTACTATTACAGTCATTAATCAATTATCCTTTTTTTCCTCCGCTTCGCAGGTAACTAGAAGCGTTCCGTATGTTCACTTACCCCAACTAGAAATCCAGAACATTGGTGTAGAACTCTTAAAGGATTCCACTCTTATGGGAATCTTTGCATTACCGCCACCCACAACATCAGCATAAATTGCAAGCATAGAGACCTAATACATGATCTCTTCCACTCCATCTGGCTTAAGAAAGAGTACAGGTGATTCTGATATTTATATGTAGGATGATGTTTTACCGCTCAACCCTATTGAGATACAATAGCAATCAATCTATTTGGCTTGGGCAGCAAATCTGAAATCAGCGTCGCCGAGTGTTTGGGTTGATTTTTCATTAGATTTTGGTACTCCACTACAATAGAAATCAATCTATTTGGCTTGGGCAGCAAATCCGAAATCAGCGTCGCCAAGTGTTTGGGTTGATTGTTAATTAGATTCCTCAAAATTTTTGACAGATGAAAATATTTTGGAAGCTATGATGGCAGAAGGAGAACCATGGGAAGATTATCATCATCGTTCCCATCTTCCAGATTATGAAGAAAATAATCTTAGTGAACTATATCACCCATCCATTCAAAATTTCTTTCCGAATTCTTTTCCAATTAATGCAATTGAATCTGAGCGAAATTTATCAAATATTGAAGAAACAATTTCTATCGATATTTTGACTAAACCTGGTGTTGTAGAAAATATTCATGTTGGTGTATCTTGTTCTCCATTAGAACTTGATTCATATCGCTCTCTTTTTCATGAATTTCGTGATGTATTCGCTTGGTCTTACGAGGAAATGCCAGGCATAGATACTAGTATAGTTGAACACAGTATTAATATGTATCCTGATGTCAAACCGGTGCGTCAATGATTTTGTCCTGTTCATCTGAAGAAAGTTGTTGCCATCAAAACAGAAGTTGAAATTTTTTTGCGTGCTGGTTTCATTTACCTTGTTCCGTTAACTGAGTGGGTTTCCAATATCATTCCTGTTATGAAAAAACAAGGAACCATTAGAGTGTGCGTTGATTATCGGGATGTTAATCAGGCTTGTCCAAAAGACAACTATCCTACACCCTTTATCGACTAGATTATTGACGATTGTGCTGGATGCGAAATATTTTCTTTCATGGATGGATTTTCTGGCTAAAATCAAATCAATATCCACCCAGATGACCAACATAAGACATCATTCATCTATCCCTGGGGCACATTCGCATATCAGAAACTTCCGTTTGGTTTAAATAACGCCGCGGAAACTTCTCAGAGAGCAATGGATTATGCTTTCAACACATCAAGCACATTTTTCAACCATATCTAGATTATTTACCAATGCATTCACGACAATGGACTGATCACCCGATGCATTTGAGAGCCATTTTCTTATGGTGCCAACACTACAAGATATGCCTCAATCCGCAAAAATGTGTGTTTTGTGTTGGTTATGGTCGATTGCTCGGATTCGTAGTCTCAAAAGAAGGAATTCGAATAGACCCACTGAAGGTTCAGGCCATTCTTGATTTGCCTGTGCCCTCAAACTTACTTCAGATACAGAAACTTCAAGGAAAGGCTAACTTCCTGAGAAGGTTCATTCCAAACTACGTCGAAATGGCTAAAGGATTTACTCGGTTATTGAAAAAGAGGGTTCCCTTCCATTGGGACCAAGTTACGTAAGCTTCTTTTGATGCTGTCAAGGACCATCTTGTCCCAGCGTCATTAATGTATCCTCCAAATTATCAGAATGATTATTTCCTATATATCGTCGCGGCTGAAACGACCATTGCTATGGTTTTGGTCCAAGTAGAAGATGGAATTGAACATCCGATCTATTATTTGAGTCATAATCTCAATGATACGGAAGTTAAGTACTCATACATGGAAAATCTTTCCTTGGTAGCTGTTCAAGCTGTCCAAATATTTCGCCATTATATCCTGCTCCGAAAAACAACAACAGTTTCAGATTGCAACCCCATGACTCACATTTTATCACGTCAATTTCTGGGGGGAAAATATTCAAAATGGATTGTCATTGTGCAGGAATTTGATTTGGAATTCATCAAATCCAAGTTAAAGAAATCTTTAGTTTTGGCTGAGCTTCTCTGTGACCTTCCCTATGATAGTACTGCAACTATGTCGGAACCATGTATTCCAGACGAGTCTCTATTTCTGATCAGATCATCTAATCCTTGGTATGGGGATTTCATCATTTATCTCCAAACCCAAAATTTTTGACCTAATACCTCTCGCTCTAATCAGCGACATATTCGATACCAAGCAAAAGATTATCTAATCGCCAGTGATACAATTTATCATCGTGGTGTCGATACAATTTTAAGGAGGTGCCTCACTCATGAGGAGGCCGAAAAAGTGTTAAATGATTGTCATGCTGGGGCTTGTGGTGGAAATTTATCTGGTTATGCTACCATGCAGAAGATACTCCACGTCGGTTACTTTTGGCCCACTATTTTTCAAGATTGTATCCTCGCAGTCAGAAGTTGTCATGCATGCCAGATTTATGACCATAAAATCCGCAAACCGCCAGCGCTAATGCATCCTGTTGTCTCTGTTGGACCATTTACAAAATGGGGTATCGATTTCATGACCTGTAACCCTCCTTCGTCTGGGCGGCATGGTTATATTATTGTCGCATTCAACTATTTTACCAAATGGGCCAAAGCGACACCTACATTCAAGAACACAGGACAAACGACTGCATTGTTTTTCTTCAACCATGTTATTGCACAGTTTGGAGTCCCACAGGCTATAGTTACAGATCATGGGAAGCATTTTCGCAACCATATGATGTCTGAATTAACAGCCAAGTTAGGATTGTCACATGATAATTCTACTCCTTATTATCCATAATCGAATGGACAAGTTGAGGCTATTAACAAAATTCTTAAAAGAATGCTTCAACGAATGATAGGAATCCGTAAAAGGAACTGGCACTTGATCCTGTACTCCGCCTTGTGGGCGTATCGAACCTCGGTGAGAAACGCTACTGGATTTACTCCTTTTCAATTGGTGTATGGTCTAGAATCTATCTTACCAATCCAATGGGAAATATCATCGTTAAAACTCGCGGTAGATTTGCTACCTGACACCTCTGAAGAAGAAGCATGTATCCTTAACCTCATCCATATAGATGAAACATTTCGTGATTCCCAATTGGCCAACGAAGCGCATAAGAGACGTATAAAGGCGTAATACAACAAAAATGTCCAGCCTCGCATCTACTCAGAGGGCGACTTGGTCCTTCTTTACGACCAAGAAGCTGATAAAATAGGTACAGGGAAATTCGAGCCATTATGGCATGGCCCCTACATTTTCAAAAGAGTTCTTGCTAAAGGCACCTATGAGTTAGTTGATTACGATGGGATTCCATTGGTGCAATCTAGAAATGGGTTGTATCTTAAATGTTACTATGCTTAATCATGAGCGTAGTAATTTTTTGTATTATATTGTTTATATGTTGTTGATTTGCATTCACTATCTTAACTTTTCTTTTTAGAAGTTTTCTTGACGTTAGTAATCCGCTTTACATTTTATGGCAGATGTCTGAATCTTCGGAACCATTTGTTGGATATGCTGATGGTTCTAGTCATAGTACACAGAATCTATCCTCTGCAACGTGGGCCATTTTCACTCCGAACATCGAGTTAGTGAGTTTTCAACGGATTTGTATTGGTAGATCAACGAAAAATATCGCTAAGTATAGCATGTTGATCGAACTTCTCTCTGATGCCATTTCATTTGGTATTAACCGCATAATCATCAGGTTAGACTCACAACTCGTGGTATTACAACTTACTAGTGTTTATACTGTTAGAAATCCAACACTTCTTAGATTGTTCCTAAGAGTTTGAATTTTAGAAAGACATTTTGATTTCATTCAATATCAACACATTTCCAGAAATCTGAACACTTTAACTAATTCATTAGCTAATCAAGTTTTATATAGAAATTTGCGACATAGATAAAGAAAACATTCACATCATTGAATAGGATTGTGCATTAAACATAGGAAAAAATCTGAAAACATATAGATAGATAGTTATAGGTTTTTACAAAATTTGTGCCCAAGACACGTTGGTCATCTGAACTCAAAATGTATGCAGAAAAGTCATAAGTAAACTAGTGGTGCTCATGATAGCACGCTATAGACCTAGCAATCCTACGGAGCAACCACATCCAATGGTTAGGAACCCCAATTGTGTGTCACTGCAGTCGCATGGGAAGCTATTCTATCTAGCAATTTGGAATCGAAAAGGTCAATCCCTCTATGTGCTGCTGCAACTCAGTAAGAGTCTCAGCCATATCAAGGTCTTGAAGGACTGCTCTCCTGATAGCCCTCTCTGCTGGTGCATCCGCTTCGCGCTCTGGTTCCTCTACTAGTTGAACGCGACCGATATCTGCATTACATTAAAACATTTTGTTTAGTCTTGGAAAGGAATAAAAACACAAAAACATTTGTATAAACCTTATAAAAATCAAAAAACATGGTCAAATCAATCATACCTATTGCACCCCACTGAGCGCCTTCTGGTAAAACTAGATCTGGATCTCCTCGGAAGTCGACGCCTGCATATGCATACTCATCGATGGCGACGATTTGTCACTTGAACCAGGTGAAGAATGCTGTCAAGAACACAACGGTCGATTGGCCTGAATGTCGACCCATGAGTTCTACCCATCTCTGCATTCGAGGATCTCTAGGACTAGATATATCCAATGTTACATGTTGTGGCTACAAAAGTGGAATCCGTTCCAAAGCGAAGGAGATAAGGATGGAACCATAAATGAAATTTTTCTTCCTTCCTCCCTTTGCTTTATCATTTGTTCCTTTATATGAGATAGAAAAAATTCAAACCAGTTGAAGGCTATTGGATCAAATGGCGATGAAATCCATCCACAGAAATGACCGCAATCAACAACTGAAGTTCGGGAGAAAAATCAGGTTTAGAGCTCCAAAATGAAAATGGTAACTATGGAATGGTAAAAATGAATAGTGAAACTACTTTATATAGTAATTAAATTACTTGCAAGTTAAATTTATTGCTATGAAAATAGTTTTATTATGTTTTTTATCATGAAACACGTATTTTTAATCCATTTGATGTTGTTCTAAACAGGAAATACAACTGATGAATAGATTAGTTGTGCAAATTTATTTCAAAGAAGGACTTGACCACAAAGCATACTTTTTCTCTTTATTTTTATAGCTTTGATAAAAACAAAAAAGGATTTGAAGCGCACTTTTATCTCTTTTTCGAGCTTCGATAACAGCAAAAGAGGAACCCTTTGAGTCTTCTTTTAGCTCTTTTCAGAATCCGATAATGTGAAAATATTTCCGAGCACTTGTCATTTCGAGCTTGTTAAAGTAAATGAATTGATATCTACTCAATATAAGTTTAACCCTTTTCCAGATTGAGATGAATTATTTACGAAAAAGGAATACTTGGTTAAACATGACCAAAGAGGTTCTTTCAGATATCATTTTACACTTTTTCAGATCTGAGAGACAAATTTACGAAAAAGTACTTTTGGAGTCCTCTTTCGTCATCTTTTTCAGACTCTCTAAACATGAAAAAGGACCGGGCTGTCACTGTCGCTAAGCTCGTTAAAACATAAAATAGTGACGGGCTTGTCAATCATGGCAAGAATCGAATTTAATTCATCGCTAGACTCATTAAATTATTAAATAGCGATAATTCATTCTTTATTTGCCAAAAGGGTTGAATTATAGATCAAGAAAATGTTATCCTCCTCAAGCTTGTTAAAAAATAAAGAGGTATTGGTCGACAAATGACCAGGGAAAATTTGGGAAAAGCAAGCAAAGTTTATTTTTGGTAGCAAGTCACTCTTGAACATGAAACTTATTTCACTCCATGTCCGTGACTGTTTGGGTTGGGTAATCATATTGACGGTTCATTCACACCTATGGTTCATCATACCTTCACTTTGTTTTTGGGTCAATGTTGCCAAATCATCACAGTGTCACCGATATGTTCAAGAGGAGTCATCTAGTGATTCAGAACTCATCCATCTGCAATACTCATAAACCTTCATTTTCATGACCGTCATCCCTGAAAATTGCTACATCAAGTCATACCCTTGTCCCTGAAATCAGTAACTCCAGTTTTGCAATAAGGTGACTTCATGTCAATGAAAAATTAATATCCAGGAAGTTCACTTAGAAACATCAGATTTTAGTATCATGAGGCTTGTTACAGCATTGACAAGATCCTCACTTCCAGACTTTTGACCGAAATATTTTGTTTGGCGTTCGACATCAAATCATCTATTCACACCTTACGAAATGTACTGCAGTACCTTGAGGGCCATTTTCATTAATGGTGGTTCTCTCACATTTATTAAAAGATTTCATTATTGGCTGGTAATCAAACGATGTCTTTCCATGTTCGACGACAAATCATATATTCGTATGGCTAGAATTGTACCCAAATGATCGAGTGAATGAGATAAAAAGACCCCGGATCTAGTTTCAGCCATCCGGGATGTGGTTTCAGGATTGTTGTAAACATCATCTATATAGTGACCTTACATACAGGTTGTCATACAAACATGGGCCTATATCTGTAGGTTGTTAGGACTCCACTATGTAGCATTTTTACTGTATACTTTGACACCATCTTACCTTTATAACCATGTTTAAAAAGGATTCCATTATCATTTTCATTTACTTTATCCCAAGGTATATAAAATCCTCTTCTTTATTATATGTTTAATCTGTTTACATATAATTCCATAATACTCTTATATTTTATCATTAATCGAAGTGGATTGTTGCTAACATAAGTCTAAAAGATCGCAGATAAGTTATATGCTGTGCTGGAACAATCGACCGTTGCTGAAACAGTCAAACTTCGTTGCTGAAACAACCGACTCCGTTGCTGAAACAGTTGACTTCGTTGCTGAAACAGCCAGCAAGCACGCAAATTCCGTCATTCGTAATTTGCAATTCTGGAAGAGTATTTTGTGGAACAATGGCAACAGCATGAAGACGTGGTTACACGGATTATTCTGAAGATAGCATTCTTGTTGTATCTGTTGTAACCATATCTTTTTATGGAAGAACAGAATAGTCCTGTTTTAAGAAAGAAGAACAGAATTGGGATAAACGTAGATTTGCTCTCATGTAATTGTAAGAGATGTCTCCTCTTTAAAAAGAGGAGACATCATCATTAGAGAGGAGTTCGAGTTTGAAAGCTACAGGAGAACATTGTATTTGAGAGACTGGAGCTAGACTCCATCTGTAATGTATCATTTCTTTTGACAAATGAATACAATCTTCTTTTGAGCGCTCCAATTTAATTCTTTCCCTGGGGAATCTTGTGAGAGGGAAAGGGCCCGCCTTCCTCACAAGATTCACCCTTCTGTCCCTGTAGTTTGTTTAATTTCTTTATGTTGTTTGCACTTTACTTTAATTCTGTTGCTGAGACACCAGTTACACAGTTCTGTAGTTATTGAATATTCTGTTTCCTTAACGCTGCATGTGTTTAGTACATTCATTCTTAAGAAGTTGAGAAATCTATTTCTGTTATATGTTTGAATGTATAATGCTGGGAAGCAGGTGCTGAAGGTTCCTGTACAAAGGAATAGGGTCTTGCTCCCACTAATTGACTTTCTTTTCCTGCAGTGTGATTAGAAACAGGAGACAAGTGCTGAAGGTTCCTGTTCATGGGAATAGGGTCTTGGTCTCTTGAGTTATCTTTGCTACAGAGTGATTAGTGTCAGGCAACAGGTGCTGAAGTTCCTAATTAAGGAATAGGGTCCTGTTCCTGATATGGTTGATTGGTTTCCTTTCCTGCAGATTGATTTTCCCTCTATTTGAATTCTAAACTGCAACATAGGAATTACCTCTGCTATAGCATAATTGACTTCAGCTTTGATTAAACAAAGTGTGAATAATTAGATTTGTATGATTGATAATTGTGTGGCTTTTACTACAACATTGTTCTTGCTTTTGAAATTGAGCATATCCAGTGCGTGATTGTCTTTGGAATAAAAAGACTTCCTCGGGTTGACAATTTATGTGGAGCTTGAATTGTGAAAACAATTAAAGCGACCAAAATTTTGGCGCCGTTTCCGGGGAAGGCAATTATAGATTTCAAAAGCATTAATTTTTTCTTTTTAAATGTGCAGATTGTATGAGAGGACACGGAAACCAAAAGAAAACTAACCCCACAGGTGGCAAAGGCAAAGGAAGGGGAGGAAGAAAGACTTTTATTGATGAGATTGTATCAAAGGCTGAATCATCACAGAGATTAAGTTCTCGAAGACCAAAAATTCAGCACTCCCCTCAATCAGATTACAAAACAGAGGAAGTTGTGGGTCCTGAAAATATAGAGGAGCCAGTGATTAAAGAACCAGCAGTCAGTGCTGGAGAGTCAGAAGAAAGTGCTAGCGAATCAGCAGAGCACATTGAGGAAATAATAGAGAGTGTTGGACGACCAGTGGACAACATTGAAGAGCCAGTAGAAGATCTTGACGATCGAGCAAGTGCAGTAGGAGAGCCAACAATGGAAGGAAACAATGATGATTTCTTTGGTGGAGGACGTGTAGATCCTGAAGGAGAAGGAAGGAATGAAAATTCCCTCTCTACCTTGGGATTTCCTATCAGTGATCTTCCTGCAGGGATAACTCCTATGAAAAATATTCCATTGTCTGCTTTACCTAACTTTCATGGTTTATCCTCTGAGGATCCGGATGAATTTCTTTTTGAATTTGATATATTATGCAGGAGTTATGATTATGTTACTAATGCTCAAAATTTGAAACTGTTTCCAGCCACCTTAAAAGGGAATGCTTTAAGATGGTTCATGAGCCTTGGAAGTCAGGTGATCACAACATGGGAGCAGATGAAACAGAAATTTCTGCTTAAATATCAAGACTACTGCCGGACGAGAGAAAATAAGGATGAACTATTCAATATGGCACAAAAGCCGGACGAGAATCTGGAGGACTATGTAGAAAGGCTGCAGTACAATATACAGAGATCTGATCATCCGAATATAAGTAAGGAAATTCGCAAAACAATATTACTTATAGGTTTAAGGGATGATTGTTTAGATATGTTAAACATGCTTGGCAAGGGAGATATATCTAAGGAATCATATGATGAGATTGTTGAACTTTCTAAGAGGTGTTCAAGGGGAGCTGCAAGGAACAGAGTAAGAGATTCCACCTATTCAAGAGTGCAGAAATCAGCCAGTGGAGGAGCAACAAGAGCTGAAATAGGTAATTTACTTGAAGAATTTAAAACTGAGATGTTAAGTTCTTTTTCTTCACAAATTGACACTTTACAGGTTAAGAAGAAGCAGGCTGAAGCAGAAGCAACTCTGGCTGTCTTTTGCCCGAAGTGCAGAGACAAACATCCACTAAGGGAATGCCCAATGGATAAAATACCAATTTGCACCCTTTGTGAGAAATACCATGAAACAAAACAATGTCCATCTCTACCAGGAATAAAGGCAGCATTGCAGCCAACGGAAGAAGAAGCTGAAGCAGTTTACCTGCTAACTCAAAGAAGACAATGGCAACCAAAAGGACAAGGTATGAACTCTAGTATTCCATTTAATCGTTGGAATAATTATTCTGCTTTCGGTCAAACAAATTACCCTCCCTTTAATCAAATGCAATACCCACCCTTTAATCAAATGAATTTCCCACCCATGCAACAATCAAACCCTCCCTTTATTGATCCTACAATGTGGACTCCTTGGCCTCCACAACAGCCATCTTCTTTTAACCCTTGGAATTCAAATTGGAGAATCCAACAACTCCCGTATCCAAATCAATTGCCTCAATTCCAACAACCACTTCCTCTGCCATCAAATGCTCCGCCAAATAACCAAATGAGACCCCATCTACCTGTGCAACCAAATCCTAACCCCAATAATAAAGTTGTGCAAGTCATTGATATTCAGATCAGTCTATATTTCCTACTATGCAATGTAATGATATTCATTTAAGATCTGGGAAAATAGTAGAGCCTATTATTGATGACATAACTTCTTCTGATTCTGATAAAGAAGAAACTGAGAAACATAAGAAAGCACAACCACCTTCTAACAAGAATGTTGAAATAACAAAACCACCATTCCCCAAGCGTTTGGTTTTAACCAGAACGCCTGAAACACCTGCTTTTAATCTTTTAGGGGAATTGCAAAATTTGTATGTTAAAATTCCACTTTTACAAGCATTAAGAGATGTACCAATTTATGCCAGAACAATAAGGGATATTTGTGTTAAGAAACCTGGTAGGAAAACTAAAGACCCCCTTACAGTACATGTGATGGGTGAATTGTCTGCATTAATGTCCGGAAAAGCCCCTCCTGTGAAATATGGTGATCCTGGCCATCCTACGGTGAGAGTTCAGATTGGTAAAACAATGATTCCCCAAGTTCTGGTAGATTTAGGTGCTGCAATTAACATAATGACTCTTGAAACTTCACAATTATTACAGCTGAATAACACAATCAGAGATACACCCACCATTCTAGAGTTGGCTGATCGTTCTACAATTAAACCTGAAGGAGTTGTTGAGGATCTACTTATTTCAGTTGAATCCTGGAAATACCCATCTGATTTTGTTGTATTGCAGACTAAAACAAAGCTGGGGGGACATCCCTTAATTCTAGGAAGGCCATGGCTGGCCACAGCTGATGCTTTTATCAGTTGCAGATCTGGTTCAATGACAATCTCTAATGGTTATGAAACAAAACAAATTACTCTTTATCCTCATGCTACACCAATAATTAATAATGAAGATTCTATGTGGATGGATTATGATGATAATGCTGTTCAGCCTATTCTAACTATTGGAAAAGCTTTAACTCTTAAAGACAATACAGAGGATGAAATAATTAATAATTTTATTTGTGAACCTTCTTCTGTAATTGTTGAAACACACAATCAATTGACTGCAATTTTTGAAACAGATACCCAAGAAAAGATTGAATCTGAAGACTCATCTCAGACATTAACCACCATCTCATCTAAAAGCATAACAGTTGAAATTGAACATGGCAAGACATTAAACATAAATCCTGATCTAACAGTTGATGAAACACAGCAGTTAATGAAGTTATTGCATGAATATAAGGAAGCATTTGCATGGGATTACACGGATATGAAAGGTATTTCTTCTGAATTATGTACTCATCGAATTTACATTAAAGAGGGATGTCGGCCTGTTTTTCAACCCCAAAGACGAATGAACCCTAATTTACGAGAAATTGTTAAAGAAGAACTTCAGAAATTGCTTAATGCATGATTTATATACCCTATATCTGACAGTTAATGGGTTTCCCCATTGGTAATTGTCCCTAAGAAAAACGGGAAATGGAGAGTATGTTTTGACTACAGAGCCTTGAACAAAGCTACTCAAAAGGATCACTTTCCTTTACCCTTCATTGATCAGGTGTTGGATAGTCTGGCAGGGAAGAAATTATTTTCTTTTCTAGATGGATTCAGTGGGTATAATCAGATAAGAATTGCACCCCAAGACCAAGACAAGACCACTTTCACTAGCCCTTGGGGAACTTTTTCTTATAGAGTTCTTCCATTTGGGCTATGTAATGCACCAGCAACTTTTCAAAGAGCTGTTATAGGAATATTTTCTGATATGCTGAATGATTCTATGGAAATATTTATGGATGATTTTACTCCTTATGGTGTGTCTTTTGAAGATGCATTACAAAATCTTGAGAAGGTACTGAAACGATGTATACAAGCTCACCTTTCCCTAAGTACTGAAAAATGCCATATGATGATGAGTGAAGGAGTGGTGCTTGGACATTTTATTTCATCTCAAGGTATTCAGGTAGATCCATCTAAAATATTGGTCATTCAGAACCTTTCTGTTCCTAAAACACAAACTGATGTGAGAAGTTTTCTAGGACATGCTGGATACTACAGAAGATTTATTAAAGATTTTTCTAAGATAGCTTCTCCATTATTTGTGTTGCTTACGAAAAATGCTGAATTTAAGTGGACTAATTCTTGTCAGAAAGCTTTTGAAGAACTCAAGCATCAGTTGTCTACTACTCCTATTTTGAGGGGGCCTGATTGGGCCCTCCCTTTTCATATATCTTCTGATGCTTCAGACACTGCAATTGGAGCTGTCTTGGGACAAGAGGAAAATCATCTTCCTTATGCTATCTAATTTATTAGTAAGAATATGACCCCTGCTGAGCTTAATTACACAGTTACCGAAAAGGAATTTCTTGCAGTAATTTATGCCATTAATAAATTTCGACATTATATCACTGGTTATTCTACTTTTGTGCACACTGACCACTCAGCTATCAAGTATTTAATGAACAAATCTGTTACAAATGCTAGAGTTACCAGATGGCTATTATTACTACAGGAATTTGATATCACAATTGTAGATCGGCCTGGTAAAGAAAATGTGGTGGCTGATTTCCTTTCACGGTTAAAAACTGACAATGATATTCCAGTAGATGATTCTTTTCCTGATGAGTATTTGTTTGCAGTTTCTGCTCACTCTCCATGGTATGCAGATATTGCTAATTATTTGGTTGCGGGAAAATTACCATCACACCTGTCATATAGAGAAAAGAGAAGAATTGTTCAACAAAGTGCCAAGTATAGCTGGATAAGTGGGTGTCTTTTCTACACAGGGCTTGATCAGGAAATTCGAAGATGCATTAGGGAAGATGAAGTGTATGACATACTGAAAGCTTGTCATGATGGCCCTTGTGGAGGGCATTTTGCAGATAAAAGAACATCACACAAAATTTTGAGGATGGGTTACTATTGGCCCTCATTATTCAAGGATGCAAAGAAATATGTAAGGGCTTGTGACAGCTGCCAGAGAATGGGTCAACCCAATCATAGAGATCAAATGCCATTAAACCCCCAGGTAGTTTCTGAACCATTTGAAAGATGGGCCTTGGATTTCATAGGACCCATTAATCCTCCATCCAATCAAAGAACTTATATATTAGTCTGTACAGAATATATGACTAAATGGGTGGAGGCCAAAGCACTTATTAGAGCCAATGAAGAGGTTGTCCTAGCTTTCTTATTTGAAGAAATCTTCACTATATTTGGAATTCCTAGAGAGCTAGTTACAGATGGAGGACCTCCATTCAATTCTCATGGTTTTAAGTCTACCCTTCAGAAATATCATATTCAACATAGAATGACTACACCATACCACCCCCAGGCTAATGGGCAGGTGGAAAGCACAAACAA
This sequence comes from Pinus albicaulis, assembly GCA_034641835.2. Classification (NCBI taxonomy): domain Eukaryota; kingdom Viridiplantae; phylum Streptophyta; class Pinopsida; order Pinales; family Pinaceae; genus Pinus; species Pinus albicaulis. The sequence continues at coordinate 1,450,148,307 of CM076572.1, read as the reverse complement.
AGTATTAGAAGCCATTCTAACTAAAACAGTGAAGGACAACCGGAAGGATTGGTCTCAAAGGCTGCCTGAAGCATTATGGGCTTACAGAACTACTTGGAGAAACACTACAGGTTTCTCTCCCTATGAATTGGTCTATGGTAGAAATGTTGTTTTTCCTGTGGAATTTGAAATCAAAACTCTAAGAACTGCTGAAGCTGTTAATCTTGATTTGACTGATGTGCAGACAGCTAGGTTGCAACAGCTTCTTGAGTTGGATGAAAAGAGATTAGATGCCATTCACCAAACAACCATGATTCAAAAACAGAGAATGAAGTGGCATGACAAAATTATCAAACACAAGCAGTTCCAAAAAGGTAATTGGGCCTTGTTGTATGAATCTCGGTTTGAAAAATTTCAGGGTAAGCTACGTACACGCTGGCTTGGACCATATGAGGCAGATGCTGGTTTTCCTAATGGAACGGTAAGAATTTTAACAATTGATGATTCTAAAACACCTCTACTAGTCAATGGTCATAGGCTCCGTCTATACCAGCGCCCTGTTTCTAAAGAGGATTTCAAGACTGCTTGCATGACTGATATTCATTATCTTTTTCTAGGGGAGTCTTCTGCTCCTCAGAGCATTTAATTTTCTGCACTGTTTTTTTAGTATTAGATTAGATTAGATTTAAGACTAATAGTCCCTGTCAAGGGTTGGCATATTACAATTCAATTTTGCAGATTCTGGAAAAGCTCATTAAGGAGGATAGATCCATCATGAGAAGATCTGAAGCTTCAATCACAGAAGCTTGTTCCCTTCATTTCAACCCATTTCCTAGCAATATCCCTTCACCCCATTTCTACATTATTGCCCTTTTTCCCATTTTTCCCACTTCTACCATTCCTGAAATATCATCCTTCAGCTAGTATTTCCTATCCCTTACTACTGGAATTATCCCTTATCAAACACTTCCCCCACTTGTTTCAAACCCAAGTCATTTATCCCATTTTCCTGATTTTTCCCGTTGCTGAAACACCAGTTTCAGCAACGCGTCATTCATTTTTCCGTTACTGAAACACCAGTTTCAGCAACCTGTCATTTATCTTTTCATCATTAAAACATCATTTCTTTCCGCTGCTTTACAAGCTTTTTAGTTCTCCACTTCTACGCTTCAGATCCCTTGGGTGAAAATTATTCAGTACTGAGCAGATCCTGTTACACTCCTGTTCTAAATTTCAGATAAATCTACGGATTCTTCCATGTATATTAAGCCATTCTGAAGCACTCTACACTTCGAATTATTAAACCAAAGGTAAAAATGTAAGGTATGTGGTTTTAATGTAATGCAGTTAAATTATATATTAAAGAGAGGATCTTGCTCATAATGGTTGCAATCTCCACACGCCCAATCATCATTGCACCATACGTAGGGGGGGAATTTCGAAAACTGAATAATCATTTCACATTAACCAATCCTCCGTCATTCTTCATATCCACTTCCGTCGTCATTGAGACTCCGCATCCTCTGTTGCAACAATTAGCTTGACCAAAGCCTGTGTTTCTGTCTTCTGTGCCTCTGCATATAACTCAAGCTAGCAGCCATGGGAGGGTCGGCTATCAGACACAAGCCTGGTTCGATAAATCTTCTTCAAATGTTCTCGGAAGCCTATCAAATTTTCCAACAAGCAGGATGGACAACATACTTTGAATGGTTAGGAGAATTTGATCAGGAGCAGGTTTTAGAGTTTGCACAAAATCTTCAGGGGAATTTCTCAGTGGTTCAAGGTGTCCGCATTTCAGTTACAGAGGAGGACATAGTTCAAGTTTCAGGTTTGCCGGCTATTGGGACTCGCTGGTTCAGTAGGAAGCAAGTGATTTTAAATGCACAGCAAGATTTTCTTCATCCAGATGAACCAGTTGAACTTAAAGGCCGCGGTGTAAGTCTGCATTCACTTCCTCGACCATGGCCAACAGTAGCAGAATTCATCAAACACTACTTGACATGCGAAGGGCGTTACCAGGTAGTCTACCAACACGACTTCATTTTGATGAATCATTTAAGGAATGGTCGATTAGTTAATATTCCCTATTATCTTCTTGGTTGTATCAAAAACATGTCCTATTATTGCAGACGGGCTAAATTCCCATTGTTATCCCTCACCCATCATCGTTTATGCCAATTTTTAATTCAGAGGGGTTTTGCTCAGCAAAACCCCCCTCTGAATAATCCTCTCCTTCTTCCCCAGCAGGCTGAAATTCCTCAGCAGGCCCAAATCCCCCAACAAGCCGAAAGTTCCCAAGAAAATCCTGAGATTCCTTATGAAGGGCAACTGGACGATATCCCAGACTCCCCAGTAATTCCATCCTCAGAGCCAGTTGACCCAACCCCAAGTTCGTCCCACTTAGTAGATTCAACCATTCCCACTATTTCTATCCCTAGCGATGACTCTCTAACACCCCCATCCCCGCCTACTCATAAAAGGAAGAAAATAACCCCAACAGTCTCTGTCTCAAAACGACGAACAAGGGCCAAATTCCAAATTTACACTTCTTCCGAAAGCCCTTCCCCTAGAAAAGAACCTTCCCCTACACAGAAAAGGAAAGATAGTGACTTCTCTGCTTTCCTACCAAAAAGGAAAATGAAGATGACTGTTGAAACAGGAGTTACTCCCATTTCCCCTGACCCCGCCACTATTCTGTTAAAACTCCAATCTTCACCCCCATTTCAAATCCCCCAACCTGTCTCGTCTGGTGGCACTGCCACACAAGAACCAGTGCCCCGGGATAATACGCCATTGTTTATGGCTCAAACAGTGACTGTCACACAAGAACCAGTCACTTACCCAGAGGCTGAAACACAAGAACCAGCCACTGTGGTACAAAAATCATACACCAAGCACGATGATACAGGGAGACCAGCCGTAGCTGCTCCACAAGAACCAGCTACGGCTGTGCATCAGCAGACAACCTCAGCAGAATCAACCAACACACAGGGTTCATATACTATGGCATCTTTATTGGAATAAAATCAGTTTTTGAAGTCTGAGCTACAAGCCTATAAGAATGAATTAATAATGGCACGAGAAGCCTTCGATAGAGAATTGAATCTCTATATGCTAGCACACACAGCATCATCACCAAATAGGGAGCCATGCAAGGAATACATGTGCCATGAGTGTGGTAATATTTACCAGCAGGCAGGCTACAAAGTAGTCAAAATTCAAGTATCTGAGGTATCTACATCAGCTGCAATAAAAGAGGAATGCCCTACTGCTCCACAAGAACCAGTAGGGCTCTCAAAAAGTGTAGAAAAAAAAACTAAACCTCAGATATCTCGCCCTGTGCTAGTTAGTGCAGCCACTCAGACAGAAACACAACCACAGATATCTTGTCCTGAGCTAGTCAGCTCAGCCACTCAGACAGTATCACAACCACAGATATCTTGCCCTGAGTTAGTCAGTGCAGCCACTCAAACAATGTCCCAACCCAGTACTTCTAATGCCAGGACACAGACCCTGCCATGGAACCAATTAGAACTGATGAACAAATGGAAGAAACAATATGTTGAAGAACAAGATACAATATTACAGCAGCATAATTTAGCATGGCAGAATCACATGTATGCCAACTGGGATAGTTGGGAACAGACATTGCAACAGCTCAGGGATTCCAAAAAGGAAGTCAAGGAATCAAAGGAAAAGATGGTTTTGATGTTTTCATTAGTGCAGAAGTTGATGGCTACCCGCAAACCCTCTGTAAATTACTCTCTCTTCCTTTCTGAATGTTTAGTTTATTTTCAATTGAAGGCAATAAAGGATGGCAGACCTCATGAATTGCTTACTTCAGAACAATTTGTTGAGACTTTTGCTGAGGCCCCTGAAAGTGACCAGCATTTGCTGTGCGAACTTTACCTCCATAATGAGGCCATTCCCGACAATAGAAGAGTCAATCTCATTCCAATTGCAGGTGATATACAAATAAGGGCATTTGTTTCATTTTTGGCCAATCAGCTCACCTAGAAAACTGCGTTTATTGCAAGCAGTCATAATGAGGAGAATAGGCTCCTTTGGATTAGACCAGAACCTTTAAGTCCAGCCATGTTTATAGCACAATATCACCAATTCTTACAAAAGCCAGGAATGCATAGGTACATGCAACAACTACAGGCTTCAACACTTTCGAAGTGTCAACAGCAAATCAGAGTAAAGGAGGCTGCTGCATTGAAGGCCAATACTATGTTTTGGCAGCAGTCATGTAAAGAAAGACAAGACTATCACCCTTTTAGCCCTGATAATTTCCAAGCTGCACTTTCCAGGGTACCTAATTATATCAGATGCATTCGACATTGTGGAGAAAACTGGATTGGCTACCATTTTCATTTTCCAATTTTATGGCTGCCTTCAGAGAAATATCAGTGTCACTACCAATTGGATGGCAGAGATGAAGCCTTAGCATGGCAGCAATTGTAGAACAATAGAGGATTCCGAGCTCCTACAGATGCCACCTTCTCCAGCTACTGCTTGAGCAATTTGCATGCACAGAGTCAGTACTCAGACTCTGACTCAGACTAGGAGTTGCCTGAGGACATGCAACATTTTCAGCTGGGGGGGATGTTAGGACTCCACTATGTAGCATTTTTACTATATACTTTGACACCATCTTACCTTTATAACCATGTTTAAAAATGATTCCATTATCATTTTCATTTACTTTATCCCAAGGTATATAAAATCCTCTTCTTTATTATATGTTTAATCTGTTTACATATAATTCCATAATACTCTTATATTTTATCTTTAATTGAAGTGGATTGTTGCTAACATAAGTCTAAAAGATCCTTCGTCTATTAAGTTATATCTTGTCTTTGGAACAATCGTCGTTAAAACGATCTGAGCTTAAATTTATTTAAACAATGGAAACTTCCGTTCTTTGAAACAGTTGACTTCGTTCTTCAAACGGCCAATAGGAAACCATAAATTCCGTCACTCGTAATTTGCGATTCTGGAAGAGTATTTTGTGGAACAATGGCAATAGCATGAAGACATGGTTACACGGATTATTCTGAAGATAGCATTCTTGTTGTATCTGTTGTAACAATATCTTTTTATGGAAGAATAGAATAGTCCTGTTTTAAGAAAGAAGAACAGAATTGGGATAAACACAGATTTGCTCTCATGTAATTGTAAGAGATGTCTCCTCTTTAAAAAGAGGAGACATCATCATTAGAGAGGAGTTCGAGTTTGAAAGCTACAAGAGAACATTGTGTGTGAGAGACTGGAGCTAGACTCCATATGTAATGTATCATTTCTTTTGACAGATGAATAAAATCTTCTTTTGAGCGCTCCAATTTAATTCTTTCCCTGGGGAATCTTGTGAGAGGGAAAGGGCCCGCCTTCCTCACAAGATTCACCCTTCTGTCCCTGTAGTTTGTTTAATTTCTTTATGCTGTTTTCACTTTACTTTAATTCTGTTGTTGAGACACCAGTTACACAGTTTCGTAGTTTATTGAATATTCTGTTTCCTTAACGCTGCATGTGTTCAGTACATTCATTCTTAAGAAGTTGATAAATCTATTTCTGTTATATGTTTGAATGTATAATGCTGGGAAGCAGGTGCTGAAAGTTCCTGTACAAAGGAATAGGGTCCTGCTCCCACTAATTGCCTTTCTTTTCCTGCAGTGTGATTAGAAACAAGAGACAAGTGCTGAAGGTTCCTGTTCATGGGAATAGGGTCTTGGTCTCTTGAGTTATCTTTTCTACAGAGTGATTAGTGTCAGGCAGCAGGTGCTGAAGTTCCTAATTAAGGAATAGGGTCCTGTTCCTGTTATGGTTGATTGGTTTCCTTTCCTGAAGATTGATTTCCCTCTATTTGAACTCTAAACTGCAACATAGGAATTACTTCTGCTATAGCATAATTGACTTCAAATTTGATTAAACAGAGTGTGAATAATTAGATTTGTATGATTGATAATTGTGTGGCTTTTTACTACAACATTGTTCTTGCTTTTGGAATTGAGCATATCCAGTGCGTGATTGTCTTTGGAATAAAAAGACTTCCTCGGGTTGACAATTTATGTGGAGCTTGAATTGTAAAAACAATTAAAGCGACCAACATTTTGGCGCTGTTGCCAGGGAAGGCAATTATAGATTTCAAAAGTATTAATCTTTTCTTTTTAAATGTGTAGATTGTATGAGAGGACGCGGAAACCAGAAGAAAAATAACCCCACAGGTGGCAAAGGCAAAGGAAGGGGAGGAAGAAAGACTTTTATTGATGAGATTGTATCAAAGGCTGAATCATCACAGAGATTAAGTTCTCGAAGACCAAAACTTCAGCACTCCCCTCAATCAGATTACAAAACAGAGGAAGTTGTGGTTCCTGAAAATATAGAAGAGCCAGTGATTAAAGAACCAGCAGTCAGTGCTGGAGAGTCAGAAGAAAGTGTTAGTAAATCAGCAGAGCACATTGAGGAAATAATAGAGAGTGTTGGACGACCAGTGGAAAACATTGAAGAGCCAGTAGAAGATCTTGACGATCGAGCAAGTGCAGTAGGAGAGCCAACAATGGAAGGAAACAACGACGATTTCTTTGGTGGAGGACGTGTAGATCCTGAAGGAGAAGGAAGGGATGAAAATTCCCTCTCTACCTTGGGATTTCCTATCAGTGATCTCCCTGCAGGAACAACTCCTATGAAAAACATTCCATTGTCTACTTTACCTAACTTCCATGGTTTATCCTCTGAAGATCCGGATGAATTTCTTTTTGAATTTGATATATTATGCAGAAGTTATGATTATGTTACTAATGCTCAAAATTTGGAACTGTTTCCAGCAACATTAAAAGGAAATGCTTTAAGATGGTTCATGAGCCTTGGGAGTCAGGTAATCACAACATGGGAACAGATGAAACAGAAATTTTTTCTTAAATATCAAGACTACTACCGGACGAGAGAAAAGAAGGATGAACTATTCAATATGGCACAAAATTCGGACGAGAATTGGAGGACTATGTAGAAAGGCTGCAGTACAATATACAGAGATCTGATCATCCGAATATAAGTAAGGAAATTCGCAAAACAATATTACTTAGAGGTTTAAGGGATGATTGTTTAGACATGTTAAATATGCTTGGCAAGGGAGATATATCTAAAGAATCATATGATGAGATTGTTGAACTTTCTAAGAGGTTTTCAAGGGGAGCTGCAAGGAACAGAGTAAGTAATAGAGATCCCACCTATTCAAGAGTGCAGAAATCAGCCAGTGGGGGAGCAACAAGAGCTGAAATAGGTAATTTACTTGAAGAATTTAAAATTGAGATGTTAAGTTCTTTTGCTTCACAAATTGACACTTTGCAGGTTAAGAAGAAGCAGGCTGAAGCAGAAGCAACTCTGGCTGTCTTTTGCCCAAAGTGCAGAGACAAACATCCACTAAGGGAATGCCCAATGGACAAAATAACAATTTGCACCCTTTGTGAGAAAGACCATGAAACAAAACAATGTCCATCTCTACCAGGAATAAAGGCGGCATTGCAGCCAACGGAAGAAGAAGCTGAAGCAATTTTCCTGCTAACTCAAAGAAGACAATGGCAACCAAAAGGACAAGGTATGAACTCCAGTATTCCATTTAATCGTTGGAATAATTATTCTGCTTTCGATCAAATGCAATACCCACCCTTCAATCAAATGAATTTCCCACCCATGCAGCAATCAAACCCTCCCTTTGTTGATCCTTCAATGTGGACTCCTTGGCCTCCACAGCAGCCATCTTCTTTTAACCCTTGGAATTCAAATTAGAGAAGCCAACAACTCCCGTATCCAAATCAATTGCCTCAATTCCAACAACCACTTCCTCTGCCATCAAATGCTCCTCCAAATAACCAAATGAGACCCCAGCTACCTATGCAACCAAATCCTAACCCCAATAATAAAGTTGTGCAAGTCATTGATATTCAGAATCAGTCTATATTTCCTACTATGCAATGTAATGATATTCATTTAAGATCTGGGAAAATAGTAGAGCCTATTATTGATGACATAACTTCTTCTGATTCTGATAAAGAGGAAACTGAGAAACATAAGAAAGCACAACCACCTTTTAACAAGAATGTTGAAATAACAGAACCACCATTCCCCGAACGGTTGGTTTTAACCAGAACGCCTGAAACACCTGCTTTTAATATTTTAGGGGAATTGCAAAATTTGTATGTTAAAATTCCACTTTTACAAGCATTAAGAGATGTACCAATTTATGCCAGAACAATAAGGGATATTTGTGTTAAGAAACCTGGTAGGAAAACTAAAGATCCCCTTACAGTACATGTGATGGGTGACTTATCTGCATTAATGTCTGGAAAAGCCCATCCTGTGAAATATGGTGATCCCGGCCATCCTACTGTGACAGTTCAGATTGGTAAAACAATGATTCCCCAAGTTCTGGTAGATTTAGGTGCTGCAATTAACATAATGACTCTTGAAACTTCACAATTGTTACAGCTGAATAACACAATCAGAGATACACCCACCATTCTAGAGTTGGCTGATCGTTCTACAATTGAACCTGAAGTAGTTGTTGAGGATCTACTTATCTCAGTTGAATCCTGGAAATACCCAGCTGATTTTGTTGTATTACAAACTAAAACAAAGCTGGGGGGACATCCCTTAATTCTAGGAAGGCCATGGCTGGCCACAACTGATGCTTTTATCAGTTGCAGATCTGGTTCAATGACAATTTCTAATGGTTATGAAACAAAACAACTTACTCTTTATCCTCATGCTACACCAATAATTAATAATGAAGATTCTATGTGGATGGATTATGTTGATAATGTTGTTCAGCCTATTCTAACTCTTGGACAAGCTTTAACTCTTAAAGACAATACAGAGGATGAGGTAATTAATAATTTTATTTGTGAACCTTCTTCTGTAATTTCTGAAACACACAATCAATTGACTGCAATTTTTGAAACAGATACCCAAGAAAAGATTGAATCTGGAGACTTATCTCAGACATTAACCACCATCTCATCTAAAAGCATAACAATTGAAATTGAACCTGGCAAGACATTAAACATAAATCCTGATCTAACAGTTGATGAAACACAACAGTTAATGAAGTTATTTCATGAATATAAGGAAGCATTTGCATGGGATTACACGGATATGAAAGGTATTTCTTCTGAATTATGTACTCATCGAATTTACATTAAAGAGGGATGCCGGCCTATTTGTCAACCCCAAAGACGAATGAACCCTAATTTACGAGAAATTGTTAAAGAAGAACCTCAGAAATTGCTTAATGCAGGATTTATATACCCTATATCTGACAGTGAATAGGTTTCCCCATTGGTAATTGTCCCTAAGAAAAATGGGAAATGGAGAGTTATGTGTCGACTACGCAGCCTCGAACAAAGCTAACTCAAAAGGATCACTTTCCTTTACCCTTCATTGATTAGGTGTTGGATAGTCTGGCAGGGAAGAAATTATTTTCTTTTCTAGATGGATTCAGTGGGTATAATCAGATTAGAATTGCACCCCAAGACCAAGACAAGACCACTTTCACTAGCCCTTGGCTGGGCAACATTCCAATGTAGACGACTTTCTGAATTATGTACATGTTATTAGATTGTTTTATGTGCTGACTATGGGAATGCCTACCCTCAACATTTATGATCAATAGAGGATTTATCATGATGTAATTTATTGTAAGATTGATGCAAGTGACTGTTCCGCTTTGTTTCCAGGCTCATCACAGTGTAAAGCATCTCAATCAAATGTTCTTATTATTTAGATCTCATGCTTTAGGGGACAATTGTTATAGGTCAATTTGGGCACCATTCCCAATGACTTGGTTAACTGGGCATCATCTCCAGGACCGATGATCAAAGGGTCTATCATTCCCTATCCTCTCAGTTTCTATATTCCCTAAGACAGGAAACAACATTAATCAAACAAACGACTTTCATCAAAGCAAGGATTTTCCATGGTTTGAAGCTTATTATTAAACAAGTGGGAGCTCACCAACGCAGGCTCTAAGAAGCAAAATCTCATTGGTCACACTAGGAGCAAAATCTCATTGTTCCAGAATCTCCACTTGGCCAGTGTCTTCTAGAAGGGTTCACATGTGTCATGTTGCGGATACAAGTGTCCATTTGACATCTACATGACTGGAAAACATGTCTTGCCTATTTTTGGAATGAAATTTATTGCAAAACAACCTACAGTTCATCTATAAATTGAACACAAATCTGAGTGTTCAAGGAGGAAGAATTTGAGTAGAGAAATGATGGAGAATTTTCAATAGAGAGTTTGATTTGTAGAGCTGCTGGTGGAGAGACTTATGTTGTGATGAGACTAGGGAACTTTTCTGGAAGGTCACGATGAATCAGTCACTAGGTTGTAACCTATCCTTCTATCATCAATAAAGAGTACTTATTGTTTTTCCCTACATGCATCCATGTTTACTTTGATTTTCCATGTTGTAAAATCTTGGTTGATGAATGTAGTTTATGCTTAACTGATTTGGCTAATTAACTTGAATAGATATCTAGATTATTGTATCTTCTTTTGTTTCAGTGTTCTTTCCTGCAGGAAGCATTCATCTATTTGAAACCGCTTGAAGTTGAGGCTGTAGTGGAAGCGACAGAAAGGAGCCATTTGGAAGTGACTAAAACAAGTAAGCATCCAATCCTCTCTGTATATCTGTTCTGAGTTAGGAAAAAGGGTAGTGCAGTCTTTCACTTGTTGTTCTAGACTAGACACTGGTCTAGGGAAGCGTAGTTTATCCGTAGATTACAATTTTGGCCCAAAAATTCCCGCATCTTATAGTTTTCCTTCCACTTTACTTTTCAAAATGGTCATCGGGAGAGTCAAGTCCAGAAAGTCTGAACCTGAAACCCCTCGAGCTCCTGAATTTAGGGCAGTCCCTAGACCTGAGCCTCTCATTGACACACAGGCTCGTATCCGCGACTCGCAGTACCCTTTCAACGTCTCTCTTGTCAAACCCGACATGTTAGAAAGCCATGTGAAGGGCCAAGAACCGTTCAGAGTTATTCGGTCTGTTTTGTATTACCAAATTGCTCCACCCACCTTTCCAGTCACCGAGTTCATATGTTGGCTCAAGGATGCCTATGAAGAACACAGGGATGTATTTCTTTCGGCTCAGGGAAATAAGGTTTTCCGTATATCCCTTGAGCTCATTAAATAAGCCCTTCATTTCCCTCACATCCAGGAATATGTCGAGTTCATAGAGTTGTCCCTATCTCGTCAGTTTTCCAAATTACCCTGGAAACAATAGAGTGAATTCCTCTCTTCCATTTCAAACTCCCGTCTCACTTCTATCCTGTCTTCAGATATGGTGCCCTTGACCGCATTTACTGACAATATCTAGCCTATTATCTCTTTCATCTCAGGGTTACTAGGTCTCAGAGAGGTCGAGAGGGTGTCAAAAGAATGCATAGCCCTCCTTTGGCTCATGTCCCAGCCGAGTGTTGTTTTGGATATTCCCACTTTCTTGGCCTTGGCCATCCAAACCAAGTTTCAAGAACTATCCTCTTCAGGGGCTTTCCATTTTTGTTCACTTGTGTTTTACCTCTTTCTGTTCGAGCACACTGGAAATTTCGAATCTTTAGGCCTCGAAAAACTCTCAAGAACGAACAGCCAACCAAGAAATGTCTTTGAGTGGAACATCTTAGTACGTTAGCAGCCTAATGGGAGGGGTTATTCAAGGTTTTTGAACAAGTTCATGACCATTGCCTACACCATAGTTCACGACAGCCCTTCGCCTAGGATTTTTCCCAAGCAGAAGGATTGGCTACAGTTTGATGATGACGAAATCACAGGGGACTGGTACTTGTTTGACGACTACACTGATATCAGTGGCTATGGTGCAGATGTACTCCCTACCGCTTGCCGTTGTTCCAAACTATGCGGGTTTTCACCCTTGAATACGTACATCCAACCTTGAAAGCGGACCAGTTCCACTTCATCCCCGTGTAGAAAGGCTACATCCTCAAGCTCCCTACCACCATCGACCCTTTTACCATAAACTCAAGACACGCCCTCTCCACAGTGGAGACGTTGCTTCAGGGGATGGATTTAGTGCTGGGGAAAGTTTGGCCCTATGACCCAAAATGAATCCTCTCTAATAGGAAAAGGAACATTAGGTCCACTGCATATGTGCATGAAACTAGGCCCTTCATCGAATGGAGAGCTAACCTTGATGCATGGATTTTGTCTTCGCAGATGGAGGCTGAATCTTCGGCTGCAGAAGGAAGGGGCGACACTGCTTCAGCGGGTACATGAAGGAAAGGGTAGACTAACGAGGCCAATTTTTTAGAGGAATTAGAAGGTAGGGATACCGAGGACGGATTCCATCCCTCCAAGAGACGTATAATTGATGATGTGGAGATTATCTGGGAAGAGCAGCTACAAGAGGAACTGATCCGATACAGGGAACTTGACAAGAGCAAGGCCAGCTTCATGGTAACTTACGATGGTGCTTTCTCTTCGAAACCCTCTGGGATATCACAAGCCATTTCGGTAAATAGATCCGAAGTAAGGGAAGAAATTGGAAGCAGAAACCAGATAGTAAGGGAAAAACTCCGAGCAAAATTTGGTGGGTACGTGGATAAATATCATATCCGGCTCACCTCAGAGCTTGATATGGATAAAGAACAGTTTATAATAGCTATCAATGAGGTAGTGCTAGACATTGCAGGTGATGGAGTCAGCTACCGAGCTTTGGAGGTTGCTGTGAATTTGGCAAAGGTCCCTTTAACTGACAAACTTGGCCTCCACCAATACATTGGGGATATGTTAAGGGACAAGGTTGTGAAGCTTGCGCTTGCACTAAGGACACTGGAAGACAAATACACAAAGGTGTTATAGAATGTGAAGAAAGAGAGGGAAAGTGCCAGAGGCATCATCAACAACCTGCACAATCTCAGAAGGATAATGAGTGAAAAAGGAAGCGACAAAGACAGGATCCGGAAGAAAATGATCCTCGATCTAGAGGTCAAAAGCTCAGAGTTGAGGAGGAGAATAAACATCCCATATGGTAGATATATACAACCTGATGAATTAGTCCAGGAGGAAAGAGATAAATCATTCTTCGCTAATACCATTTCTCAAGAAAGGGATGAGAATGCAAAAACGGCTACAGAAATGGTTTCCCTCAGACAAAAATTGGCTGAATTTCAGGGAAAATGGGACACACACGTTTGTGTTACTGACGCAGGCCAAGCCTGCAATAACCAAGATCTTCATAACCAACACATATCAAATATGCTGCTCAGCTTTTGCCCAAATCAAAACACCAATCCCTGGCATTTTCACAACTTTCCATCACAACCATTCCATAGATATCAAATTGTTTAACAACTCACTATTCAAATCATTATTCCACAATCCATATTCCATACCTCTTCTTACAATGGTGTGAAACCATACTTTAACAATCACCTTTTCAAAGGACTTAAACCCAAGTTTCAATAGCTGGCAATTTCACAAATTCATTATTTGCATGTGGAAGTTTGGAAGCTTTTTCACAACATAAAGATTTAAAATTTCTCAATCACATTCATTTATTATCACCCAATTCCCATTCACACATATGGCTATACTTAAAATTCAAAAAGGTCAATGTAACCATGCTTAAAATCTCCACTTGACCACATATGAATTCAACTCAATAAAAATTCGGATTCCAATATAAAACTCTGACCATTGCAAATATTTTTTATATCTGCACTTTTTAACATATCACAACATAGCGAAAGGGATCAATAATTAATCTCGATATGCTATAAAAGTGATTACCTCAACAATGCTTCTGAAATTCACCCATTGACTCTACCTGCACTTAAGTCGAGATTTAATTGTTTCTTCATGATCTGCACCTTCGATTTCTGTTAAACAACGTTCAAATTAAACAACACAGTTAAGGCGTTCAACTTCATACAATTGCTGCAGCCCTGCATCCGGTTTCTTCGTTCTGGTTTTTTTTTACTTGCAACTCCGTTTTCTTCAGCAAATCATCGTCCACAGGAATTGCATTTACCCTTACAAATACTCTGGCAAACTGCGTTTTCATCATTTTTGTCCACGCTGTCAATTCAGATTTAATTCATCAAACTTTTATCAATTCTGGATCACACCTTCCGGCATGTCAATTATGGATTATTAAAACGATGTTTGCTCTCCAGCAGAACTCTGATGATCGATTGCAAATGAGCTGATACTCTCTTCAACGTCCAGAAAACCGTTCCATTGCTTCTGCATTGCGCTTTTGACATGTTATCCAATTCTCATCACACAACCAAACAATGTGTGAACGCATTGAACACAATCATTATTAATGGCAATGATTTATTAATCCTACAGAAAACACCGATTTAACTCTACAGCAAAGGCTTAATCGATCTTAATACACATTGATCTTTCCACAGCAACAATTTATCACACCTTCAACTGCATTCAACGTGTTATGCTATTTAATCAACAACGCCCTTCATGATTCAATTGCTATTGAACCCAATTTCGTAAATCTCTGAACCTGCAGCTTCAACACGATTTCAAACAGTTCAACTTAATGTTTATTAAACAATTGTGCTTAAAAAACGACTCTCCAAGTCGATGTACCAACGCCTTCCACAACAAGCTACGATATCAACCAACAAGCATCTATTTCGCCCAACTATAATGCCATATAGTCTCACAAGTAATCGACCCTCCAAACAAACTTCAAGGTCAACTTTAATTACGCTCACCGTCAGAATACTCGCCGCATTACCCATTTTAGTAAGTAGACACTCATTACCGCATTCAATTTCAACAATAGCCGCTTCAAATGTGTTATTCAACCAATCTTTTAAATGTTATTATGGGACACTCGATTTATTTGTGTTGTGATATTATATCATCAAAGAGCCAAGTGTAAAATTGAACATCGATTCACCTAACTTTATAAACCCAATTATACAACAAGCATATTCCAACATGCTTATATAAGAGCGTTCACCATAAACAGATGAACCATCATCATTGCATATCATTCAACGCTTTTGATTTATAAACACAACCCATACAAATGCGCATCACTAAAACCATTTCAGAAATCAACACCCAATTTCTAAAAACCACACTTTTCATATTAATAAACAAATACTTACAAACTTCCTTCGTGGCCAGATATTCAACAGTCGTGGCCCTTACAATTTTCTGAAGGCTTACAGCCTTGCTGTTCAAGCCTACTCTCAATCTCACACTCTCTCACAATCTCTAATGTGTTTTTCTCTCAAAACCCCCTCCTATTTATACAATTTTAAAAAAATCATTTAATTAAATGCTCAATCCCTTCAATTCCTCAACAAACCCCTAAATCTCTCAACATCCCTAAAGGATAGGTCTTTATCCCTAAAATCCTTCAACTAATTAAATTCCCTCATATCCTTTTATTAAATAAAAAGATATTTACAAAAATCCTCACCTTCTCCTATTTTATTCAAATTAATTAATAAAATATTAAAAATTATCACACCCCCTTTTAACATATTTACAAAATAAAAAAACGCCCTTGATGCTCCTGCATCAGACTCCCCATGTAAGAAAATTCATGACCACCTGGTAATAAGTCTGGATACTTCCTCCTGGATCCCAAATTTTATTTTGTAATCTTTCCGTGCTTGTCGATTGTTTTACTACTGTTGTTATCTGCTGTTGTCTTCTAGGTTTCCATATTTTGTGTTGTAATGCTCCACTTGCTCTGCTCTTGCAATCTTTCACTGTCATTCTCTTGTTGTCGCTCCTTTTCTTTCTTTCGGCTGTCTTTCTCTGGGATGTTTTTATCATTAACCTCCTTATCAACTCAATTTCTCTGTCCAGTATGTCCTCTGTCTGCTGATTGTTTCCATCCCTTGATTGCTGAATTCTCATTCTCGCTTGTTCTTCACTTGTTTTGATTGCTTCCTTTTCACCCTTACTGCTGTTTTGCACCTTTTCTGCTGGTGCTACTATAAATGTTGCGGCCTCCCAATCTTCCTTTCTCTCTGAAACATTCCTTTGCTCACCATCTGCAATTTCTTTTTGATTATTATTTATGACAACCGCTTTGTCATCCTTCTTCAGCAATCTGTCCTGGACATTCATCCTCTGTTCTTCCAATTTCTTCCTTTGAAAGTCTAATTCTCGATATAACTCAATTATTTTACTTGGAGTGGAATTTGGAAATTTTACACGATCTTCCATTTCCTCACATGGTCTTTCTTCTGCTAAATCTTCCTTAACATCCTTCAGTAGATGTTCTTCCTCTTCTTCCAGACCTGCAATCACACACAAATTATTAGTTTTAAAATCACAAGACTTTACGGTCTTGTTTGATACTTCAGTCATCAAATCTTCCGGCTGCTTTGAATCATTCATATGATTCAACTCTTCCAGCTCTTCATCACTTTCAAAAAGTAATGGTCCACTCTCTGGGTAACATATTGAAACTTCAACATCTTCTTCAGCATCTTCCTTTTGCTGTAGCTCAACTGTTTCGAGCTTCTCTATCCTCTGTCTGGCATCTATGACCTGTTCAATTTCCCTTAGTTCCTTTATCAACTGCATATTTACCTGATGATTCCACTTCTCTTGTAGTCTCTGCCACCTCAACTTCTTTCTCATGACATAACCACGCTTCTGGTCTTCCTCATTTCTTTGCAACATCTCCATTAACACTTCAAGCTGAACTGCTATCTCAGCCTTCTCCCTCTCATATTCCTCTTTGCTTAATTGTCTCTGTATGCCAATTGCCTTGGCATCCTTTTCCTTTTGTCTTCTGTTGTGGTTTATTTCAGAACCTTTGTTACGACTGTCACTAGTCATCATCCTTTCCATCTCTATGAGTCCCTGACTCACTTTACTATGGGTTGCACTAAAGCCTCTTCAGCAGCAAGTCCTGTCCTGCCGCCACTTACCTCACCAAGCTCTCCTCACTCAGTCTTTTGGCAAGCAATTGGTTCTCTCTCTGGAACCTCCTTTGAGCACTTCTCTTTGCTCTTCCTGGCTTCAACTCATCTGCCTGTTCACAACTGTCTTCCTTATCCAATCTCGATTGGATTTCCTCAAGGTTCTGCCACCTCTATGTTTTCACCTAGAAACTTTCACCAGCTTCCTTTATCTGTTAGCAATTGCCTTTTGGGAGTTGCAATAATATTTCAATGCAAAGACTACAATATTCTATTCTTCAAAAACATATCATCTTACCTCCAAGATCTGATCTTGTCTTTCCATTCACCTGTACTTCAATTACCTTCAAAATCTCACCACTACTGCAAATATGTTTCAGTAAATCTTTATGCTTCCTCTGCATAAATTCTCGATATTCAACCACTGTCAATCAGATTTTAAAATCTGATTCTCTCTTCCAATCTTCTGGCTTGATCTGGCAAACTTTAGCTGTCAGCAACAATTCCTTCTTTGCTGAGTTTCTTCTTTGCTGCAATCATCAATTCTCATTCCATTTCTTGTCAGTAAAACTCAAATCAAAATTAACCAAACACAATACCGATGATTCTTCATTCCTTCGCCTGTACCTCCGGTTTACTTAGAATCCGACATCTTTTCACTGCTAATATTCAAATGACACTTTAGGTTTTAACAAAACCTTCGTCTTCTATTCGTAAACAAACATTCTCATTTTAACAGCCAAGCTTTGATACCAAAATGACGCAGGCCAAGCCTGTAATAACCAGGATCTTCATAACCAACACATATCAAATATGCTGCTCAGCTTTTGCCCAAATCAAAACACCAATCCCTGGCATTTTCACAACTTTCCATCACAACCATTCCATAGATATCAAATTGTCAAACAACTCACTATTCAAATCATTATTCCACAATCCATATTCCATACCTCTTCTTACAATGGTATGAAACCATACTTAACATTCACCTTTTCATGGGACTTAAACCCAAGTTTCAATAGCCGGCAATTTCAATAAATTCATTATTTGGTGAAAGTGCTTTTTCACAACATAGGATTTAAAATTTCTGCAATCACATTCATTTATTATCACCCAATTCCCATTCACATATGGCTATACTTAAAATTCAAAAAGGTCAATGTAACCATGCTTAAAATCTCCACTTGTCACATATGAATTCAACTTCTCAATACAAAATTCGGATTAAATATAAAACTCGACCATTGCAAATATTTATATCCGCACTTTTTAACATATCACAACATAGCGCAAGGGATCAATAATTAATCTCGACATGCTATAAAAGTGATTACCTCAACAACGCTTCTGCAATTCACCCATTGACTCTACCTGCACTTAAGTCGAGATTTAACTGTTTCTTCATGATCTGCACCTTCGATTTCTGTTAAACAACGTTCAAATTAAACAACACAGTTAAGGCGTTCAACTTCATACAATTGCTGCAGCCCTACATCCGGTTTCTTCGTTCTGGTTTTTTTTTACTTGCAACTCCGTTTTCTTCAGCAAATCATCGTCCACAGGAATTGCATTTACCCTTACAAATACTCTGGAAAACTGCGTTTTCATCATTTCTGTCCACGCTGTCAATTCAGATTTAATTCATCAAACTTTTATCAATTCTGGATCACACCTTCTGGCATGTCAATTATGGATTATTAAAACGTTGTTTGCTCTCCAGCAGAACTCTGATGATCGATTGAAAATGAGTTGATACTCTCTTCAACATCCAGAAAACCGTTCCATTGCTTCTGCATTGCGCTTTTGACATGTTATCCAATTCTCATCACACAACCAAACAATGTGTGAATGCATTGAACACAATCATTATTAATGGCAATGATTTATTAATCCTACAGCAAACACCAATTTAACTCTACAGCAAAGGCTTAATCGATCTTAATACACATCGATCTTTCCACAGCAACAATTTATCACACCTTCAACTGCATTCAACGTGTTATGTTATTTAATCAACAACGCCCTTCATGATTCAATTGCTATTGAACCCAATTTCTTAAATCTCTGAACCTGCAGCTTCAACACGATTTCAAACAATTCAACTTAATGTTTATTAAACAATTGTGCCTTCTATAAAATCGACTCTCCAAGTCGATGTACCAACGCCTTCCACAATGTTTAATATATCAACCAACAGTGATCTATTTCAGTCAACTATAATGCCATATAGTCTGCAAGTAATCGACCCTCCAAATAGAAACTTCAAGGCTGAACTTTAATTACGCCTTCACTGCTGTAACACTACGGCATTACCCATTTTAAACACCAATGCAAACTTACCAGATTCGATTTCAACAATAGCTGCACTTCCAATGTGTTATTCAACCAATCTTTTAAATGTTGCTTATGGGACACCGATTTATTTGTGTTGTGATATTATATCATCAAAGAGCCAAGTGTAAAATTGAACATCGATTCACTGAACTTTATAAACCCAATTATACAACAGTTTGCCATTCCAACATGCTTATATAAGAGCATTCACCATAAACAGAATACCATCATCATTGTATATCATTCAACGCTTTTGATTTATAAACACAACCCATACAAGTGCGCATCACTAAAACCATTTCAGAAATCAACACCCAATTTTAAAAAAAACCACACTTATCATATAAACAAATACTTACAAACTTCCTTCGTGGCCAGATATTCAACAGTCGTGGCCCTTACAATTTGCTGAAGGCTTATAGCCTTGCTGTTCAAGCCTACTCTCAATCTCACACTCTCTCACAATCTCTAATGTTTTTTCCTCTCAAAACCCCCTCCTATTTATACAATTAAAAAAAATCATTTAATTAAATGCTCAATCCCTTCAATTCCTCAAAAAACCCCTAAATCTCTCAACATCCCTAAAGGATAGATCTTTATCCCTAAAATCCTTCAACTAATTAAATTCCCTCATATCCTTTTATTAAATAAAAAGATATTTACAAAAATCCTCACCTTCTCCTATTTTATTCAAATTAATTAATAAAATATTAAAAATTATCACACCCCCTTTTAACATATTTACAAAATAAAAAACACCCTTGATGCTCCTGCATCAGACTCCCCATGTAAGAAAATTCATGACCACATGGTCATAAGTCTGGATATTTCCTCTTGGATCCCAAATTTTATTTTGTAATCTTTCCGTGCTTGTCAATTGCTTTACTACTGTTGTCATCTGCTGTTGTCTTCCAGGTTTCCATATTTTGTGTTGTAGTGCTCCACTTTCTCTGCTCTTGCAATCTTTCGCTGTCACTCTCTTATTGTCGCTCCTTTTCTTTCTTTCGGCTATCTTTCTCTGGGATGTTTTTATCATTAACCTCCTTATCAACTTAATTTCTCTGTCCAGTATGTCCTCTGTCTGCTGATTGTTTCCATCCCTTGATTGCTGAACTCTCATTCTTGCTTGTTCTTCACTTGTTTTGATCGCTTCCTTTTCACCCTTACTGCTGTTTTGCACCTTTTCTGCTGCTTCTACTATAAATGTTGCGGCCTCCCAAACTTCCTTTCCCTCTGCAACATTCCTTTGCTCACCATCTGCAATTTCTTTTTGATTATTATTTATGACAACCACTTTGTCATCCTTCTTCAGCAATCTATCCCGGAGATTCATCCTCTGTTCTTCCAATTTCCTCCTTTGGAAGTCCAATTCTCTATATAACTCAATAATTTTAATTGGAGTGAACTTTGGAAATTTTACACGATCTTCCATTTCCTCATTTGTTATTGTCTCATTATCACATGGTCTTTCTTCTGCTAAATCTTCCTTAACATCCTTCAGTAGATGTTCTTCCTCTTCTCCCAAACCTGCAATCATACACAAATCATTAGTTTTAAAATCACAAGACCTTACGGTCTTGTTTGATGCTTCAGTCATTAAATCTTCGGGCTGCTTTGAATCATTCATATGATTCAACTCCTCTAGCTCTTCATCACTTTCAAAAAGTAATGGTCCACTCTCTGGGTAACATATCGAAACTTCAACATCTTCTTCAACATCTTCCTTTTGCTGTAGCTCAACTATTTCAAGCTTCTCTATCCTCTGTCTGGCATCCATAACCTATTCAAGTTCCCTTAGTTCCTTTATCAACTGCATATTTACCTGATGATTCCACTTGTCTTGTAGCCTCTGCCACCTCAACTTCTTTCTCATGACATAACCATGCTTCTGGTCTTCCTCATTTCTTTGCAACATCTCCATTAACACCTCAAGCTGAACTGCTATCTCAGCCTTCTCCCTCTCATATTCCTCTTTGCTTAACTGTCTCTGTATGCCAACTGCCTTGGCATCCTTTTCCTTTTGTCTTCTGCTGTGGTTTATTTCAGAACCTCTGTTACGACTGTCACTAGTCATCATCCTTTCCATCTCTATGAGTTCCTCACTCACTTTACTATGAGTTACACTAAAGCCTCTTCAGCAGCAAGTGCTGTCCTGCCGCCACTTACCTCACCAAGCTCTCCTCACTCAGTCTTTTGGCAAGAAATTGGTTCTCAATCTCCGGAACCTCCTTTGAGCACTTCTCTTTGCTCTTCCTGGGCTTCAACTCATCTGCCTGTTCTAAGAACACAACTATCCTCCTTTTCTAATCTCTATTGGAATTCCTCAAGGTTCTGCCACCTCTATGTTTTCACCTACAAACTTTCACCAGCTTCCTTTATCTGTTAGCAATTTCCTTTTGGGAGTTGCAATAATATTTCAATGCAAAGACTACAATATTCTATTCTTCAAAAACATATCATCTTACCTCCAAGATCTGATCTTGTCTTTCCATTCACCTGTACTTCAATTACCTTCAGAATCTCACCACTCCTGCAAATCTGTTTCAGTAAATCTTTATGCTTCCTCTGCATAAATTCTCGATATTCAACCACTGTCAATCAGATTTTAAAATCTGATTATCTCTTCCAATCTTCTAGCTTGATCTGGCAAACTTTAGCTGTCAGCAACAATTCCTTCTTTGCTGAGTTTCTTCTTTGCTGCAACCGTCAATCCTCAATCCATTTCTTTGTCAGTAAAACTCAAATAAAAATTAACCAAACACAATACATGCATGATTCTTCATTCCTTCAGCTGTACTCTGGTTTACTTAGAATCTGACATCTTTTCAGTCACACATTCAAACACACTTTAGGTTTTAACAAAACCTTCTGTCTTCATTCAGAAAACAAACATTCTCATTTTAACAGAGCCAAGCTCTGATACCAAAATGACGCAGGCCAAGCCTGCAATAACCAAGATCTTCATAACCAACACATATCAAATATGCTGCTAAGCTTTTGCCCAAATCAAAACACCAATCCTTGGCATTTTCACAACTTTCCATCACAACCATTCCATAGATATCAAATTGTTTAACAACTCACTATTCAAATCATTATTCCACAATCCATATTCCATACCTCTTCTTACAATGGTGTGAAACCATACTTTAACAATCACCTTTTCAAAGGACTTAAACCCAAGTTTCAATAGCTGGCAATTTCACAAATTCATTATTTGCATGCGGAAGCTTTTCACAACATAGGATTTAAAATTTCTCAATCACATTCATTTATTATCACCCAATTCCCATTCACATATGGCTATACTTAAAATTCAAAAAGGTCAATGTAACCATGCTTAAAATCTCCACTTGACCACATATGAATTCAACTCAATACAAATTCGGATTCCAATATAAAACTCTGACCATTGCAAATATTTTTTATATCTGCACTTTTTAACATATCACAACATAGCGCAAGGGATCAATAATTAATCTCGATATGCTATAAAAGTGATTACCTCAACAGCGCTTCTGCAATTCACCCATTGACTCTACCTGCACTTAAGTCAAGATTTAACTGTTTCTTCATGATCTGCACCTTCGATTTCTGTTAAACGATGTTCAAATTAAACAACACAGTTAAGGCGTTCAACTTCATACAATTGCTGCAGCCCTGCATCCGGTTTCTTCGTTCTGGTTTTTTTTTACTTTCAACTCCGTTTTCTTCAGCAAATCATCTTCCACAGGAATTGCATTTACCCTTACAAATACTCTGGCAAACTGCGTTTTCATCATTTCTGTCCACGCTGTCAATTCAGATTTAATTCATCAAACTTTTATCAATTCTGGATCACACCTTCTAGCATGTCAATTATGGATTATTAAAACGCTGTTTGCTCTCCAGAAGAACTCTGATGATCGATTGCAAATGAGCTGATACTCTCTTCAACGTCCAGAAAACCGTTCCATTGCTTCTACATTGCGCTTTTGACATGTTATCCAATTCTCATCACACAACCAAACAATGTGTGAATGCATTGAACACAATCATTATTAATGGCAATGATTTATTAATCCTATAGTAAACACCAATTTAACTCTACAGCAAAGGCTTAATCGATCTTAATACACATCGATCTTTCCACAGCAACAATTTATCACACCTTCAACTGCATTCAACGTGTTAAGTTATTTAATCAACAACGCCCTTCATGATTCAATTGCTATTGAACCCAATTTCTTAAATCTCTGAACCTGCAGCTTCAACACGATTTCAAACAGTTCAACTTAATGTTTATTAAACAATTGTGCCTTCTATAAAATCGACTCTCCAAGTCGATGTACCAATGCCTTCCACAATGTTTAATATATCAACCAACAGTGATCTATTTCAGTCAACTATAATGCCATATAGTCTGCAAGTAATCGACCCTCCAAACTGAAACTTCAAGGCTGAACTTTAATTACATCTTCACTGTTGTAACACTATGGCATTACCCATTTTAAACACCAATGCAAACTTACCAGATTCAATTTCAACAATAGCTGCACTTCCAATGTGTTATTCAACCAATCTTTTAAATGTTGCTTATGGGACACCGATTTATTTGTGTTGTGATATTATATCATCAAAGAGCCAAGTGTAAAATTGAACATCGATTCACTGAACTTTATAAACCCAATTATACAACAGTTTTCCATTACAACATGCTTATATAAGAGCATTCACCATAAACAGAATACCATCATCATTGTATATCATTCAACGCTTTTGATTTATAAACACAACCCATACAAGTGCGCATCACTAAAACCATTTCAGAAATCAACATCCAATTTTAAAAAACCACACTTATCATATAAACAAATACTTACAAACTTCCTTCGTGGCCAGATATTCAACAGTCGTGGCCCTTACAATTTGCTGAAGGCTTACAGCCTTGCTAGTCAAGCCTACTCTCAATCTCACACTCTCTCACAATCTCTAATGTGTTTTTCTCTCAAAACCCCCTCCTATTTATACAATTTTAAAAAAATCATTTAATTAAATTCTCAATCCCTTCAATTCCTCAACAAACCCCTAAATCTCTCAACATCCCTAAAGGATAGGGCTTTATCCCTAAAATCCTTCAACTAATTAAATTCCCTCATATCCTTTTATTAAATAAAAATATATTTACAAAAATCCTCACCTTCTCCTATTTTATTCAAATTAATTAATAAAATATTAAAAATTATCACACCCCATTTTAACATATTTACAAAATAAAAAACACCCTTGATGCTCCTGCATTAGTTACTCCACCCTCCGATACACCAGGTACCACTCCAAAAAATTTAACCAAGGCTCTGTCAGACCTATAGGTCTCAGAAAAGCAAGCCCATACAACACAACAGAAATTTCAGAGTTGGTAGCTAGGTTGGAACAAAATGACAATGTGATAGCAGCCTTGAAAGAAGAGGGGGAAGGAGCGAAAAGAGAGAAGTTGCAACAGGAAAATGTCATCAAGGATTTGAACAACGAGATCAAAGGAAATTCAAACCTCCTAGAATCTCGGCGCCTCATCTGGACCGACATTATATCGGAGGTAAGGAAACGTTGAAAGCATATTATGTTAATGAATGATAATAAGATTGCGATCTGATTGTTCAAAGGGAAGTTGCAGGAAGGCCAAGCGGAAGCCGAGGCAAAGGTGGTCATGGCCGAGAATTATATCACTTACCTAAATGGATTGGACTCTGAAGAGTTGGATATCCAGGGGATTGAAGACCATTTCAGGGGAGTGATGGAGATCAGAAGGGTAATTGAGAAAGGGACCGCATGTGTAAATGAATTGAGTGGTTTGGAACAGGTTGCTAAGGGAGTGGAGAAGTTTGAGCAAGAATGGGATGAGATGGTGAACTCAGGCCTCCCATCATGATGGGAGCCTGTAACAGTTGTGTTTTCAGGTCTAACTGATTATGAAGAGAAGCTGAAAGTTGTTATCAATCATACCAATCTGCCCTATGAGAAAACCACTCGCCTGAAAGCCAAAATCATAATTGCTGCCTTGGGCAAGGATATTTCCCTTCTCTGTCATATCAAACAGTGCTTGGCCGTCCACATGGATTACTCATAATTGATTGATATACAGGCCTTAGTGGAGATTTTTTCCACTATTCCCCCACCATGGGTGACCATATGGCAGAAATGCAACGAGTATGTAAATGTACCAGTCGCCACACCATCCATCCAGTCCCTGCCTCCTCAGAAACATAAATATGGCTCGTCCACGTCATTAGTGTTTCCCAATCAACCAGCAGCAGCTACACCTCGTCTTTCCAAAAAATGATGCTCATGATCTGGCCCTAGTGGCCTTTTTACTTGTTATTTCTTTTACTTTGTAATATCGGGTGAAATCTCCATTTTACCCTATGAATTTTATTTTCAGTTTAAGTTTTTTCGTTTTCGGTTGGCGCCTTCATTAAGGCCACTACACAGATGATGAGAGGTGTCTTTCCTCATCATCAATTTTGATTTTGATAGAGACAAGCAACAGAAAAGATATTTTAGTAAACGAATATCGGTCTAAAAATATCTTTTGCAAACAGTCAGCAGAGGATTATAAAAGAAAGAACCTGAGTTTATGCAAGGGTTCTAGATTTTCCAGAACAGAGACTGTTAGTCGTAAATGTTCTATTTTGTAAAGTTTTAAGGCTTTCTTATAGTGTATGTTGAAGAATCCCGTTTGGAAATCAAAGTGTATTATTCTCTTGTGAGATGGATTCCTGGTGAGATCAGTCGTAGTTTGTATTCCCTCTGTTATACTCTAATACAGATGTTTTTCATCATTTCAATCACTCTCTTTATATTATAAGCTATCAGAATGCGAGTGCTAATTAATTAGATGTGAATTTATCTGTGAAAGGGTACTCATGTCTATTGGTCTATGGCGCTTTAAATATGGCTCGAAGCTTTGATATTAAGTTCATATGTTATATCTCATTTACATGCCTTTCTTCTGATATTAGCTTGCGATAGATTCTTATGTGATAATAAGCCTATCTGTAGTTAATATTCTCTTCATTTTCTACCACCATTTCCACACTCCTTATTTTGATAACTGCGTACTATGTTTCATTTTCGTCCCTCCTCACAGCATTTTAAATCTGGATTCATCTTTGATATGTGCTTATATACCCTTATTGTCATACCATTGGGCATGATTGCTGGTTTATGTATGTTCCTGAGGTCTCGGTCCCACCTTATGAAGTTTTAAAATCATTTCTAAACAAGAGGCTTTATATCCTTGACCATAGAAATTTTCTCTAAATCCTCTTGGCTTTAAGATGTCCTAGGCACTGGTCCTTCACAACTCAGGGCTGTCTCTAGGAGCTACAACATGTTGGAAGGACCAGTGGGTCACACAGTGGACTCCAGAGTTGATCCAGCAGTTGGAAAGGACTGACAATACCATCACCCGTACGGTAGATCACTTGGTGGATAGTGTGCTGGGAGGATTTGTGACATAATTCACAGTCAATCAGTTCATATCCTATTTTGAAATAGAACAAAGGTTCTTCAAAGGTTTCCGGGGTAATTTTTTGAAAACATTTCCATTATTAATCAAGATATTATTTTGCGAAAATATCATTCTGTGCAGCCACACCGAATGAATGAACTCTGATCAGAGTGAAATTACAAATCGAAGTGGTAAGTATTACCGAACAAATCGAGAAGGGGAAGATCCACCTACAGTCCACTAAGAGAGTCGGTTGCGCACACAGAAGATAGTCCTCCAGCTACACCACCTTCAAGTCAGCATAAAGGTAAGAACTCACCCACACCTTTGTCACCACCGAAAGAAGATATGGCCACTCAGATGAAGCTACCTACTTTCAAGGAAGTATGGGATGAAGATATGGACCGATTTTGGTTTGTCACTGAGTCAGTAAAACAAGCACAGCTATCACTTGTATTTGAAGGAAGGGCCTTGGATTGGTATATGGGGTCACATGCTGGATCCATCTATTCTGTAGATTAAGACATCGTTAAAACAACAATTTTGGAAGCCTAAGTCCTACTCTCAAATAGTGGTTGATTTGAAAGACTTTAGACAAGGACCCACTGAATCAGTATGGTAAGCTGATCAGCAGCGAAAGAAGGTTTTCAAAGATGGGAAATTTCAATATGATGATAGGCAGCACAAGGAATGGTTTATTGCTATGCTACTACCTCACCTGCGCGGAGCTATGGGTCATCAATCGATTGCAATACAAGAGAAGGCCTTGGAGATTGCTATGAAACTAGAGGCTACGCTGAGGGGCGATGCTCAGTTTGGGGTACAAGAGATCTAGGAACAGTTGGAGGCAATGCACATTGAAATACAAAACCTATGAAAAGAATGGGGGAAAGAGGCTAGTCCATACATACGGTGCATAAGATGCAGGGTGTCCAGCCATACCAAGCATCAGTGTCCTCTGCTGGCAGATTACATGCAGGTTGGGGGACCTAACCCATTGCATCCTAAATATGTTGTGGGACCAAGTGGTCCAACGCTATGGTGCATTGATTGTCGTGTTTCCAGGCTACATGATACTAACCACAATCCCTATCTTGATGCTTACGTTCCAGAATTAAAGTAGCAATGGTGTCGATTATACTCCTTTGTGGGGCATGCTGAGCATAATTTCCGTACCTATCATTAGGGGAATTTAGAGGTCTAAAATGGGCCTCCTAAGGAAATTATAAAATAATAGTGGAAAAAATCAAATAAGATTTGATGACATCATCAAATTTTAGAGGGAAAAATGAAAAAACTACTTTTTCAATTCATATTTTCATCTTATCTCCCAAAGTTTTTACTCACATTTCAAGTGGGAGTAATCGTTGGATGCGGAATTTAATTCCTCATCCAAGGAGTACCCATGTTGCATACTTTTCATGGGTCCTACTACACGAAAAATGAGAAATACATAAAAAAACGTGATTACAATCACGTTTTTTTATGTATTTCTCATTTTTCGTGTAGTACAGTTCATCGAAAGTATGAAACATGGGTACTCCTTGGATGAGGAATTAAATTTTGCATCCAACGAGTACTCCCACTCGAAATTTGAGTAAAAAGTTTGGGAGATAAGTTTAAAATACGAGTTGAAAAAGTAGTTTTATTATTTTATTATTTTTTAATATTTTTACTTCTTTACTCCAAAAATGGTGAATCATCCCCCATGGTTGACATCATCATCTTGAATCCTATTGGTTCTTATAAAGTTTATTTTTGTTGTACATTTTTCTTAGGAGGCCCATTTTAGACCTCAAAATTCCCCTAATGGACTTGATGATAGATTGAGGCAACCTATGCAGGGTACAGGCTGACCCTTCTTCACCACTATCTCCCTCAAGCAGAGGAGGCTCCCCAGCTAGGGGAAAGGGAGGGTAAATGGGTGGAGGCGCAAGCTGAGGAAGAGGGCAATTGATCTGTTACAACTGTGGGGAGATAGGTCACTTTGTGAGGGACTGTCCGAACCCTGCGCGACAATATTGCCATTATTGTAGACAACTGGACCATGTAATTGAAGACTGTCCAATTCTGATAGAAAAAATGCAGGATAAACATCAGACACCTACGTAGAATGTACAGAGGGTTAAAGTAGAACTGTGTGATGAAGGACCAAGTATTAATGTCATAACGCGCAGCAGCATGGCTACAAGAGGGGCTGAAGAGAAAGTCGAAGTTGAACCTCTTATCCGGAAAGTAGCTGCCAAGCAGGAAAAATTGGACCTATAGAAGGAAAAGGAAACCTTCATCACAACCCACAAAGACTTTACTAAGGATGAGACACCTATTTCAAAAGCTCCAGCAAACCTAAGAGTAGACGATGAAGTTAAACCATTTCTACAGGCATGTATGAAGTTGATATGCAACCAGAAGATAGTAGAGAATCTACAAGCGCTAATAGACAGCTGCACAGAGAGAAATAGCCCACCCCTGGAAGTTAAGTATGTGCACAAACTTTACAAGCATAAGAGACACATTGGTTGAGAAATGGGGCTAACAGTGTAGATTGGCGACTATGAAATGGATTAGGTTATTTTGGACCTGGGATCATATGCGAATGTACTGCCCAAGAAAACTTGGCAACGAATGGGGAGCCTAAGTTGGAATGGTCCACTATCTAGCTATGCATGGCCAACTAGAAGAAGATCATACAATTGGGGAGGCTATCGAAGATTATGGGCGATATCGCAGGAGTTAAGGTCTAGGCCGACTTTGAGGTAATTCAGATTGTGGAAGATGCAGACCCCTATCCTGTGCTCATAGGATTGGATTGGGCCATAGATATGGGAGGCATCATCAACCTAAAGAAAATAAGCATGGTGTTTGAGAATGAAGGTACAGGGGTGATAGTCCCACTAGACCCTACAGAAGGAGAACAATATAAAAAACCAGTGCACGAGGAAGAGGATGTGGATCACATCTATAAGTTGACTACTAAGGACAAATATTGGATCAATCCTGCGTCTAATGGTGTGCTTTTCTGGGAAAATGAAAAAGAATGCTTCTCTGACTCCGACGGGGAGATAGAAAATTGGCAGAATCGGTCACATGATGTATCTGCGCTGCGATGTCTTAGAATCATAAAGAACTTCTGATGCATATCCTCAAAGGTAAGAGAACTACCCTAATTTGATGGTTCTGGTAGTATTAGAAAATTTTTGTGAGCATTTGAAGTTAAAGTCCCAAGGGAACAAAGGCTATGGGTGCTTAATCTAGCCATGCGCACAACCCCTGCGAGGTGGCTGGACACGCATAAGGGGACATTCTAGGATTGGGTGAAATGTCAAGACATGATGGTCCTATGGTTTGAACGTATGGTTCACCTACGTGTAAAGACTTTCCTTGGCCCATGGGACTCGTGCAAGCACTTGTCAACATGGATGGAGAAATGGTGCGAATGAACTATGGAGGAATGGGTTCACCTGTTCATTCATGCCTTGGGACCAATCCCCATTGCATGGTATTTAGATTTAGAACTACACCAGTGCACCCACCACTGGGAAACATTGAAGGACAATTTTGTATGGACATTTGGGTTGGTGGGTGGAACAGAGGCACTCGACGAAGCTCGGCAGGATATATATGCCTTTGTATTTGATGAATCACACCCTTGCATAGCACATGGGGCACCCACATGGGAAACACAGATGCAAGATATTGTTAATTGCCGCAATTTAGCAATAGAGGAATGTGATGAAGACCTGTGGAATGTCTCTATCCTGGAGTCAGAGGGAGAGTGCTTGCTAGACCCCCACTGCAGACCATCGATTTCACTAAGCCTCTGAAGCTGTGAGAAGTCAACATTGGAACGGAGGAGCAACCTAAGTTGGCTAAAATTGGGGACTACTGGGATGATGATATTATAGGAAAATTTGTAGAACTCCTCACAGAATATGAAGACTTATTCCCAACAAAATTCTCGAAAATCAAAGGGATTACAGGGGACCTATGGGTCATGCATATCACTTTAAAACCATATGTGCACCCTGTGAAGTAGTGCACTTATCGGTTGAACCCAAAGTAAAAAAAAAAGGTCAAGGAAGAAATCGACAAAATGATAGCCGCAGGTATCATCGAACCAATCGAACAGTCAGATTGGGTAAGTCCTATGGTGGTTCAAGAGAAAAATACTAAAGGAGAGATACAGATCTATGTTGACCTACACAAATTGAATAATACCTGCGTACATGATCCCTTCCCTACGCCATTCTCAGATGAAATCCTTGACAGCATGGGAGGGTAGGAAGCATATTCGTTCACGGATGGGTTCTTGAGCTACCATCAAATTAAAATTGCACCTGAAGAACACAGCAAAACTATGTTCACCACTGAATGGGGATCTTTTCAGTATACTGTCATGTCGTTTGGGCTCAATATTTCCCCTGCCATATTTTCGCGGGTGGTGGTCGCAGTGTTCAAAGATTTCATCCACAAGTTTTTGGAGGTATATTTTGATGGTTAGACCATCTTTGGGTTCATGAAGAAGCACATCCCGAACCTGCGCATGATGTTGGACGCCTGTAGAAAACACTAGATTTCCTTGAATATCAAGAAGTGCATATTTTGCGTACCCTTCAAGATCTTGCTCGATCACATAGTTTGTCGACAAGGATAGATGGTTGATCCCGCTAAGGTGGCAGTTATCATAAATTTGGCAGTACCTACAACTGAGAAGTAGCTGTGCTTTATCCTCGGACATACAGGCTACTACAGGAAGTTCATTCAAGGGTATGCATTGATCACAACACCTATGGAAAAATTGCTAAAGAAGGACATTTTGTTTTTTTGGGACGAGGAGTGTCAGAAGAGCTTCGAGCTAGCCAAGAAAAAGATGATCTATGTGCCTATTCTCATCTTTTCTGATAGGGAAAAATAGTTCCATGTTCATGTAGACACGTCAAGGATTGCCCTGGGAGTTGTCCTTACACAGCCTGGAGATAAAGACATTGACCATCCAGTTGCATTTGCAAGTAGGAAACTTTCTCGTGTAGAGCGCAACTACTCCACTACGGAGTGAGAGGGACTGGCCATGGTATACACCCTGCAGAAATACCGACATTATCTGTTAGGAGGGAATTTCAAGATGTTTACAGATCACTCAGATTTGAAGTACCTGGTGAATAAGCCTGTGTTGGGGGGAAAATCTATCAGTGGCTACTGCTGTTCCAAGAATATGACTTTGAGATCATTGTCAAGCCGGGGAAGTTGAATGCTGGGCCAGACCACTTATCCGAATCGAAAGTGGCAAAGAAACAACCAACCTAGAAGAAGGATTTCGTGATGCACATATGTTCATTATTAAGGTAGTTGATGTGCACTTTTCCGACATCATTCAGTTCCTCACCACAGTGATGGCCTCCGCAGGGTACTCAGTACAACAGAAGAAAGAATTGGTAACCCAAGCAGCAGATTTTACCATCATCCCAGGCCATTTGTATACGCTGGGAGCTGACGAGGTACTACGAAGAGACTTATTGTAACATGAATGGCACACCATCTTAGCAGAAGCTCACGAGGGCATAGGAGGAGGACACTCCGCAGGGAAAGCAACGACGCAAAATATCTTAAGAGTTGGGCTATGGTGGCCTACAGTATATAGTGACTCTCATGACTATTGCAAAGCCTACGATATGCGCCAACGGATAGGAAGGAAATCACGCAGAGACGAAATGCCCCTACAACCACAAATGGCCCTGCAAGCATTTGAAAAATGGGTCGTCGACTTCGTTGGGCCCATCAACCCGCCCGGAAAGAAGACAAATGCGCACTACATCATCACTGCAACTGATTATGTAACCAGATGGGCCGAAGCACAAACTGTGAATGATTTCACTACAGATACCGTTGCGCACTTCCTTTTTTAGCATATTTTGACCAATTTTGGTTGTCCAAATATCTTAATGAGCGATAGAGGTACACAATTTTTTAATGAAACAATACAGGCCTTAACTGAAGAATTCCAGATCCACCACGCGAAAAGCACTCCGTATCACCCACAGGAAAATGGTACTGTGGAAGATTTTAATAGGATCTTGGAGTAGGCACTGACTAAGGTTTGTAATGTTGATCGTAGCAACTGGGACGTGCACATCCCATCAGTTCTCTAGGCCTATCGAACCACTTGCAAGAAACTGATTGGAAAAACACCCTTTCGCATGGTTTATGGAAAGGAGGCCATTATGCCCATGGAGTATAGTGTTCCTAGCCTACGCATCGAAACCTTTACGAACATGGCAGAGCCTGATGTCATGGAGGGGAATTTAGCACAACTTGTGGCTTTGGAGGAAGATCGTTTCATCGCTAATTTCCATCAGCAGGTTTAGAAGGTTCGAGATAAGGCATGATCAAAATATTCGGTAAAAGACATTTGTGGAGGACAAATTGGTCCTGATATATGATAGCCAGTTTTCAAAACACCCAGGGAAGTCCGTCAGCATTGTCTAAGTCCATTTATGGTAAAGGATATTACTGATGGAGGAGCCATCTGGTTAGCTACGCTGCGTAGTGATATGGTACCAGGATATGTTAATGGAAGTTGGCTCAAACCATATCAGATCAAATGACTGTAGGGCCAGAGTAGCTGTATGGGGCTGAATATGCCCACAAATGGAGGTAAGTGCAGGCAGGATCGTGGTACACGTAGGGATCAACCACAGGTTTAAAGGTCCAGATAGGTTCGATGGGAGCGCAGGGGTGTGTTCAGAGTATCGAAGGCATGCTGGGAGTTTAGGGGTGCGACGGGAGTGCGGGAGGTATGCTGGGAGTGCAGGGGTGTGTTGGGCGCATATGAGGTGCAAAAACTAGCTGTTGGAACAGTAAAACGGGGTAAAAAATAAATTTTACTGTTGAAAGGAGCAGGTGGCCAACAATTAATGAGTCAATTTTCAAAGATTTTTTACCGTTTACCTGATGGTAAGTTCTTGACAAGTTTCACTGAGCCGTTGGTTAATCTCCAAGGCTATAAAAGCAGAAGGATAGCTCAGAAGAGGGTTCCATGTATCTTGAGAAGTTTGTGTTTTGTACGAGTCCGTGAATATTGTGACTTGTTCATGTCCAAGCGTGCTTCCCCCTCAGATGGTAGCCACCCTAACTTCATTTTTTGCGCCAGAATGACTGCATCTAATCCCATTGAGTCTTCCCAGATTGTGGCCTCGACAGAGCAAGAATCTGAGGAAGTACCTGAAGTCGACCCTCAAGTTGAGGAGGTTATATCCATGCCAAGCCAGTAAAAGAAGAAGGGGAAAGAAAAAGAGCAAGGGTCAGGGAAACTTGTGAAATGGGCTGGGGTGAAGGCCCACACTGCCCATCGAAATGTGAAGTCTCTGCGCATGGTGCCCCAGGCATGTTTTCCCAACCCATTGAAGAGACCTTTTTCAACTCAAGAAGAGGCCCGGAAAGCTGAACAAATCAACTAGCTACTACCCTATGTTCGGCCTCGGAGGCCTTCAACACGCATGACTAAGAGTCTTGATGGCTTATGCACCTATTTGCAAATATCATTGACTCCAGTTGAGATCCCCATCATTGGAGAACCCTTTGGCAAGCTCCATGAGGTAAAATTCAATGACCACGACCTGGCCAATTTGGAGGCCTTCCCAAAATTGGCGCTGGAACTATATCTCGAAAGGGTATTGGAAGATGACGGGATAAAAATAGTCCCCATGCCATGGGCATGTGGGTTGGTTGGTTCTGGGCTATCAAACCTGTTTAGGATGCCTCATTTTGGCCACTACAACGTCATAGACCGACTCATGCGCCAGTTTCTTGCCCTGGTCCATGACGGCAGCTTGTGGATCCAGGATCGAATCCCCATTGGTGCCATGCTTATTCACCGTACTGCTAGTCTCCCCATGGAAGGGCCAGACCCTATGTTGCGCGTCGGCAAAGAGTATGACCAAACGATTGTCGAAAATTTGCGCGAGGATTACCATGTGGAGCGGAACACTTGGGGGTTCATGATCAACACCATCAATGACCCCGGTGCACATATGGGTGACTTGTTTCTACAATCCAAGATGATGTGCAAATTCTAGGCTACCACTATCCCTATTTATGTAATCCAGCTGGCGGGCTGATGCAAAAAGAGGGTCTACTTCAATTGGTAGCAGTTCCTGTGCAACGAATTTCTAGTGAATGTACGTGAAGCCTAGGATCAGGGACGAGCGTTCTGCTACTCCTGGCTACTACTTCTCATCGCATTGGTCACATGGGAAGCCCTTAAAGACTCGGTCCTCCCTAAGCTCACACCAGATATGTGCGAATGGGCGAGATACGAGAATTTGTGCGACTCAAAGGACGCGCGACCTATTGAGGACGATCAAGTCTTCTAGGTACTATTTCAGAGCGAGCTCGCAGTAGAAATCAATTCTCGACCACGCTTGTCGCCAACAGTTTATGATAAGAATAAAAGCATCACAGTGTTTTAGGTAACCATGCATAATGTACAAATCAGATGCGGCAAGGACCGAGCATGGATCTCATTCCTGTACATGGTTGTTGATGAGGAGAGTGAGTGCCTAATTTCCACTTGGTATCCACACTAGAAGCTTGGCTTCAAATCAGGTATGAGGGACACTATAGGGACAAGCACCATAAGGGTTACCCTGCCCACCACTGCCAAGGAGACTGGAGGTCAGGGTAAGGGTACTAGGAAGGGAGTGGACTTGGAAGCGCAGAAGGGTTCGCAGCAGGGTAAGAGTACTAGGAAGGGTGCGGAACCAGCATCACAGAAGGATTCGTAGTAGGATCTAAGCACAGAAGGCTTGGATGCGGGAGGTGTTGATTCCCCTCGAGGTACGAAGCAGACTGGTGACCCTGTTAAAGGGCCACGAAAGAAGCAACGAGATCAAGGGTGGAAATGCGCCTCAGGAGTTACGCTAATAGAAGAGGACCTAGTGCAAATCGAAAATGTGGTCACCTTGGCCACAGAAGACAAATGGCTGGCTCTGGAAGAGCAGCAGAGAGCCACAGTTGATACACTCTAGGCTGAGCTCCAAGCTCTACAACTCAAGACTGATACTTGGAAAAAAAGTATGATTCAGGTAAGAACAACCCCAGCAACGAGCAGCGTAGTAATTAGTACGCCGGAAAGCCACCTCTACCCTCTACCAGGCGTATCCCTCATACTGATTCCACCTGAATTAGGAGTGAAATTCCAAGAGGTACAGTTGGATCTCGCTTGCCTGTTGCATGAACCGTTGAAGATCCTTCATGCGTCCCTATTTGAAGAGATTCAACACAAAGATCATCAAGTGCACCAGTAACTTAGTACGGCTGAGCAGACAATTGAAGAAAAAATTGCTGAGGTATCTTAGGCACAGGCTGCATGTATCCTCGCCGCCGTGCAGTAGACAGAGTTGGAGCACCGAATTAGTAGGCTTTGCACGGATGTCACCGAAGATATCCTGGCTTCTTCCACCCCCCAGGCCAAGATTGAGGGGTTGGTCGCAGTGCTAAAGGCCTCAAGGAATGAGATCCAGGTAGTCAAGATGGATATGGAACAATAAATTGTGGCCTTGCAGGCCAAGTTATAGCTAGAAATGCTACCAGATGTAAAGGCCCAACGAGTTGCACTGGTTATAGAGGCCACCAATATCATTACAGGTCAAATTTATCAGGGTGCAGAACTATTGGAAACAGCTACATAGCTGTGGACCAAGGTGCAGTGCGACCCTCTCTTGTGTGAAATCAACCAAGCGCTGCACTAGAAGGAAGAGGAGTTCGAACAAATGGAAGCTACGCTGAGCACTCTAGTCCCTGCTCAGCGCTTGGTCTGACTGTGCACCAGCCATGCACTCTGAGACAACATGGAAGCTCTCTAGCTGCAGAAGAATACTTTGAGTGATCACCTCAAGCCATGGGCATATGACACCCTCAAACTGTCTTAGGATGTTGATGTCATAGTAAAGCAGCTAAACCAAACTTTGGAGAGTGTTACTGCTACTACAGAGGGTCCAACATCGCAGAAATTGGTGGAGATTGCTTAGAATGTTGTTGCGCAAAGTGAAGGAGTGGTACCCCCACTGGTGGATGTGATCAAGCAGCTTCAGGCAAAGATGCAAGACCCACGGCCATAATGACTCGGGACGAGTCACAAGATTGTGTTGGGGCCTGTTGGAACGGGGCTCCCTAAGATGCAAATTTTGTATAGTTTTTGTATTAATTAGTCTAACGCGGGGGTTTTGGGGTGGGTCAAATCCCTAAATGAATTGTAATGGGTCAAAGGGTATACCTAGAGTCCAAAAACCACAGTTTGCGAACCATAGGATAGCATAGGCTACATCGATATAAATAGATGAATAGTTTGAAGTCTAGAGGTAGGCATGAATTAAGACTGATGCTACATGAAAACTGCTAGATCTGTTTTGGGTTGTTTTGGGTAAGGACTCCTGCTTCCTATGTGCGCATAGATCCTCAGTCCTACTGTGTGCGGACCCCACTAGGTTATGTGCGCGGGCTGGTTTTGGTTGTAAGTGGATCTGAATATTAATGAATGTGAAGTATTGTTAAAGTATCTATGTGCTATCTGGATCTATTGTGTTTATTGTTGATGCAAATCTATGGTATCTGTTTATGCTGCAAATACATTTATGCTATATGTTTATGCTATGAATGTATCTGTACCTGCGTTTATGACATTATGTGCTGGTAATTGCTGTTATGCAGGTGGATACGAAGGTATTGACTAGATCTGTGAATGGTAATAGCTCTGTTATGACTAATAACTAATTATACTATTAAAATCCTGCGAATAGACTTACTCTGTGCGAATCCAATAAGTTGTGAACACAGATCTACCTCGACTTACCTACTCTCTCTCAAGGTGCGGAAACCTGGTTCCAGCACCCTCCCATACTGCTTCAAGTGAGACCTTGGCCTGCGCAAGTAGGTCATTGACGAAAGGGCCAGTAGTATAGGGGTTTGTTGGAAAACCTTAACCTCTGAACCTGGGTCAGGACCCCTCGATCCAACAATAATTCTTTGGACTCATTGACTAAGTTTTTTATGGGTATGTGACGTTCAAAGATTATACAATCATCCAACCTAATCATCTGCCAATATGATAAAAACCAAAGTTATATATATTACATGATGTAGGATCATCTAGACTTAGCTAGCAATGTGATTAGATGTTCACATGTTGTGGCTGAACATGAGGTGGATAAACATTGGCCATTAATATTTTACATAGTTTAAAATGAGAGAATTTAGTTTGTTTGGGTTTGTTAAATTAATTAGGAATAAAAATAGAAATTATTTTCTCCCTGCGAGGAGATTGAGCCAAGTAGGATATGATCTTTGAAATAGGGTAGCATTTGTTTGTTGGAGTGGTTCAATAGAAATCTATTTTAGGCGAGAAGGACCACTTCATATTATTAGATAAATATATAAGATAGGTGAGAGAGGGGAGAGAAGTGTGAGAAAAAAGTAAGACAGTGTGAAATAGGTGTGCCAGAGGCGAGAGTAGAGAGAGCATAAACAATTG
Source organism: Pinus albicaulis (assembly GCA_034641835.2). Lineage (NCBI taxonomy): Eukaryota > Viridiplantae > Streptophyta > Pinopsida > Pinales > Pinaceae > Pinus > Pinus albicaulis. Next base: position 1,450,110,041 of record CM076572.1, on the reverse strand, counting down.
TAATAACCAGGGCTTGGCTCTGTAAATTCCTTTATTATTAACTTTCAAGTGTTTTGTATTGATCGGGCTCTTTGTTAAAACTATTTGTTTAAACTCTGTTGAATCGCATATAGATTAAGTTATAAAACAAAAATATAATTGGATTACACGCGCAACGAGTGTAATATCTCAAAACGGGAACAACTACAATATTGGGAATAATCTGAGTTATTACCAATGTGGAGCTTCAGAAAATCATGAGCATGGAAATGTAGATCAGCTCATTAGATGTAAAATAAAATCATACCAAAAGATGAAATAACCTCAGCAACAAGATGATCTATATTCTCCTTTTCGTGTGGGGAAATGCAGCAATATAGAGCATAAAATAGTTGTCTTCAGAAAATAATGCTATACAAGTGAGAAATGGGACTTGGATCCCTTATAATACATCATTTAAAACTCACATGCATATTTTTAGGTAAAACAAATGAAACTAGCTACCTTAAACAGATCTCCCCGGCTCAATACTGCTTAAATAAGCCCAAACCCCATAGCCTAGCTTATGCAGAAAATACTGAAGCAAGGACTGTGTTATTATAATGAGGGTTTATGAAGAAAATAATGAAATAAGATTGATATTAAGCTTATATTAATCAAACAATAGAGAAATTTAGGTTTAACCTCTTAAACCTCTTTACACACCAAAAAGACACACAGAAGGGTACGTCGAGAAAAAATAAACCATTTTCAACGTATGCTAGGTATAAAAGCTTCGATTACTCCATATCTATATTATAAATGGCTGAATATGACATATGAAATCTGACTAATATATAAAATGGCCAAATCCTCTCTAATAGAACTCCCGGAGGGAAATAAGCACCTCCTCCTCAAAGACTAGCATACAATCAAAGGGTGCAACTCTGTTGTTGTTGCCCCTGCATAAAAGACGCAGTTTTCTGAAGGGAACTGCATTGTGGCTGAAAGTATATGAATGGACCCAAGAAAAATGCTGAAATGAAGCTCAAATCCTTCCCTCTTGATCCCTTAAGCAAGCTGATCTAAAGAGAGGATGGAATTCCCGCACGGGAATTATTTGCACTAAGCAGTGCAGCAACTCCGGCTAAAAAACTGAAGTATGCAGGTAGTCACAAGACCATAATAGCTGAATAAATGAATGAATCCCTTTGATTCTATGCCTTCCTTTTTATCTTTGGTGATCCTCCTCACCCCGGACCCCGCACAATGTTGAGGTGACTTCCTAGTGAAGCTTCCTCTTTCAAAACTGTGTTGCCCTAGCTAGCTTCCCTCCTCTTTGTAGCAGCACTGTTGACTTGGTAAAATGGAACTAATCCACCTGCAATGCCTCTTTTCACACTAAGGGATCTTCAATCCAGTTCTCATATGTGTGTCTAGGCTGATCCTTGTTCACATTGACCTAGTTTCTTTGAGTGATTTCTTCCTCCTCAAGACTGCATGTTGACTTAGTCAAACTTGACTATGTCTCCATCTATTTTTCCCTTGTTCACACTTGAAAGTGTAAAAACAGCTCCTAAAGTGATCTCCCTCCTTACTAAGGTGGAATTTATTCATATCTTTATTGTTCATGGGCATCCTTTCCCATTTATTCCTCTCCTAAGTGAAAGCATCAAAATCTAATATTCCAATTTGCTTGTGTGCAAATTTTGGAATATTATAGTCCTCCCCTCCCAAATGTTGCTTGTCCTCAAGAAAATGCAAGGATAAGACTGAAGAGCATCCTCTTCTTCCCTGTAGCAACCTCATAATATAAAATCCTCCAAGGATCAAGGTGCTGCATCATCAATATATCTCCAAGTTGCCCCTCCCAAGTGTGTAAGCTATCTAAATAGCTGACATTATGTGATAGAAGAACATCCATGGAAGAAACAATGGGTTGTTTGAAGATCCTATTGAAGCATGAGGCCTAATATATATTGGGATTCATCATCCCCATTTTAATCTCTCCTCCCCAATCTATCAACCAGACAAAATGAGTCACCCTCCAAATTTTCAACTCATGAAGGATCTCTTCCACCTTGAGCTCATGCAAAATAGGTGGGCTGAAAATCTGAATATGGTAGACAAGAGAGGCTACCCCATGCTGTCTTCCCCTCCACTTAAGATAATTGTAGATAATTTGATGATCTTGGGTTGCAATACTGTTGCCCCCCAATGGCAAGAAGGAAGCTAGACCTCCAAAGGTCCCTCTCTCGGCGCTGTGAATCAAGCTGGCCCAAACCATCTCATACATGATGGACAAGAAATCATCATCATAAAGCATCCCATCCAACTCATGGCCCTCCTCATACAGAAACAAACACTTGGCTGCAGAGGCCATGTCTCTTCCCATTCTCCCCTTAGAACATGTAATGCAAAAAGTGTGGGGATCCTCCTCCCCATAGAACACATCCACTCCATGTGTCCCTCCTCCAATCATGCTCCTCATATAGGCAAGAATAATATCAGCAAATAGGATCATGATCAACATCATAATGAAAGAAATACTGAAGGTTTTATGTGGTGCAGGAAGGTACCAACAGTCTCCCAAGTGGTCACATCATAGTCTTCCCCACTGCAGCTTCAGAAAATGGTATGGCAAGTTGTTTCTTGACAAATGGCTTGCTGTATAAGTCATCACACCCACTAGTAAATAGTAGATGGATGAATATGTCAATTGAGCACATAAGAAGTAACCATATACTTGCCCTAGATCATACAGTAGATGGTTGTCTCCATCATGATAGCTGGCCAAAAATAGACCATGGAGCCTAAAGAAAAACTTGCCCCTTTGTAGAGAAATGCACTGCAAAGAAATGGTAAGAGCGTGCAAATATTGTGTGGTACAATCAATAAATGAAAAAATGAAATTATTACCATGTAATGGAAACAAGATGGTGACAAGATCCATAGATGAATCCTCCATAGTGGCATGATATACCCATATGAAGAGGAATGAACCACATGCTGCATGAAAATCCTCCTTCTCATGTCTGGAAATCGAAGTCAAGGAGAACACCACACAATAACCCATGAGTCAATCCACCACTCTACCAATATCACCTCCTCTATTCCCACCAAGTGCATCAAATATGAAGTGATCCTGGGAACACTCCATCAACAAGCTCATTCTCCAAAGTGACAACGTTGTTGGCCTATGCAAATAGGCTCCTGCCAACTCATAAATCCATCCTCTGACATGTTCAATGTCAAAGACTCCTCTCATAATGTTTCCATCTCTTCCCATTGCAACATCATGCAAAATGTGAGAGAAACTCTGCCCTTTCTCTCTCTCAATCCTCCAAATCAACACATGTCTTTGTTTCCCCATCATACCTCACTCATACAACTCATGTGGTGGAAACACAATGATCATATCATCATAATGCATCAGCACTCCTTGCTGCCCCATGATGCAAGTATTCTGCCAAGTTATTTCCTCCCTCATACCCTTAGAAGAAGGATATGTTCCATGATGGCCAAAATATCTCAGGAGTAGCCAACACAGCTTCGCCTCTTACTGCCCTGTGTCATAAATTTGCAAGTGGCTCACTAGCCTCTTGCTCTTCCCCCACATCCACTCAACCCCATGTGGATGCCTTCTGTCATTCTTCACCTTGGCATTCTTCCCATGTGGGCTATCATCCTCCACAATCAATTCCTCTTCTCTACATGCCATGAAATGTTGCAATGAATTTCCTTAGAGATCTCTTAGAGAAGATCTCATGTCCATGGCCATCTTGAGTCCATCAAGACCCAAAGGTGATGTTGGGGTCTTGTGATTTGGCTTATTGGCAAACCAAATGACAAGGAAACATAAAAAATAGTCTTTAGAGCTCTAGGACATAGCCTTCCTAGTCTCAGAGGGGGATCTCTAAATTATTTGCAAAGATATGACTTGTTTTCTTGTAAAAGGTTGATTTTATGCTAGTTATTAAGCATGAGTTTATTTGATTATTTGGTGGAACATGATGATCTATGCAGCATAGATAGAAAAGGGAAATCTCTAAGTCATTGGGAAGTGGAGTTAAAATAGAAGTTATGACAAGTCATTCAATAGATCAGAGGTATCAAAGGGAAAATCTAACTTGTCCAGTGGATCTACAAAGTATTTCTGGTGGAATGAAATGGACATCAAAGGTTTAGAATGAAAAGTAGAACTAAGGAAAATTAAGAATACTTAATTATATGAACTTCTCAACAAAGGGACTTAAGACATCATTTGAATCATGAAGAGGTATTCCATAGATAGGGCTAACCATGAATTCTACAAATCACACTTCAGCAAATAACAATTTCAAGACAAACTTTTCAAATGAAATCTAGGAGTCAAGGAACACTCTATTTCATCTAAAGATTGCACTTTCAAGGATAAGAAAACATTAAAGATTCACAAATAACTGCATTCATAGAAGAGGGAACTCCTAGACATATCTGATTACAACTATAAATACCTTTAAAAAAATTATCTCAGCAAGAACAAAGGGTATGATCAAAACATACCTCTTTGGCAGACTGCAAACAATGGTACTTTAAAGGGAGACTTCAGAAACAGTTTTCAAGTGGCAGCAAGTAAGCAGGGAAAACCATAAATCATTATTCAAACCAAATGTTTGAACTATTTCTAAAATAAACAAGTATAAGGGTTCAAGAAAGCAATTACGAATTATATAGAATGCCTCAACAGAAGAAAACATTAAGACAATGAAGAGTAAACAGAAGTAAGGTGCTTTCAAAAGACATTTCTTAGTCTAAAATTTTTACTCTACTGTAATAAGAAATGATGAAACAGAATGGAAAATAGGAAAAACATTAACAAATTAGAATACTTCACCAATAGCCAAGCTCAAGGATCCAATGACGGAGATTTCTCCATCAACAAACTGGTCAAAAACATCTACAGGTTCCAAAACATCAATTTTCTTTCAATCTTCAGCAGAGCTATGTATGACTTCAAAGAGTCATCAAATGCCCACTATACAATGAGTTCAAATGCAATATTTATGCTAAAAATGAGGAGACAGAACTGATCTAGGGTTCAAGTGGTTATTAATTACAAAGTAAATGCATTCCTGACCTTGAAAACCATGCAAGGCATAAGGCAGGAACATGTGTGCAGCTACTTCTTAGTTTAATAACTCTGTCTTAACTTCTTGAGGAAAGATAGGTGAAAAGTTTGACTTTGAGCCCTATCTTTATCTTTTCATTAACTGCCTTGACAGCTTAAAATATCTTTTATCTATGCAATAACTGCCAATTTGTCTTTATGGATAGAAACAGGCCATAGGTGGCAGTTGGATATTTTGGATGAATAACTTCCTCTGTTGATTTATTCGAGACTGCCTTTGGTCTAATTTTCCTTGTTTTTAACCAATAAACTGTGTTTTAGGAATTTTAGTCTTAATCTGTCTTTTAATTAATTTTCTTCACTGTATTTCTTTGTTTCTATTAAAACAACTGTTTTTATCCTGGGTCCTCTATCTTTCAACCCTTAGCCTTTAATCACTGATTTTTAAAGAGCTAATCTTTTCAGCTTTATCCCTTTTAATTCTATGATTAGGCTTTAATCCTCTGCTTTAAGGCTTTGATTTTTCCTTAAGCCTTTATAATCATCTTTTTCTGACTTTTTCCACTTTCAGACTTCTTCAAACCTTTGATTCATCTGTCTTTAATCACTGCTTCTTGAAAGGAGAATTTATGCTTTAACAACCTTAACCATTAATTTAAGCCCTTCGGTCTTCTTTCTCTGTTTCTATTAAAATATTTGTTTATTTCTTAATCCTTTGGCCTTTATCTTTAATCTTTGTTTTAAGCCTTTAATCCTTTCGGTCTCCATCACTTCTTTGCTACTTTTCTTCCAATCATTTTGCTTGACTATGTGTTCTTGTTTGTGTGCAGGGGTTTCTTTTTCCTATGCGCCGGAGGGTTCTCTGATTAATTGATAATCATGATTCATCCATTAATCCTTTATACACAGACTTTTTTCTTTGTTCTTCAGTTATTTTTCCTCTCGGATCTTCATCCAGAGGTCTATTGCCATTTATTTGGCTGTGGGAGGGCTTTCGAGCCTAAACTTCCATTAAACCTACAACAAAAAACACAAATTTAGCTTAAAACCTGCGAGACTATGGTTAAACTTCTTTTCAGAGGTTTATGAGGCCCTATGGCAGTCAGAGGAGCACTTCAGAGGGAGGTAGAAGCATAGGGAAGGGGTTCTATGGCGAGAACCGCGAAAACAGGGTTTAAAAAGGCTTTGGCACGAAAAACTAAAGAAGGCAGTTTTGGTGAATACTGGGGTGGTATTCGCGTTAGAAAAGGATGGTTTTTGGTTTTACCCTAGGGGAACACGATTCCATTCATCTCTTGCCATGTGCCCCACGCAAAACCACTTTTTTCGCGTGAAAATGAGGTGTTAAACCTCAGGAGAAAATTGCGTGTTGGCCGTCAGATTTGAGAGTGGTAGATCTACGGCCATAGGTGAGCGCGATCGTGAAAAGTTGCATGGTGGAAGGGGATGGTGGAGGACAGGTGTCGAAGGGAGATTGGTCGGTGGGTGTAGTAGTAAGCAGTGGGCCAGCAGGGTGACGTAATCTTTTTGTCAGGTAGTGCGGGTCAATCGGGGATGAGGTGAAAGGCGAGAGAAACGGTGGCCGTCAGATCTCCCAGATCAATGGTTAAGATGCATCGGGGGTGAAAAGGGAAAGGGGATAGATGGGAGATTGATAAAGGAAGGGAGTGCCGACAACCATTGATCTTGGTAGATCAACGGTGCAGATGATATCGGCGGTTGAATCATCGGTGAAGGAAAGGGAAAGTGGAATGAGGAAAATCACGATTTGTCGTTGGGAGCTAAGGGTAGGTGCTAGGGCACGATCCCATGGAAGAGTAAGGGGACCAAGAGCCAGGGAAAAAGGGCCTGAAAGCCTGGTGCTTGGTCATAGCACCCGAGTCATATGGCAGAGAAGGAGCTAGGGGCTAAGCTAAGGGGGCTAAAAGCCTTATGTTTGAAAAAGGTTGGAATGGGCTAAAAACATGGGTTTTTGGCTTTTTAAAGGCTTCTGATAAGGGTAAAGAGGGTTTTTAAACCATACAAAGGATTTTATAATGGTTTAGAGGGGTTTTTAGAAGAAATGGGGAAAAAACAAAGGGAAAAAAGGGGCCTTTTTAGAACATCAACAAGGGTTGAAAATAAAGGTTTTTTAAGGCCTTTTGGTGCTCCGATAGGTAAAAAAAGGCCAAATTAAACCAAATGGTCTAAGGGGGTTTTTCAGAGGAAATGAAGAGTTGATAAAGGGAAAATGGGCTATTTTCAGAGGGAAATAGACTGATAAAAATAGGGATGAATAGCCTAAAATAAGTTTCTTTTTGAGACAAAAGGGTGATCTTTTTTGGAGGCATAGATGAAGATTTTTGGAAAACTGATAGAATTAGAATAATGAAGGCCATGAGATTTATAGAACTCACAATGTTTCTGCAAATATTTTTTTTAGAAATCTGATATTTTTAACTTAGTCATCTTTGGATAAAGTCAAAATTATGGATGACTAACAGTGGCTCCACTTGGGGAGGACAACTGTCCTTTTAGGTGTCCTGAACCTTCAGTTTATCAATCTCTGGATTTCAGCAAACCAATGCCTCATCCATTGGGCAGAATCTCCTTTTCTTGTTGATATTTCTCTGAAAGAGACAACTTTTATCAATCTGCAACATGTAATCTCTTTTTAAAACAACATCTCTACCTACCCAATCTTACTTTGTCCTAGCATTTTTTCTTCTTTTTTGAGTGCATTTGAACTAGAAAACTCTTTGACATTTTATTTTTGAAAACATAAATAAAATATCTAATCCTATCCTTATTTCTTCCAAGAGTCCAAATTAAACTGTTGAACTCTTTATTTTTCTAACTAACTATCTATCTGTGCAGATTAGGCTGTTTGACAGATCTGCATTCTCTATATTCTAAAACAAAAATTCAAAACATAGCTAAATCAGGATTAAGAAGTCTGATTTGCTATGGTGTCTATGGGATTATGTACAAGTTGCACATAGACTTTATTTGCAGAAAAATAAAACAAAATTGTGAAGGCTTAAGATATGAAAATTATAAACATCCTTCTATTCTTTTTCCAACTCTGGTTTTGATCTAATTAGAGCTATCCTTTTCCCTTTCTTGGTTCAGATTTTGAGCTTGTTAGAACCATTTATTTTCTATCCTAATCTATTCTACTGATAAGCCAAGTCTGAAAAAATCTTATCAATCTGTGCTTCTACTAACTTATGAACATAAATTTAAAGTATGTTCAGCCATGATTAGGCTAGATGATTGAACAATATATCACTTTCTAATCAGCAGTGGCACTTATATTTGCTCACTTTCAGAAAATTATCTTTTTTGGGTATGGGGTTGTAACTCTTTTGAATTTGCCCTCTTTTTCATTTTCTGTTCTTTTATTGTTTTTGTATTTTTCATGATTTATTTTCAACTGGTTATGTACAATGAATAAAAACTTTGAATTCAGGACTCTTGACAGAAGTAGTGCTTGAGCATCCTGCCATTGACAGGACCTCCAAATATGTCTTCTCCATTAATCTCTCGCAGAAAGAATGCATTATGACCCCTGATAGAATGAATAATATAGGGTCCTTTCCATAGATTCTCAAATTTGCCATGTTTTCCCTTTTCTTCCCTTCTAGAATCCCACTTTAGAACTATATTTCCAACTTGGAAATCATTTTCTTTAGTCCTTTTGTCAAATAACTTCTTGATGCTTTCTTAGAATGTTTGTGTTCTCTTGTACACTTCCTCTCTGGACTGCTGTAAATGAATGGTCTGATTTATCCTTCTCTGCATATCATTTTCTTCAGTTTGTACTTCTTCGAGGAGTTTCATGACTGGAACTCCTCGAGAAGTTGGGAAGATTGCATCCATGCCATATACCAGCTGATAGGGGGACACATTTATTGACTTTTTGGTGGTTAATCTATCAGCCCATAAAGCATGAATGAACTTACTATGCCATGATTTATGATTCTGCTCCAACAATTTTTTGATAATATTGACAAGACTTTTGTTGGAAGATTTAGCTAATCCATTTCCTTGAGGATAGTAGGCAGTGGAATGACCCAAGGTGATATGATATTTATAGCAGAAGTCAACAATTCTTTTAGAATTGAAGGCAACAACATTTTCTGTGATAATTTTTCTAGGACAACCAAATCTGGATAGTATATTGGTTTCAAGGAACATGATAATGACAGATTTAGTAGCATTCCTAGAAGGTATGGCTTCTATCCACTTGGTGAAATAATCAGTGGCAGTGAGGATCCACTTATGTTGGGCTGATGAAGATGGGTGAATTTCCCCAATGAAGTCGAAGCCCCATTGTTGGAAGGGAGCCTCAACACTTATGGGATGTAAAGGTAAGGGAAGGAGTTTTCTTTTGCCATAAAAAATTTGACACTTATGGCAAGACATGACAAGCTTCTAAAAGGGTGGGCCAATAGTAATCAGATCTGAGGATTTTATTTGTTGTAGTATTCCAGTAAAGATGTCCTCCATATTCTCCCTCATGCAGCTCATGCATGATTTTTCCTGCATCAATCTCAAGAAAACATTTAAGCAATATTCCAACAGCATTGTTCCAATATAAAACCCCATCTAGTATGCAATAATTTAAAGAATTTTGTTTCAAAAATATAGCTTTAGTTTTAGACAGAGAGGGGGGGTATTCAGATAAAGCAGCACATATATGATATCACCATACCAAGGTGAATTCAAAAAAGTTTCTTCAATAAATGGAGCTGTGAATTCTTCTGTTTCTTCCAAAATATCAACCATATTCATATCTAGTGCTTGGAATTTTGACTCAGCCATGAGTTTTTCTAATCCCTACACTTTGATTAGTTTGGTGGACCTGATTTCTAAATCATATTCCAGAATAATAGCAATCCATTTTCCCCTTTTACCATCAGGGTCTTGACTTAGAATATCCTTGACAACTATGTGTGGGACAAAAGCAATGATATGAGAATGCAAAATATAGACTCTACAGTCTTTCAATGCTTTTACCAAGGCTAAGGCTTGTTTCTCCATGATGTTATACTTGAGTGGAGCATCTCTTAAGGCCCTACTAAAAAATGATATTGGTTTTTCTTGCCCCATGATATTCTTTTGCAGTAATACTGCAGCTATTGTATGTTCAGATGCAAATGAAAAGATGTAGAAATCTTTGGTGAAATCATGACTTATAAGAACTGGTGTTTGAGTAAGAGCTTGTTTCACTAGTTCAAATGACTTTTTACCTTGTATTGTCCATTTAACACCCATTTCTTTCTTAAGCATGTTTGTGATATTTCTTAATAGCTCAGCAAGGTTGGGGAAGAATCTCCTTAAAAAATTTATCTTCCCAATGAAAGATTGTAATTATTTGAGGTTTCTAGGATGGCTGATTTTCAATATGCCACCAATCCTTTTATGGTCTACTTTGATTCCCTATTCAAAAATTATGTGGCCAAGAAGCTTTCCTTATTGGAGACCAAAGAGTGTCTTTTTGGGATTCAAAGATCAGCCATATTTCCTATATTTCTCAAAAACTTTCTTTAAATGAATCAAATGTTCTTCATCAGTTTTCGAGAAAACAATAATGTCATCAAGGTAAATGATTATAAAATAGCCTATGTCTTATGAGAGGCCTATGTCCATGGCCCTTTGGAAGGTGGCCCCTGCATTCATTAAACCAAATGGAATTTTGACATACATGAATGTACCCCAAGGTGTAGTAAAAGCAATTTTATGTTGGTCACTTGGGAGTACTAACACTTGATTGTAACTTGAGAACCCATCCAACAGTGAAATTCGTTTAGACCCAACCACCCTTTGAAGTATATGATCCATTTTTGAAAAGGGATAGTTATCTTTCAGGGAGGCTCTATTTAGATTTCTAAAGTCAATGTAGAGCCTAATTTCCCCAGTCTTTTTCCTAACAGACACTAAGTTGGAAACCCATTCTGAATACCTGAGGGTAACTATGATCCAAGCATCATACATTTTCCTAATCTCTTTCTCAACTAAAGGCAATAAGACAGGGCTTACCCTTCTGAGTTTTTGTTTGAAAGGTTTCTGATTTTCCTTAAGAGGAATTTTGTGTTGAATGATGCTGGTATCATATGACTTTAGATCCTTGTATCCCCATGAAAACACATCTCTAAATTCTTTGAAAAGTTCTATGTATTGTTGTTTGATATGAGTTGGAAGAGTGTTGGATAGCTTGATAATTTTGGGTTCTGTTAGGCTACCTATGTTATGTTCTTCTATGTTTGTTTCTATAGGCTCCATTCATGGTTCTTTAGCTATATCATTAAAATAAAAAAGCTTCTCTAATGGTGTAAGACCTCTTGGAATTGTATCATTTTTACATTGTAAAACTTCCAGGTATTTTTGGTCTGTATTATCAACTATTTCTGCTCTAAAAGAATGTTCAAAATGGTTTATATCAGTAGAAAAGGACATCTCTGTTTCAGGGATTTGTTCTTCATTTAAACATTTTTCCTCGTGGATTGAAGTAGGTGTTGGTATGGCAAAGTCATTCTTTGATTGCAGAAAATCATCTATGTGTTTGTCTCCTTCAAACACTTGCCAATAATCTTCATTGTCAGGTATTGCAGGCCTGCTTTTTACCTTTATATTGAATTGTTCATTTGTATGTGGTATTTGGAAATTAATAGTAGCAAAGGCAAGTTCATTTTCTAGATGATTTTGAGCTCTTGGGATGAAAATGAGTTCATATTTTTCAAAGGTTTTTAGGAGATCAAGGGCAACATTTCTATATTCTCTGAGTTTTGGGTTTTTGGTTGAATACTCCCATTTAATTTGTCTGATGATTAGCTTAGAATCTCCTTGGACTGATATTTTCTTAGCTCCTAAATATTTGAGCAAGTGTAGGCCAATAAGAAGGGCTTCATATTCAACAATGTTATTTGTGCATGGAAAATCCAATTTATCGGAAAATCCTTTGTTTGTGTTCTGTATCCATACACCAGCCCCTGAACGTAATTTGCTACAAGAACCATCAAAGTTTCTTTTCCAAGGTACTTCAATCTCATTTTCATTTTCTTTCTGCTGTTCAAGGCTATTAAAGTTTGAACTGTTTTGTGCTTGAATTGAGGACAGATTTGACTGTTCTGGTAGACTAAATTATTCTTTGTTTTCCTTTTCTTGTTGGCTGATTTCATCTTCATTATACAAGATAAAGGAATCTAATTCTGAATTAATGGAGTAAAAATGAGTATTGTTTGGTCTATCTATGTTACTCACCATGTATTTCATATGAGACTCCCTATATAGTCTTCTGGTTTGATTGAACACTGGGATGGTGGAATAGGATATGTCCATTTGAAGGCTCCCCTGTAGTTTGGCTCCCCATGATCTAGATAGAAGCATGCCATACTTAGGGGGAATTTCAGCTACTACTATGTCCATAAATATACTTTTAGCAGGAATCTGTGCCAAATTGACACATAAATCTTTGATTAGACCCAAGCATTTGACCCTGCTTGAATCAAAGGAATACAGGTCTTTGTATGGTTTAGTAATTTCTAAGCCTAGGCTTTCCATTACTACTTTGGGCATAAGATTCTGTGAAGCACTTGAGTCTAGCATGGCATTGTTCAATATTTTGTTATGTATATTCAAGCTAACATAGAAGGGAGGGACAACCCCTTCTTGGTATTTTCCTTCAACTTTAGGACCAAACAATAATTCTGGTTTGTCATTTGTCAAGTTTAAAGTATCAGTGTTACTGCCTATATTCAAAGCTTTCAAAACTTGATTTTTATATACATCCTGAGTTACTAGTTCAGCGAAGGGTATGGTGATCTTGATCTTGGAAATTTCCCCTTCAAGGTTGAAAGGAACTATTTTTCTTGACATATTTACATCTGTTTTGTCATTTACAATTCTTTCAGCAATTCTTGTTTGCTAAACTTTATTTGGATTGTTATTTGGGACAGATTTGTTAGCGCCACTAGCAGAAGTACTAGGGTAGCTTTGTTCAACACCTTTCTGACTGTTTTTGTCTTTATTTAGATCGGTTTTCTTGGTCATAGTGTTGGTGTTACTGGTTGTCTTCTTAGGCTAATTTTCTTATGTTTTCCTAACAACAGTACTAGTGTTTTTGTCATTGGAAATCTCTGGGCTCCCTTTGCTTCTAAGATTATATTGTTTGTATACCTCCATGATTGAATTGTCAAACCCCAAACTGTAATCTTCAGAATATTCATGGCTATTTTTAGTTTGTTCTGAGGAGAAGAATCCTTGTTCTTCTTCAGTGAGAAAGGCATCTGTCTCACTGTCAAATCCTATCAGGTTTACATGATTTTCTTCCAAACTTTCAACTTCCCTTTCTTCTTCTTGATCAATATAGTTTTGTTGAAAGGGAGGCCTAATATGTTGGTCATTATCTCTTTGCCTATCTTGATTAGGGTCTCTTCTGAAATTTTGGTTTTTATTTCTATTTTGGGGGTTGTTTTGATTCTCTCTAGGAGGCACTCTATCATTTAGATTTATCTTTTCAAGCATTCTCTCCATTACCTTCACTAAGTTATCAATTTTAGTATCTGATGATGAGGTTGATGCCATTGTATCATCCCTGTATGTAACTCTTTTCTCCGCTTTTAACCTAGCTCTTTTCTCAATCAGATTTGCTTCTACACTTAGGGCTCCCCTCTGCAGATCTTCTAAAGTTGAGGGGTCTCTTTCTCTTAGCTAGTAGGCCATTTCAGGATCAAAACCCTCTAGGAATTTAGCCAAGGCTAAGCCTAATGGAGGTTTCATGTCTGGGGGAAGTGCATTATAAACACTATTGAATCTAGTGCAATAATCTTGGACATTTTCCCCAATGTTTCTTTTGAGGTTGGTATATTCTAAAAGGATTTGGAGAGGGTTCTTCCTAATTTCCCATTTTTTTATGAATGTTTGATATAAATAAGGGAGATCATTAATGTTGTGAGGAGTTAGGCTTTTAAACCATTTTTTGGCTTCTCCTCCTAAACTTTGGGCAAATATTCTCATCTTAATGGTCTCTTCTTCTATTTCCATGTAATCAAAAGCATCATTCATCTTATCTACATGTTGTTGGGAAGTAGTAGATTCATTTCCAGTGAAATGGGGAATTTTGGATTGGTAATCATTGGGTAAGGGAACCAGAGGTTGTGGTAACACTAGTGGAGCATATAATGCTGCCATGATAGGAAATAATGGGGGATTTACAAGAGGTGGATTAGATAGAGGGAAAGTGGGCTGAAATGGATTTTTTCGAACAGTGGATGTGTAGGTAGGAGTGGAAGAAACACTTGGGCTAGAAAACTGATGATGATTAGATCTGTTATGGGAGGAGTTGAAATGATGGAGAAGCTGAGAGTCGGGTGGAGTAGAAGGTGAAGCCCCTTTGCTAAAGCTCTATTGCAAATCTGTGGTTTCAAAGTCAGCTTGGTTTAAATCACTTTGAGATTTATTTCTGAATAGATTCTTTGTGTGAGGTAAGTCAAAGTGAGGATATTTTAAGACTGTAAGATTTTCAGGGAAAAATCTTGTTCTTGGGATAGTCCTATCAGTAGTTGGTTTTCCAGATCTAGGATTTTGCCACAAAATCCTTTCTAGATTGTCAAATATGGTAGGAGGGTTAGGATCTGGATGGGATCTAGTATTGACCCTATGTGAAGCTAGATTTTAGTCTCCAAAATTTACAAGCTGAGGTTTTTAGGACTGTTTTTCAAGATTTTTCCTCTCACAGTGATTTCTATAATAGGGGACTAGGTTTCTAAACTTCCTCAAGGCTGGTTAACACAGTTTTAATGAAATATAGAGATCTAGAGGAGTAATAGGGCTACTGGGGCTAGTGGAGTCACCAGGTGGAAATTTTTAGCTTTTCTGAAGGTAAAATGTTTTATGGTCCACCACCAATGATTTATTTAAAGACCAATCTGAAATATTTTGGGTTTTCTGAGTTTTTTGTAGTTCTATGGTTATGAGAGTGTCCTATACTTGATTCAACACTTATCTAAGGTGATGAAACAAATAGAGTCTACTCTATGTCTTATCAGTTGATTTCTTCAAGGTTTGATAAGGGTCTCTTAGAATCCTAAGGGTTACTTAGATTTCCATTGATTCAAACAGATCCTATCATGATTACCATTATTCTAGTAGTGCTTGAAGAAGCTATAGCTCACTTGAATGAATATTGAGTGTCTTGTTTAGGGACTTTTACTCAAAAAGGTACCACCGTGATCGCCAAAATGTTGGGGTCCTGTGATTTGGCTGATTGGCAAGCCAAATGACAAGGCAATGTCAAAACTAATCATTAGAGCTCTAGGACCTAGCCTTCCTAGTCTCAGATAGGGATCTCTCAATTTTTTGCAAAGATATGACTTGTTTGCTTGTAAAAGGTTGATTTTAGGCTAGTTATTAAGCATGAGTTTGTTTGATTGTTTGGTGGAACATGATGATCTAGGCAGCATAGATAGAAAAATGAAATCTCTAAGTCATTGGGAAATGGTGTCAAAATATAAGTTATGACAAGTCAGTCAATAGATCAGAGGTATCAAAGGGAAAATCTAACTTGGCCAGTGGATCTACAAAGTCTTTCTGGTGGAATGAAATGGACATCAAAGGTTTAGAATGAAAAGTAGAACTAAGGGCAATTAAGAATCCTTAATTATATGTACTTCTCAATAAAGGGACTTAAAACATCATTTGAATCATGAAGAGGTAGTCCATAGACAGGGCTAACCATGAATTCTACAAATCACACTTCAGCAAATAACAATTTCAAGACAAACTTTTCAAATTAAATCTAGGAGTCAAGGAACGCTCTATTTCATCCAAATATTTCACTTTCAAGGATAAGAAAACATTCAAGATTCACAAATAACTGCATTCATAGAGGACGGAACTCCTAGAAATCTTTGATTACAGCTATAAAGACCTTTAAAACAATTATCTCAGTAAGAACAAAGGGTATGATCAAAACAGACCTCTTTGGCAGACTGCAAACAATGGTACTTTAAAGGGAGACTTCAGAAACAGATTTCAAGTGGCAGCAAGTAAGCAGGGAAAACCATAAATCATTCTTGAAACCAACTGTTTCAACAATTTCTGAAATAAACAAGCATAAGGGTTTAAGAGAGAAATTAAGAATTCTCTAGAATGCCTCAATAGAAGAAAACATTAAGACAGTGAAGAGTAAACAGAACTAAGGTGCTTTCAAAAGACATTTCTTAGTCTAAACTTTTACTCTACTGTAATAAGAAATGATGAAACATAATGGCAAATAGGAAAAACATTAACAAATTAGAATACTTCACCAATAGCCAAGCTCAGGGATCCAATGAAAGAGCTTTCTCCATCAACAAACCAATCAAAAACATCTACAGGTTCCAAAACATCAATTTTCTTTCAATCTTCAGCAGAGCTATGTATTACTTCAAAGAGTAATCAAATGCCCACTATAAAATGAGTTCAAATGCAGTATTTATGCTGAAAATGAGGAGGTGGAACTGATCTAGGGTTCAAGTGTTATTAATTACAGAGTAAATGCATTCCTGACCTTGAAAACCATGCAAGGCATAAGGCAGGAACATGTGTGTAGCTACTTCTCAGTTTAATAACTTTGTCTTAATTTCTTGTGGAAAGATAGGTGAAAAGTTTGACTTTTGAGGCCTATATTTATCTTTTCATTAACTGTCTTGATAGCTTAAAATATATTTTATCTATGCAATAACTGTCAATTTGTCTTTATGGATAGAAACAGGCCATAGGTGGAAGTTGGATATTTTGGATGAATAACTGCCTCTATTGATTTATTCGAGACTGACTTTGGTCTAATTTTCCTTGTTTTTAACCAATAAACTATGTTTTAGGAATTTTAGTCTTGATATGTCTTTTAATTAATTTTCTTCACTGGCTTTCTTTGTTTCTATTAAAACAACTGCTTTTATCCTGGGTCCTTTATCTTTCGACCTTTAGCCTTTAATCACTGATTTTTAAAGAGCTAGTCTTTTCAACTTTATCCCTTTTAATTCTCTAATTAGGCTTTAATCCTCTACTTTAAGGCTTTGATTTTTCCTTAAGCCTTTATAATCATATTTTTCTGACTTTTTCCACTTTCAAACTTCTTCAAACCTTTGATTCATCTGTCTTTAATCACTTCTTCTTGAAAGGCGAAATTATGCTTTAACAACCTTAACCATTAATTTAAGCCCTTCGGTCTTCTTTCTCTGTTTCTGTTAAAACATTTGTTTATTTCTTAATCCTTTGGCCTTTATCTTTAATCTTTGTTTTAAGCCTTTAATCCTTTCAGTCTCCATCACTTCTTTGCTTCTTTTCTTCCAATCATTTTGCTTGACTGTGTGTTCTTGTTTGTATGCAGGGGTTTCTTTTAACTATGCACCGGAGGGTTCTCTGATTAATTGATGATCATGAGTTATCGATTAATCCTTTATACATAGACTTTTGTCCCCTTTCTTCAGTTATTTTTCCTCTCGGATCGTCATCCAGAGGTCTATTTCCATTTATTTGACTGTGGGAGGGCTTTCGAGCCTAAACTTCCATTAAACCTGCAACAAAAAACATAAATTTAGCTTAAAACCTGCAGGATTGTGGTCAAACTTTGTTTCAGAGGTTTATGAGGGTGTATGGCAGTTAGAGGAGCACTGCAAAGGGAGGGAGAAGCATAGGGAAGGGGTTCTATGGCGAGAACTGCGAAAACAGGGTTTAAAAAGGCTTTGGCGTGAAAAATTGAAGAGGTCAGTTTTGGTGAATACCGGGGTGGTATTCGTGTTAGAAAAAGGTGGTTTGTGGTTTTGCCCAGGGGGAACGCGATTCCATTTATCACTTGCCATGTTCCCTATGCAAAACCACTTTTTTCGCGTGAAAATGAGGTGTTAAACCTCGAGAGAAAATCGTGCGCGAAATCGAACGCTGGCCGTCAGATCTGAGAGTAGTAGATCTACTGCCATAGGTGAGCGCGATGGTGAAAAGTTTCATGGTTGAAGGGGATGGTGGAGGATAGGTGTCGAAGGGATATTGGTTGGCAGGTGGAGTAGTAAGCAGTGGGCCAACAGGGTGACGTAATTGTTTTGTCAGGTAGTGTGGGTCAATTGGGGATGAGGTGAAAGGCGAGAGAAACGGTGGTCATCGGAACTCCCAGATCAATGGTTAAGATGCATTGAGGGTGCAAAAGGAAAGGGGATAGATGGGAGATGGATAAATGAGGGGAGTGCCGATAGCCGTTGATCTTAGTAGATCAATGGTGCAGATCATATCAGCGGTTGAATCATCGGCGGAGGAAAGGGAAAGTGGAATGAGGAAAATCGCGATTTGCCGATGTGCCAATGGGGGCTAAGGGTAGGTGCTGGGGTACGGTCCCATGGAAGAGTAAGGGGACCGGGAGCCAGGGAAAAAGGGGCTGAAGGCTTGGCGCTTGGTCATAGCACCCGAGTCATATGGCAAAGAAGGAGCTAGGGGCTAAGCCAAGGGGGCTAAAAGCATTATGTTTGAAAAAGGTTGGAATGGGATAAAAACATGGGTTTTTGGCTTTTTAAAGGCTTCCGATAAGGGTAAATAGGGTTTTTAAACCATATAAAGGAGTTTATAATGGTTTAGAGGGGTTTTTAGAAGAAATGGGGAAAAAACAAAGGGAAAAAAGGGGCCTTTTTAGAAGAGCAGCAAGGGTTGAAAGTAAATGTTTTTTAAGGCCTTTTGGTTGTCCGATAGGTGAAAAAAGGCCAAATTAAACCAAATATAAAGGAATAAATGGTCTAAGGGGGTTTTTCAGAGGAAATGAAGAGCTGATAAAGGGAAAATGGGCTATTTTTCAGAGGGAAATGGACTGATAAAAACAGGGATAAATAGCCTAAAATAATCTTCTTTTTGAGACAGAAGGGTGATCTTTTTGGGAGGCATAGATGAAGATTTTTGGTGAACTGATAGACTTAGAATAATGAAGGCCATGAGATTTCTAGAACTCATAATGTATCTGCAAATATTTTTTCTAGAAATGTGATATTTTTAACTTAGTCATCTTTGGATAAAGTAAAAATTATAGACGACTAACAGGTGATAAAGGAAAAGCCCCCTCACTGCTATTGCTTGATAGCGTTGATAGCTTCTCCCATGGTATAGTTACTACCTCATACTCCATCTCAAGGTTCGTGACTCCCTCCAGAAGATCACACTTCAACCTCAAGGGTTTTTTGCCACTCAACAGGGATCCATGAGAATGATGGTTCATCTGCTCCTTGAACCATTCAAGCTGGCACAGCGCAACGTAATCCTGCTGCCCTACCTCAGAAATAGTGTTTGGTCCTGTTGTGGCTAGCAACAACCCCCCTTTTTATTTTAGTAATAATACTAAATAAAATGGGGACCCTTAGTTAAAAATCCAAAAAACAATTAGGATTTGTTTACCTTAGAAAATAAAACTTTCTATCATAAACTTATAAAAATCCCTTAGAAAGAATATTTAGAAACACTTAATTTTATGATAGATTATAATAAAATTGCTCTTGAAACAATATAGCGCATCCATAATGAAAATAGTATATATAAAAACGCATTGATCGCAGATCGCATAGCGCAGAAAACAGAAATGATTAATGAATATCTTTTGCGCTCTTTTCAAATATGCGCTTTTTGCGATTCTGCACCATGCACCCTTTTCAAATATGCGATCATGCGCTTTTGTGATTTTTGTGATATGCGCTTCGCGCTATTGTGCAATTCCCGTTTTTGCGCCATTTTTATGACTGTGATGATTTCATTTTGCGATATTGCGATATTGCGATATTGCGCAGCAAATCGTAGATCGCAATGTCGCAGATTCATGCAGGCGCACTATCCCAAGGCAATCCTCCCACATGTCAAATCCGTTATGCGCTTTAATGATTATATTAAATGATTGGATTGATTATTAATGTGAAAAGAGATTGTGTTTAGATTGAAATTCGTTTCACAATTTAAATATTATATTTCATCCGCTTTCACATTCAAAACAGTCTCATCACCTTTCTTATATCATTACTCTCATTTATTCGTAAAACGCAGGCACGAAGGAGCAGACTACTATACAAAGCTTCCGCTAAACATTATGGGTAAGAAGGAGAAGAGCTCAAGTTCTGAGAACAAATAAATGGCTTCGCTATATGCAGACACCGCCTGTAACAAGGACGCTGGTATATCTACTTGGGAGGGGATGTATAAACTGTTAGAAGAGGAAAACCCTGTGGTGATAAAAGTTCCAGCTACAGCTGGTTCAAAAGATACGTCTGAAGCAACCCTTAGAGACTTGGCTTGCTCATTTCTACATAGAATAGCAGCAAGACCAAGGATTCTCCCATATACATACATGGTGAGATGGGTGCTGGATAGCACAGATATTTCAGACAGACAATTCAGAACTCCATCGGAAGAGCTAATTGGGTCATTCACCATAGAAGATATAAGATTAATGTATAAGCTGCCAGAACCTCAGGCAACTTTCAACAGGAAATTTATGGAAGAGTTTGCAAAAGAACACTCAAATTTGGCAGAATGCACAAAGGAGTGTACCAAAAGAAGTGAACCATTGAAGAAGAACAAACAAGGTATGTACAGCACGGGTTCGCTTACCTCTCCTTACTGTTTTACTGCTGCCATGTTATGCAGGCTTTTTGGAAAGCCTGACATAAATATGATCTTACCCGAATGGCTTCCCTTGTTGAATGCGGCTGCTAATTCTACAATTGTAGACTGGGCCAAAATCCTATCTGATAATCTCACCACTGCTATTTTTCAATACCGGTCTAAACGAAATGTTTCCCAGCGGGTTTATCCGCCTTTTTATTTGTATGCTTATGTTATGGACGCCATCTGCTATGTCTCTAAATTCCCTGTAATGGGCTGGAAATGGACTATCCATGACCCTTTGCCCATTCATGTGTACCATAAAGAACTGTGGGAGTCTAAGTTTGTCCCCCATTTTTACCAAATTTGTCATGGAATAATGCTGCCATTGTACAGAACATTGTATAATAAGGATGCCCCGAGGTTATCCTCAGAAACAAAAGTTGATATTCTCCCCGTCGCAAGATGGTTTGGAGAAGAATTGTTCACCTATATTAGGGTTTTTGGAAGTTATGCTTCTCCCCATGTTTTACCCTTATATGTTCCAGATAGACTTGTAGCTCGGGAAATTGCTTATCAGACCTGTGGCCAGGGAGGTATGACAAAAGATTTAAAAGACAAGAAAAAGGGCATTTGGCCACAATTTCCCATAAAATGTGGAACATTTTCACTGTTGGATATTGGTCATGCATTTCATGAGATAGCCAACGTTACATGCCTACAGCTGTTCAAATTCTCAAGAAGGTTATTTGACCAAAATGATATTGTTAAGAATTTTACCAATGCAATTAAAGTAAGGGAATTTGTCGTGGAGCAAGATCTTTTTGATGATATGTTCCAGGCAAGAAATTCATTTAAAGAGGTTTTGAATTCAGATAGAGAGCAGCTATCTCCAGGGGATTTTCAGGAATTCAAGTTGTACAGAGAAAGGAGACTAATTCCAATTCCTTTGGATAATCTACACATAGAGCCTGCTAAGGAGCAAACTCCTAGTGTTAGTCTTAACAGCAGTTCAAGCACAGGTAAATCCAAATCAAAATCTGACAGAGATTCTGAACACTCCAATACATCCAAGGAAATGGAAGATAAAATGGAAGAATCCATCAAAGATTCTGCACAATCTAAAGAGATTTCTCAACAACAAATTTTGATTTCTCAACAAACAAACCCTCCTTCACCCAATGTACAGCAACAGCCAGTCACTATGGAGTTAGATAAAGAATGGGAAACCTTTAATCAATTGATTAATGTAGAAGTATAGAATGTACAGACCTCTGTCCAAACAACCAAAGTTTTGAATGCAGGAACAAGCAGCACAACCGCAGTAACAGAGCACATACCAATCACACCCTCCTCTGAAATTGTACTTAATGTAGAGGACATTCCTCCTCTGGATGTATTTTATAGCCCAAAATACAAGGCAGTAGTAAAGAGACAAAGGAAAAAGAGAAAAATAGAAAGTGCAATTGCTACTGAACCAGAACAAGTAGATGTTTTGTGGAAAGATCCTGCCACAAAGCCTACTCATAATCTCACTAAGTTATCTCAAATAACAGGAGCTTATGCTTCTGCAACAATTGATAAAGCAGTTGAGATACAAATTTTGTTAGATGAAAAAGAAGAACAGATAAAGGCTCTGCAATAGCAATTGCAACAGGTACAGGCCAATCAGGAAGCACAATTAAAACTTGAAGAGCTACAACAACAACTTCAAGAAATCCAAGATCAGCATAAGGATGATCCTAAGCTTCCAGAATTCATTTCAGAAACCATCTCTTTGAACGATCAACTACTGCAACAAGAGGAATTTTTCTGCCAAAAAATATTGCAATGGAATTCTTTGTGCCAAGAAAGCGATAAAATCACAAGTCATGTCGTAGATCTACGAAATGATTATGATTTGATTAATGAAAATATCAATGATTATCTAGCATGGAAAAAGACATAAGAAGGCATAAAAGCTGGTGCACCCATCATTAATGAAAACCACAAAGAAATATTGTTCAGTAATTGGGATGCACAAATCAGAAGAGCAGAAAGGGCAGCAGAGGAGGCATCTACAGCGGCAAACACTCTCACTGATTGTGTAAATGACAATTTACACAAAGCTAACTTGATTTCTAAAAATGTTCCAGGTTATCTCCCACAGGAAAATCAATTGCAAGCAGAATGGAGGCAAAAGGCAGAAGAAAGAGCAAAATCCATCCAAGAGCTGACAAGATTGAATTGGGACTCATACTGGATGTACTTGGTAAAGCCACACAGTCAGCACAGTGCACTCAATTGTATTATCAATGCTACAGAGAAGATTGCTCCTACGCTTGTCGACTCTATCTTTTCAGGACAGCTGAATTCTGAAGTCGGTCAACCACATCTTCTCAAAAACATGCTAGATGCCTGCAAGAGCAAAGATCAATTTCATAGATAGATAGATTTAGTTTTAATTTCACTGTATTTTAGCCTAGGAAAAGGACGGTCATTGAACCGAATCCTTATTTTTTGTAATAAACAATTTTTATAGTTAGTTAAGTAGTATTTAAACCCCTCTCATGCATTTAGAGAGGGGTCCTGGATCTTAATATTTTTGGACTTGGAGATTGCATTTTTGTACTCCATTTTCTTATATATTTTTTGAAAAAGGATCACATCTGGTGATTTTCATGTGAAATTATCTTTTTCATGTGAAATTATCTTTGAAGTGTTGCATTTCTGTACCTTGGAATTTGGTTTTGCATTATAGTTACTGGATAGAGTATCAGATTGCATTTGAAGTCATCAAGATGAGCAAGGTATTTCTATCTATTTACTGTTGATCTCTTTTGTTTTATGATATTCGTTTTAAAATTGCTATCATTTATATGTATATTGGTTTTCACAACGTTTCCTTTTATATATCATTTCTGAGTATAATTGAAACGTTATTTTTCATAATTACATGTAAATGGTATACAATGATGAATGAAATATGTTTATATAACTCTGTTTAA
Organism: Pinus albicaulis; assembly: GCA_034641835.2. Taxonomy (NCBI): domain Eukaryota; kingdom Viridiplantae; phylum Streptophyta; class Pinopsida; order Pinales; family Pinaceae; genus Pinus; species Pinus albicaulis. Next base: position 1,450,086,398 of record CM076572.1, on the reverse strand, counting down.
TTTCTTAAACAGAGTTATCTTTATTTGTTTCTGCACATTTCAATTTAATTAATAATACATTTTCATGGTTATTGTTGAATTGGAACAATCTTAAGTTGTATTCACATATAGCTACCCGGGTTAATGTTAGAACTTCTTTAATCAGTCTTTAGCTTAAATTAGATAGTTTTATTTTCAGTTTGTTTAGTCTCATTTCCACCCATCCAATCCAATCCATTTAGTTACAAGGAAACTGGTCCTTTAAATCCAGTCGGAGCCACCATACCAAACGGAAAAGGAGTTGCCTTAAGGTCCCGACTGGGTGGTTTTCCCCGATGTTTGAAGCAGAGATTTTCTAGGCTTCAACAGGTCCTGGGCCATATGAATACATATTTCCACAACTTTTAGAAGGATTTGCTGCAATAATTAAAAGTGGAAATCTTCCCATACCTTGATGAGATGCGGGAAGCTCATGTAGTGCTGCAAAGGCTCCTCCCTCCAATGTAATGGCTGTCCTAACTGCTGATGTAGAAGGTTGTTCTTCCAAGGCTATGACATCTCTGGTACATGTCTCCTCCCATGGTGGTGTGGACCCTCTCTCCTCTGATCTTTCTCCATCAAAGGTTCTGATCAACTCTTGAGTGAACTCAGAAAAAGAAGTCACTTTTGTGTGGCTTAAGTGACTACACCACCAAGCATTGGCTTCACCCTCTAGGTGCAGCACTGCAACTTCTGCTGCCTCCCTCTCTACTACTAGATGAAGTAGGAAGAATGCCTCAAGCTTCCTTGCCCAAGCTCTTGCTGTAGTTGACCCATAAAATTTAGACAATAGGAATCTATTGCCTTTAATCTCTCCCTTTCTGTAGGGTATTTTCTCTTCTCTCAGTTGAATAAACTGAGGAAAATCCAGGGTCTCTTTGGAATCCCTAGGTTGGCACTTGTATTCTGGCAAATACCCACTCAGGATTTCATGATATAAGTGGATTCCACTTCCTATATGAGAACAGGAAGTGCATTCATCTTCTTCTACTTCTTGAAACCTTCTGGAGGTCTCACTGCAACTCTCTCCTCCTTGAAACCCTCTTGGAGTTTCAATGCATTTCTCTTCTCCTTTCTTCTTAGATCTGAAAATGGATTAAAGTAAGATCATCCTCTCCATAATTTTGTTCTCCTCTCCTCCTTATCTTCTGATTGGATCTGAAATCCACAGGCTAACCCAAGATGGCTGCTCTGATACCACTGTAATATCCCAAAATGGGAACATCTACACTATTGGAAATAATATGAGTTATTACCAATGTGGAGCTTTAGAAAATTATGAGCATGGAAATGTAGAGCATCTCATTATATGTAAAATAAAATCATACCATCAGATGAAATAACCTTAGCAACAAGATGATCTATATTCTCCTTCCCCGGTAGGGAAATGCAGCAATATAGAGCATGAAATAGTTGTCTTCAGAAAATAACACTATAAAAGTGAGAAATGGGACTTGGATCCCTTAGAATACATCATGTACAACTCACATGAATATTTGGAGGTGAAACAAATGAGACTAACTAACTTAAACAGATCTTCGCAGCTCAATACTGCTTAAATAAGCCCAAACCCCATAGCCTAGCTTATGTAGAAAATACTGAAGTAGGGACTGTATTATTCTAATGAGGGTTTATGTAGAAAATAATGAAAGAAGACTAATATGAAGCTTATATTAATAAAACAATAGAGAAATGGAGGTTTAACCTCTTTTACACCAAGAAAAAGACACCCGGCAAGGGTTTCAAGCAAAATGCAAGAATAACAAGAAGCACTGCAGAAAATAACACAATTACTGCATATCTATATTATACATGGCTGAATATGACATATGAAAGCTGAATAATATAGAAAATGTCCAAAGCCTCTCTACTAGAACTCCCGGAGGGAAATAAGCACCTCCTCCTCAAAGACTAGTATACAATCAAAGGGTGCAACTCTGCTGCTGCTACCCCTGCATAAAAGACGTAGTTTTATGAAGGAAAATGCATTGTGGCCGAATGTATATAAATGGCCTCAAGAAAAATGCTGAAATGAAGCTCAAATCCTTCCCTCTTGATCCCTTAAGCAAGCTGATCTAAAGAGAGGATGGAATTCCTGCACGGGAATTCTTTGCACTAAGCAGTGCAGCAACTCCGACTAAACATTTGAATTATGCAGGTAGTCACAAGACCAAAATAACTGAATACATGAATGAATCCATTTGATGCTATGCCTTCCTTTTTATCTTTGGTGAGCCTCCTCACCCCGGACCCCACACAATGTTGAGGTGACTTCCTAGTGAAGGTTCCTCTTTCAAAACTACGCTACCCTAGCTAGCTTCCCTCATCTTTGTAGTAGCGTTGTTGACTTGGTCAACTGGAACTAATCCACCTACAATGCCTCTTTTCGCACTAAGGGATCTTCAATCTGGTTCTCATATATGTGTCTAGGCTAATCCTTGTTCACATTGAGCTAGTTTCTTTGAGTGATTTCTTCCTCCTCAAGACTGCATGTTGACTTAGTCAAACTTGACTATGTCTCCATCTATTTTTCCCTTGTTCACACTTGGAAGTGTAAAAACAGCTCCTAAAGTGATCTCCCTCCTTAATAAGGTGGCATTTATTCATATCTTTATTGTTCATGGGCCTCCTTTACCATTTATTCCTCTCCTAAGTGAAAGCATCAAAATCTAATTTTCCAATTTTCTTGTGTGCAAATTTTGGAATATTACAACGACGGTCGTAGATCTGAACCCAATCAATAGGAGAGATCTCATTGCAAGTTGAAACCCATAACACTTCGCATAGAATCATGTTTAACGTTAAAAATTCCCAACTTAAATTGTTTTATTAGCGATGCAAAGTGAGGAGTGGAGAGAAAATGGGGATCATTGGATCCGAGACTAATCCAGTGGTGGAGATCACATCGCCGGGAAGTGATTTTGCGCTTCACCAAATTTAGGAGATAAGTGTTAAGACATTGCAAAGTAAACAGATTTATTTGCGATGCGAAAAGGAGGAGGACACGTGTAAGCTCAGAGTAGTTTCAAAATTCAAAAGGATTAAAGTTTAAGTATTAACGTTAACTGCAAGTTGTGCGATCTCCGATCACCGGTGATTGGTCAGGCTTGTCGTGGGAGCCTCCGGTAAAAGATTCCGTGCAAAAGCATTGTTTTGGGTTATATGTGTTTTGTTTATAATAATGTTGTTGATCGCACCATATGTATGTATGTATTTTTAACGAGCCCCGAAGTTAAAACAAACCCGATGCGGGTAATGAGGTTGTGTAGAGTGTAAACTCTATAGTTTCTGCGCATACCCTGATATTTCTATAGCTAGTCTGCATCATTTGGTATCAGATTAGACTTGAGTCTGGTCTTGAAAGTTGGAGAAAATATTCCACCCGTGAGAGGAGCTCGCATAGGTCGTGGAAGATCGGAAGCTAATGCAATTGTGCTGAATGAAATTCGACATCTTCGTACAAGAATGGAGACAGTAGAGGTTTCTCTGAGGAGAGCACCTTGTTAGGTGTGGAGCCTGATTATCTTATTTATTTTGTATCACAGCGTTGGACCCCTGTACCTTAATGGGGCGGCAACGCCACCCGTAATTGTACGCTGCCTGGGGGATCCAGTAGGGGGCGGATGCGAGTTTATGGAGCCCCCCCTTGGTGAGGGGTTTTGGGGGCGCTGCCCCTGAAGCTAAAAACAAATATAAAATTGCCTTGTAAAAGTATAGTAATTTCTAGTCAATCTGGGCCATTCATTAGGCAGATGATCTGATGGTAGAAGTTATGTTTAGTTTAGGTTTTTTTGCCCTAAAAGGCAACCCCTCGCATGTATAAGGGTATTTTATTACGGATGTGTATTTTTTGTGTATCTCTCAGAGTGAGAAAAAGATAGGGATACTGAGAGAGAGAATAGAGGATATTACAACAGATCTGTTGTAGGTTTTGTCTCTTCATTTTTATAGATAATAGAAAGGAAGGACTAGCTGTTTGAGGTGGACGTAGCCCAAACTGGGTGAACCACGTATATCTGTGTCTCTCTGGTTTTCTGTGTTTCTTGTGTTTGTGTTTCCACATATATTTTATTTGTTCCATTTCTCTGTAATATATAATTTTCTAACAACTGGTATCAGAGCCAAAGGTATATTTGGATGATAAACTCATACGAAAGAAGGGTTCCTGGTTCGAGTCGGAACAATGGAAGAAGATGGTAAGTTTAGGGTCGAGAAATTTAACGGCCAAAACTTCCCACTGTGGAAGATGCAGATGGAAGATTATATGTATCAGAAAGATCTATACCTACCATTGAGCGGAAAAATAAAGAAGCTGACGACTATGACAGAAGAAGAATGGGAGATTCTCGATAGAAAGGCACTCGGAATAGTATGGTTGTGCCTCGCAGCACCAGTAGCCTTCAATATTTCAAAGGAAACAACAACATAGGGTTTGATTAAGGCACTAGCCAAACTATATGAAAAACCCTCGGCCTCAAACAAGGAATTTCTTATGAAACATTTATTTAATATGAAGATGTCAGAAGGTGGATCTATTGTAGACCATTTAAATGATTTTAATACAGTTATCAGTTAGTTAAGTTCTGTAGGGGTAAAATTTGATGATGAAGTTAGGGCTCTTTTATTTCTGTGATCATTTCCAGAAAGCTGGAATGGTTTAGTTATGGCCATTAGTAACTCTGTCTCTGGATCTAGTACTTTAAAGTTTGATGATGTTGTCGGTTCTATCCTTAGTGAGGAAACGTGACGGAAAAACTCCAGTGAGACATCGGGTAATGCTTTGAGTGCAAAGTCTAGGGGAAGAAGAATGTAAAGAGGAAAGAGCTCAGGATATCATAGTAAATCGAGGAAAGGTAGATCCAAGTCCAGATCGGGGATAGTGTGCTGGAAATGTGGAAAGAAAGGACACCTAAAGAAAGAATGTAGATCTCGAAAGGGAAAAGAAGGAGACACACAACAAGAAAATAATCATGAAGCAAATGTGACAGGTGATGTGTTACAAGATTCTTTGATTCTTTATTTCAAAAATTTTACTGATTCCTAGGTAGTAGATTCAGGGGACTCAATCCATGCCACACCTGATAAGAAATATTTTCATGACTATGTTCAAGGAGATTTTGGACAGGTCTGTTTGGGTGATGATAAATCCTGTAAATTTGTTGGAATGGGTAAGGTTCTTGTAAAATAATAGAATGGAAACCAATGGCTATTAAAAGAGGTAAGGCATGTTCCAGATCTGAAGAAAAATTTGATTTTAACAGGGCAGTTAGGCGGTGAAGGTTGTGTGACAAATTTCACAGATAAAACTTGGAAGGTTACCAAAGGAGCCCCGGTAATAGAAAAAGGTAAAAATTTTGGTACAATGTATTTATGCAATGGTATTTCTAACTCTTCTAATTTTTTAACTTCCAAAGGAGCAGATGCAACATTATGGCATCATAGGCTCGGACACATGAGTGAGAAGGGGATGAAGATTCTTCACTCAAGAAACTCGTTGTGGGGTTTGAAGAATGTTGATTTGGATTTCTGTGAGAATTGTATTTATGGAAAATAGAAGAGAGTCATATTTCTCAGAGTTGGGAAAGAAAATAAGAGTGAAAAAATAGAGCTTGTGCATGCAGATGTATGGGGACCTTCTCAGGTATCGTCTCTCGGTGGCTCTCATTATTATGTTACTTTTATTGATGATGTAACTAGAAAAACTTGGATTTATTGTATTTAGAATAAATCTGATGTATTTGATACTTTCAATAAATGGAAAGCTTTGGTTGAGATTGAGACAAGAAAGAAGTTGAAGTCTCAGATTAGACAATGGAGGTGAATATTGCAGCAAAGAGTTTGATAGGTATTGTTCAGAGCATGGAATTCATAGAGAGAAGACCATTCAAAGAACAACACAAGAAGATGGTGTGTCAGAAAGGATGAACAGAACAATCATGGAGTGTGAAAGGTGCATGAGATTGCATGCAGTATTGCCTTTACACTTTTGGGCAGATGTTGTAGATACTACTGTTTATCTAATAAACAGAGGGCCTTCAAGTTCCTTGGATGGTGGTATTCTGGAGGAAGCATAGACAGGTAAAAAGGTAAACTACTCTTTTTTAGTGCATTTTGGTTGTGAGTCCTTTGTCCATATTAATAAAGAAAATATAACAAATCTTGAGGAAAAATCAAAGAAATGTACCTTTATTGGATATGGTGTTAATCATTTTGTTTATCGCTTATATGATTATGAAATCACAAAATCATTAGGAGAAGAGATGTAATATTTAATGAAAAGGTATTATATAATAATCAGTTGCACGAAAAGAAACAAGAAAAAGAAAACAAGGAATACACAGTTCTTGATGAGATCACTAAAAAAGTAAAGGTGCCTAAAAATAATAATAATCAACAACCACAACAACAGTAACCACCACAACAGCAACAGACACCTCAAACACTTGAAAGTGGTGTTAGAGGATCCACCAAGATAAGTAGACCACCTAAATGATACTATCCTTCATTATATTATTTATTGTTGACTGATTTTGGTGAACCCGAATGTTATGAAAAAGAAATGCAAGTTGAAAGCCGGAAGAAGTGGGAGCTAGCCATGGAAGAAGAGATGGACTTGTTAGTATGAATCCTTTGTCGAAGTGTACGAAAAAGGACCACTTTAGCTACGCATAACTAATAGCCCTAACAACAAAAGTGGCTGCCAATATCTTCAGATCTGCGGTTAGTTAGACAAGAAAAGAGCTGCAAAATACCAGATCTATGTATGGAAAGACATTAAGCAGTAAAAACAAGGGTTTGCTCCATATACCAATAGACAAGACAAGAACAAATTTTGAAAGAATTTTTGTATTAATGGGGCACCTGTGAGGAAAACCAGAAGGAGTATCCAATTCCCCTCAGTGGGATGGGTTCTTGGAAGTCCTTAGCACTTCAGATCTAAGATTTCTCTCTCTAGTTGATGCAGAAAACCCAATGCAAAGAGTAGAGCTCAATGGGAGCAAATGGCAGAAAATGGTGACCAAGTGTATAGATCCCGAGTGATCTAATAGGCAACAAAAGGTGAAGAATGGTAGGAAAAACCCTCCTATTTATAACAAAATATTGGGTCATTCTAGATCTTGGTGCATGGGTTAACCAGATCTAGATCCACTTTTTATGGAATATTTTATTATATTTGTTGGAGGAAAAGGTATTTGACTTGGGTCAAATCCCTTAATTTGTCAAAAATAAATAAATAAATGATTTATTTATCTTTTTAAGGAAGCGGTTAGGAGATAATCAAATAAATAATAATTTATTTAATTATTTAAGGAAGTGGTTGAAAGATAATTAAATAAATAATGATTTATTTAATTATTTGTGGGTGATTTGGTCATATTTAACAAGGAATATTATCTAAATAAGGTTTAAATAATTATTCCTAGAAAATAATAAGATAAATAAACGTTTATCTAATTAATTTCTTTGATTTTGGGTTAAACATGACTGGGAATAATAATTAAATTATGGTTTAATTAATTATTCCATGAGGAAAATCGAACAAATATAGGTTTGTTTAATATTTCCTTTTGGGGTTTCCTGTTTTAACATAGTGAAAGCAATTTTACTTAGGGTAAAATTGGTCTTACATGGTGTACTTGGGTCCATCTAATGATAATAGGTTAGATGACCAAAAAATGGTGTAACAGATTGTCCCCCAGCGTGCGAGTGTCAGGAGCAAATCGTATGACCGAAGTACGTTGTAAGAACACAATCACTAGACAACAAAAGGGATGTCAGAGAGAGAAATGTGAGGTAGATAGTGTGCTGAAGGACTAGACCCTGAGGAGACGAGACTCGCGGGTGCAACAAGTCTCTTTTTATGAGAGGGTACCTGTGCTGAAGGCGGCGGGGGAGGCATACCTATGCCCGCCGTGACAAAGTACAAAAGAATAGTGTGTCCAGTAAACAAGGGACCGAACCATAGAGTACAGCTGGCATAAACAAAGGCTAGATAAAAATACAATGAAGAGTCTCACATACATGCTGTGCCTGGGATAACAGCCAGGACTAGTACAATAATATCTGAGTACATGAGATAAATACAACCCAAATGCCCCCTGCAAATGGGGAAGGGCTCACAAAATCTGACTGATACATGCAAATCATAGAGGTGCTGCAAGTGGCTAAGGCCAACATCATCAAAATCTGGAGCGGCATCAAAGGCTGCAATGAAGAGGTCATCCGGGCATGTGGGGGGCTACCTGCAGGGCCACCCCCTCATGAGGGCTGAGACATCTCACACACTCCCGGGAATCATCAAGAGCTGCTGCTGGGTCACTGGACTGTCCAGTATACGAATCTCGATCATGCTGAAAGGAGCTGGAGAAGCAATCAAGTCAAAGGGAAGTGAGAGATCCCCCTGCCTGATCCGAGGCACCGAACAAGAGTGGAAGCTGGAACCAAGGTACACCACCCTCTAGACCTTGCTTCTGGAATGAATGTGCTGATGTCGACAGAAGGAGGTCCGCCATAGGTGAGGCAATGAGAGATCCTCAACTAAGGCACGAGAGAAAATAGTAGAGCGACGGACAGACTGACACTAATGATGATAGTGAAATGGAAAGGACTGAGTAGCGAATGGACGACTTCCATTGTTAGAGCATAAAGGGCATGAATGACATGGCAACGACTGACACAATATCATAAGGGATAGGGGACAGTGGGACTGAAGGCCATAATGTGCGACACAAGAGAGAGACCAAGAAATGAATGGTGGAGGGCTATAGCGGGGTACAAAGGGACTCGGGATAGACTCCATGAATGTGATGATGACTCAACTTGGATGCTCTAAACGAGGGTGACTTGATGGTGCTGCCACATAGTAAAGGCCCAATGGGGGACCATGAAAACATGAGTACAAGATGGTAACTCATGACGAACATCGACACGAACAAAGACAAGTAAGGAGGCAAAATGGTGCCCCAAGGACAAGTGTTGTAAGTGAGGAAGTTCGATTTGAAGGAGAGGTGAATTGATCCTTCTTGGACAAAATAGGTCCTGGCGAAGGATGAAATTACAAAAAAGATGCTGGCTATCTAACAGAACATAAAACACGCATCTCAGAAGGGAAATGCTAAGGGTAATATTTCTGAAGATAGAGTGCATTTGTGAGGATTAGGAAGAGGATTGCCTTCAAAGTCCTCTAAAAGGTATGCCCCCTTACCAAGATCCTTACTGATGACGTAAGGGCCTAGCCATAATGAGTCAAACTTCCCATGACCAAGGACATCATGGGCTTGGTCATATACTAGAACAAGGTCGCCTTTGTGAAAAGGACGAGGCTGGAATTTTCGGTCATATTGAGCTTTGGTGCGTTTCTTGGCCACTTCCATGGTTTGCAATGAAACACGGCGGTCTTCAGAGGCACGCTTAGGCATGATAAGTCGTTGTTCTAGAGGTTGGGTGTCAGGGAGAAGTTCAATAGCCAGATGAAGGGAAGGGATTTCACACTCGATTGGTAAGACAACCTCCTCTCCAAAAACGAGGTGAGGAGGGGTATGGTTGAGGGGTATAGGTGCCCCCGAGCATGGTGTGGTCATGCCGAAATGTATTTAGAAAAAGGGGAATCTAAACACATTTTAATGATGTGGTGTGCCATTTGTTCTTGTTATGGTTATGCAGTTTGAGAAAGGAAATGGAGGATTACCAATCTCTTTTGGTACTGTAGATAGGGATCAAATGGGCTTTAAGTTTCCGAGTTAGCATACCTGGTGTCACTATCCCAAAAAAAGGATTTGGAGATAATGAACTGATGCTCTCGTAGAAAAGCTATAGGTTGATCAACAATAATGTATAAGAGACTGGGTTGCTGATGTAAGATGAGGGAACGATAAGGGGTATCATCCCTAGAGTGATCTGAAGTGATATGAGACTCTAGAGGTTCTTCTAAATGTGGAAGAATACTAGGACTAAAGTCAACACAACCAGATACACTAGGAGAGTGGTGGAGAATTGCTTCTCTTGGTCTCTCAAATGTGGGTGCCCCCTTACCCAAACATTGGGTTTCAATGTAATGGCCACAAGGTGGATGTAGTGTGAACGCCTGGGTTCGATGTAAGGGCGAATAGATAACGTCAGGGGTGGGGATTTTTTCCATAATGTCGTCATCGCGATAGAAGATGGGGTGACTGGTGGAAGAAAGACCACCTGACGCGGCAAAGCTACCTGGCTCATCATCATGAGAAGAGAGGTTCACATGCGCATCAACATAAGGGGTGACGGAAAAGTAAGTAGATAAAGGATCTACCGATGTTGAGCGCAAGGTGATCGCTGAAGGAAGGTCAAGCGAAACAACAGGGGAGGATTCAGAGGGAATGCTCCCCAAGGGTCTCATGGATGATGATAGGTAGAAAATGGTGGATGAAGGCTCCATCATCTCGAAATCAGGAGGGGGAATGTCAATGGGAGTAGTTGTGTCTGGTAATTTTTCTGAAGAAAAACGCGCAAATAGGGGAGAGAGGGACTCATTGCGCTTGGCCTCGAATTGGTGGACCGCGGCTAGAGAGGTGCGGAAGTCCTCGAGGCGAGGAAAAATATGGGTGTAATGGCCATGGAGATCACACAAAGCATAGGGGTGGTTGGTGTGAATAGTGTTGGGGTTCTTGATCGCGGTCGCGGAAGGAATAGAGGCTTCCGGGACCGTGGACTCAAGGAACGCGACGTTAACCATGGGCTTGAGATGAAGTAATTCAGGACAGGTATGGGTGGTGTGACCGACAACATCACACAAAACACACTGGATGGTATGCTTTGGAAGCCGAGGAGGGGCAGGGTTTGGCGGGGCAACCTTGTCCTTTGATGCCCCCTTGCGAGCTTTGCCCCTTCTTTTGAAGCGAGGCGGTCGCAACGAGGAGGTGGTTCCTATTGAGGTGAGCGGGGAGCCTTGTTGCGGCGGAGGAGGAAGTCGGGAGACCGGGCGGGCGAGGTCAAAGCAAGATAAGGTTTGGGTTGACCAGGCAAGGTTGGGGCTAGAGGATCAAGGTACCAGACGGGAATCCCAAGGGTCAGGTTAGGAAGAGAGAGGGTGGCCATGACAGGTACCGTGGACACTCCGGGTGGGGGAGCTAGGAACGGTATCTGACCAAAGGGGTAATGGCCAGGTGGGACGGCTCCTAAATGGCTAAGGCTTGGAGGAATCGTTCCAGGAGGACAAAGAGGCACATGACTACCAGCTGCAGATGAAGGGCTAGGAGCAGGTTGCGGAGAGTGCGGTTGCTGACTAGCCGAAGCAGGTTGCTTGAGAGCAGCCTAAGACGATTGCATCATGAAAACATTCGATGAGCTGGGGTCAGAGACAGGAGGAGGAGGAAGACCAGGGAAGGTTCCAAGCAGGGAGGAGTCTTTGTAAAGGCCGGGGGAGACACTGGTCAAGGAATCAACGGTTTGCTTGTTGGCTACAGAAGAGATGGTCGTCTCAGGGGAGGTCTGAGATTTTGGCTCATGATATGTCAACTGGTCAATGGTGACTATCTTTCCATTATGGGGGAAAGACATCTTGAGAAAGACCGTGGATGGGACAACAGACATAGCATAGGTGTAGCTTCGCCCCAATAGAATGTTGTAATCTAGCGGGGCGTCGATGACTTCGACGTCAACGCAAATAGTCTTACCGGCGAGGGTGATAGGACAATTACGAAACAGGCCAATGGGTTGGGAGGCATGACCGTCCCACGCTCGAAGGGTGATCGTGGAAGGGGCCAGCTCAGGAGATCCGAGTTTCTTCCAAACCGAAGCGGACATCACGCATGTGGATGCCCCCTCATCAATGATACACCGGGACACGTTGGCGTTCCGGATTTTGACTGGGATTTGGAAGGCGACGGAAGGAGGGAGAGGAGGATGGTATGATTGAGTGGCGTCGAAAACAATCATTTGGTCATCAACAGGATCTACAGCACCCACGGCAGATAGTAGAGCCTTCTTTTGGGAAGGGCACGACTGGAGGAGCTCCAGTGTGGAAATGGCGGCAGAAGATTGCGCCAAATCATCTACTATGCTATATGAATGGGCAGCTCTACTGGGAGCAGCGTTTCGACGTAGTGGGCCCTTAGGTGTCTTGGTATGAACCTCAACTTTTGGTTGAGGGATATGTAAGGGGCCACTGGGTGACGAAAGAGGCTCTGGAGAACCTGAAGAAGGAGGCTCGGGAGTAGACTGAGCAGGAGGCTTGGAGTACTGGCGAGACCGAGTTTGAAGGTGAAGATCGACGGACGGGTTAGGATCGGAGTGCATCATAAGGATCTGGTAATCATAGGAACCAGAAAGGGAAGGGGGGGTGGCTACCTGGCTGTCGGGCGGTTGGGTAGCCATGAATTCTTGCTGAGGGAAAGGATCAGTAAACACAACTGGCTGGGTAGTGGCCACATTAGGAGGAGCATGAGGGGAGGCGTGCTGTCCACGCAATGTGGCTTGAGACTCCCACATCTGCCGCATCTGGGGTAATAGGGGACAATCGTGGGTGTAATGACCATAAACACCGCAACACGAACAAGGCTTACTTGTGCGAAGCGGCCTGTCCGGCTTGGGCTGAGTGCCCTGTTGCTGGTTGGCAGTGTTAGGGTCCACACCAGGATTGGGTCCACGGGTACCAGGGGCAGATTGGTTTGGGTTGCCTCTCCACCTTCTTTGAGAAGAAGAGGGATTAGTCGCGCCCTGCTGTGCAAATACTTGCCCTGGAGGGGGCTGTAGGTGCTGGTGCTGGGGTTGAGGAGGCAAGGGAGGAGGAAGCGCATATGCTGGAGGAGCTGGCGCACCAGGCTGCGGATAAGGGTAATGGGTAGGTTGGGCAACATTGAGGTAAGCAAGAGGTTGGGAAAAAGGAGGAGGCATGCCGTATCCTGGATACATGCTACCGGGAGGGGGAAGAGTGCTAGAGGTGCTGGCCCCTCCCTGAGGGAGACCATAGCCCATAGGAGGTTGAGCGTACGGATGGGAAAGGGCTCCAACGATACCGTCGACGGAATGAGATGCCCCCGAGGCGTTAGCGCCACCGGGCCTGGGGAGGTCAGGAAGAACGGTATAAACATAACCAGATTGAGCGTAGATCAGGTCATATTTCAAGGCTATTTGGAGGGCGGCTTCTTCAGTTTGAGGAAAATGAGAGGCGACATCTTTGCCGATGGGAGCGGGAAGGGTGAGAAGGAACCAGTCCATGTAAACCCGATCTTCGAAGGGAGGGGCTCGACATAAGCTCCGTATTCTTCGCCATTCCTGAACATGGGCGGAAAGGCATGTTGAAGAGGATTGCTTGAAGGAAGTCAAGAGCTCCGTGCCAGTATCGTATCGGAGAGGGAGCTGGAAGTACGACAAAAAGGCTTGGGCAAGAGTCTCAAAGGTGGTATGGGTAGAGGTGGCTTGTTTGACATACCATTTAGAAGCTTTGCCGGTGAGCGTGCGTTGGAACAAACGAAGACGGATGGACTCATCGGTAATGGAATTGGAGGAACACCACATGTGGAAAGATCGGACATGATTGGTTGGATCTTCGCCATTAAGGCCCTCAAACTTAGGGATGTCAGAGGGTAGCTTGGTTGGCATAGCAGGCCAATTAGCATTGTGGTGGATGGGGTCATTGATCAACTGATGGAAATCGGGGAGGCTGAGGCCTACAATGTACGACAACACAGGGGTGGCCGGGGTAGTTCCTGTGGTGGTTCCGCTAGTAGTAGGGCCGGCATTAGGGCCGGGAGAACTGCTAGCGTTAGGCCCTGGACCAAACATAGTGAAGGTGACAGGGGGAGAATCAGGAGGAGAAGGAGGACCCGATGAATCAGGAGAGGAGTCAGAGTGCGGACTCGAAGGTGGACTGGCTCGACGATGGCGGGGCGGAGCAGGTCGATCGACCAGAAACTGAGGATGAAGGCCAAGAAGTCTCCGGGAAAGGCGCCTTGGGGGCGCAATGATGACAGGAAGAAGGAAACCGACAGGGGCAGAAAGGGACAGAATCAATTAAGGTCAAGGGCAGAAAAGGTGCAGTGACGATTGATTTTAGAGTCTTTGCCAGGCGGTGTTAACCAGGCGCTTCTTCGCTTAGGGTCAGTGTGTGGCGTGCGTTAATTTTAATTTTTAAACCCTTTCCGTTTTGAGAGCAAGAAAAAAGTGTGTTGTGTAGCTGAAAATAAACCTACAGAGAACAGTATATAATGCTGAAATAACAGAAAATTAACAGCTACTTGTGCATCTATCTAACCCAAGAAGGTGGGTCTCTCAAAACCAATCTGAAAAGAAAGGGAAAAATCTAGGCAAAACACACGGAAAAGAGGCCAATAGATCTAAGGTCAAAAGAGACAGGGATCTAAAGGATAGAGCTGTTGAAAAGAGGTGCAGATCACAGCCAAGAGACAGAGGCAAGGTGGCTGGAAAAAGGAAGGAAATCAGCAAAAACCGAAGGGGGCAAGGTGGAGGCCGTCAAAGGAGGTCCAAACAAAACGACAGGAGGTGATTTGAAAGGAAGAAAGGCTGATTTCAAAGGATCTGAAAGGGAGGTAACAAATCTGGAAAAAAGGAGGCTGAAGCTCTGAAAAATAGACGGCTGAAACAGCTAAAACTCTTCCACGAAAAATGGAGGGCACTAAAGCCCTAGGGGGCTAGGTTCCCACTTAGATGAGTAAAAACATATCATAACTTGGTCAAATCAGGCTGAGACAGAGGCTAGAAAACCCTGACAGAAGCTGCAGCAGAACCCAGAAAAATTGCAGAAAAATCACTGAAAAACTGGCAGGTCGCAGTTTCTAACCTGTTTTCAGTGCAGGTCGCAGAAAAGGGGCAGAAAAGTGCAACCTGGAGGTCCAGGTTGCATTTTTTGGGCCAAAAAGTGCGACCCCCCGTTCCAGTTGTCTCGGCAGCAGATTTGCAGAAAAGTTGTCGTCTCAGTTGCGGCTGGTGTCGCTTACCTGCGCAATAGGGCCAGAAACACATGGAAGTTAGAAATTTTAATGTTTTAGGGTTTTATGTGAGAAAAACAACATAAAAATAGGAAAAATAAACAGCTGAAAAGAAACCCTAGGGTCTGAAGTAGCTGGATATGCAGGAATATGAAAAACGACAACGGTCGTAATTTAAAACCCGTGTGGAATCGCCATTTGTTAGTATGAATCCTTTGTCAAAGTGTACGAAAAAGGACCACTTTAGCTACGCATAACTAATAGCCCTAACAACAAAAGTGGCTGCCAATATCTTCAGATCTGCGATTAGTTAGACAAGAAAATAGCTGCAAAATACCAGATCTATGTATGGAAAGACATTAAGCAGTAGAAACAAGGGTTTGCTCCATATACCAATAGACAAGACAAGAACAATTTTTGAAAGAATTTTTGTATTAATGGGGCACCTGTGAGGAAAACTAGAAGTAGTATCCAATTCCCCTCAGTGGGATGGGTTCTTGGAAGTCCTCAGCACTTCAGATCTAAGATTTCTCTCTCTAGTTGATGCAGAAAACCCAATGCAAAGAGTAGAGCTCAATGGGAGCAAATGGCAGAAAATGGTGACCAAGTGTATAGATCCAGAGTGATTTAATAGGCAACAAAAGGTGAAGAATGATGGGAAAAACCCTCCTATTTATAACAAAATATTGGGTCATTCTAGATCTTGGTGCATGATTAAAATAATGTTAACCAAATCTAGATCCACCTTTTATGGAATATTTTATTATATTTGTTGAAGGGAAAAAGTATTTGACTTGGGTCAAATCCCTTTATTTGTTAATAATAAATAAATAAATGATTTATTTATCTTTTTAAGGAAGTGGTTGAAGGATAATTAAATAAATAATGATTTATTTAATTATTTGTGGGTGATTTGGTCATATTTAACAAGGAATATTATCTAAATAAGATTTAAATAATTATTCCTAGAAAAATAATAAGATAAATAAAGGTTTATCTAATTAATTTCTTTGTTTTGGGTTAAACATGACTAGGAATAATAATTAAATTATGGTTTAATTAATTATTCCATGAGGAAAATAAAACAAATATAGGTTTGTTTAATATTTCCTTTTGGGGTTTCCTGTTTTAACATAGTGAAAGCAGTTTTACTTAGGGTAAAACTGGTCTTACATGGTGTACTTGGGTCCATCTAATGATAATAGGTTAGATGACCAAAAAATGGTGTAACAGGACTCCTTAATACATAACCAGACTTGGGACTTAGTCAGGTTGCCTTCAAGTAAAACAACATTGTAGAATAAATGGGCTTACATGCTGAAGGAAGAAGATGGAGGAAAATAGAGGTAGAAAGCTAGACTTGTGGTGAAGGGGTTTGCACAAAAGAAAGGTATTGATTTTGATGAAATATTTTCTCCTGTTTTTAAGATGAATTTAATTAGAACTACTTTAAGTCTTGTATCAGTGGAAGATTTGCATCTTGAATAGTTAGATGTAAAGACAAAATTTCTCCATGGATATTTGGAGGAAGAGATATATATTCAACAACCAGAAGGATATGAGGTCAAGGGTAAGGAAAAATTAGTGTGCAGGTTAAAGAAGAGCTTGTATGGCTTAAAATAGGCTCCAAGACAGTGGCATATAAAATTTGACAAGTTTATGTCTGAACAAGGTTATATTAGATGTCACTCTGATCATTGCGTTTATTTGAAAAATAAAAATGATGACCGCTATATTATATTGTTATTGTATGTAGATGACATGCTTGTTGCAGGGTCTAACATGCAGGAAATAAATGTGCTCAAAAGAAAATTGGCAAATTCATTTGAAATGAAGGCTTTGGGAGCTGCAAAATAGATCCTTGGTATGTGAATAAATAGAGACGGGAAAAATCACAAATTAACACTGTCTCAGAATGAGTACATACAAAAGGTGTTGAAAAGATTTAATATACAGAATGCAAAACCAGTTAGTACACCTTTTTGTAGCCATTTCAAACTTAGCAAGGATATTTTCCCCAAGAGAGAAGAAGAAATGGTTTATATGTCTAAAGTTCAATATGCATTAGCATTTGGAAGCTTAATGTATGCAATGTTCTGCACAAGGCCTGATGTTGCACATGTAGTGGGAGTTGTAAGCAGGTACATGAACAATCCAAGAAAAGAACATTGGATGGCAATGAAATGGATTCTCAGATATTTGAGAGGTACCACAAATCAATAATTATGATTTGGTGGTTCAAACATTTCTATACAAGGATATGTTGATGCAGATATGGCACGTGACAGAGACAACATGAGGAGCACTACATGATATGTATTTACTGTAGGTATAACAGCTGTCAATTGGGTTTCAAAAATCCAAAGTGTTGTTGTACTTTCAACAACAAAAGTAGAGTATGTTGCTGCTATAGAGGCTAGTAAAGAAATGATTTGGTTATAAATGTTTATGTTATATGAATTGGGTAAGAAGCATGATATGGTCATGTTATACAGTGACAGCCAAAGTGCCATTCATCTTGCAAAGAACTCAACATTTCATTCCAACACTAAACACATATAACTCAAGTACCATTTCATACGGTTAGTGTTGGAAGATGGACAATTGTAGCTTGAAAAGATACACACTAGCCAGAATCCTGCAGATATGCTAACAAAATTTGTAACCAGGGAGAAACTGAGAATATGCTAAGTTTCAATTAGTCTTCAATTATGACGATGAAGATGAGAAACAACTAGGTCCAAAGTGGATTCATTGTCCAGCAAGTGAAGCAACGTTGCAGTTGCTACAATCAGTCTCCAAGTGGGAGATTGTGTTGTGGGGAAAACAAGAAACGAGAAAGATAATAGGAGAAATATAACTGAATTGGAAAGCTGAAGGATAAAACACTTTGAATCTCTTATTGATTAAATGATTCCTCGTGCTTTTAAAAGTCTCTCGGGGCATCTTATTTAACCTAGACATATTTCATTATTCCAACTACATCTCGTTATTCAACCTACATTTCGTTATTCTAACTACATAGGTAATAAGTAAATTTACAATATTTGTTGTCACATTTTTAACAAACTCCACCTTGACAACAAATTTTCCTAATGCCCATTCATCATATTTTTTTGCAAGCCGAGAGAAGCAAGACACCATCTCAGCTTCTCTACTGTAACTGGTTTCATGAATATATCTGCATGATTCTCCTGTGTGCGGACCTTCTTGAGGACTACTTTGCTGCCTTCGATTACATGTCTCACAAAGTGATACCTTACATCGATGTGCTTGGTCTTGTTGTGATAGGATGGATTTGTAGCCAAATGAATAGCGCTATGACTGTCACAAAACACATTCACTTTCTCCCACATCCTTCCAATCTCATCAAGTAGACCTTTTAACCATATTGCCTATTTACATGAATCTGAAGCAGTTATATACTCTACTTCAGTAGTGGACAAAGCAACTGTTTCTTGAAGCTTTGACATCCAACTGATTACTCCACTTGCAAGAGTAAAAACATAACCTGTAGTAGACCTCCTTTTGTCCAAATCACCTGCATAATCAGCATCCACATATCCATAGACTATACCTTCATGACCACCACAGCTGATGCAATGGTCACTTGTGCCTCTAAAACACTGAAGCACCCATTTCACTGCTCGCCAATGTTCTTCCCCTGGATTTGCCATGAACCTGCTGACAACTCCAACTGCATGTGAAATGTCAGGTCTTGTATATACCATCGCATACATTAAGTTTCCTATCACATTTGCATATGGTACACGAGACATATACTTATTTTCTTCATTAGTTCTAGGACTTAAATCTGAAGAAAGCTTAAAATGGGAAGCTAATGGAACATTAACAAGTTTCACATTGTTCATACTAAACTTTTCAAGTACTTTCTCCACATACTTCTATTGTGATAACCAAATCTTACCATTCTTCCTGTCTCTGTGTATCTCCATGCCTAATATATGTTTTTCCGGTCCAAGATCCTTCATTTCAAATGTCCTAGAGAGCTGAGCCTTTAACCTGCTGATTTCTTCCATGATTTTGCTTGCAATAAGCATATCATCAACATACAACACCAAGATAATGAATATGCCATTGAAATGATCATACTCACTTCTGATAAAATTCTGGCTCACCATGAAGGAATCAAACTTCTTGTACCATTTCCTGGGCGACTGCCTCAGGCCATACAATGATTTCCTAAGCTTGCAAACTAATCTTCTGTTGTGACCTTGTACAAAACCTTCTGGCTGATCCATATATATCTCTTCATCCAAATCACCATGATGAAAGGTTGTTTTAACATCTAACTGTTCTAACTCAAGGTCAAGTAAAGAAATTAGTGCTAACACAGTACGAATAGAAACAAGTTTAACTATTGGTGAAAAAATCTCATGGAAGTCAATACCTTCAACCTGCGAATACCCTTTTGCAACCAGTCTCACCTTATACCTTTCAATACTTCCATCAATTTTTCTCTTCACCTTGAAGACCCATTTGCACCCAACAACGCTTCTCCCTTCAGGAAGTTCTACAATATCCCAGGTATTGTTCTTGGCTAAGGAGTCCATTTCTTCTTCCATAGCCTTTTTCTATATCTTGCTATCTGCATCATCAACTGCTTCCTAATAACAATATGGTTCCCCATCTTCAGTAATCAATGAAAACGATGAAGCAGAGTCTTCATACCTTTTTGGTGTTTTTCTTTCCCTTGTAGACCTTCTTAGAGTGACTGGTTGTTGATTGGATTCTGGAATTTCTCCAGTTTCCTTTACTTCTCCACCTTTTTCAGAAGTCTCTCCTTCCTTTCGACTTTCTGGAAAAGGTACAGTCTCCAATTGAATCTGCTGAATTGGTGATACCTGCTCCTGTTCAACCTTTTCAACATCTGATTTTAAAAGAGATGATTCATCAAATGTTACATCTCTACTAATGACTATCTTCCGTGAAGAAGGATCCCACAACCTATATCCCTTTACTGCATAATCATTTCCAACAAAGACACAAAATTTTGATTTTGGATCTAATTTTGAACGCTGATTTCTAGGAATAAGAACATAGGCATCACAACCAAAAATCTTTAAATGTGAATAATCACAAGACTGACCCGACCAAACTTCTTCAGGAATTTGACAATTTATTGCAACCGAAGGTGATCTGTTAACTAAATAACAAGTAGTAGATACTGCTTCTACCCACAAATCATTTTGTAGATTAGCATTACTAATCATGCTTCTGGCTCTTTCCATAAGAGTCTAATTCGTCTGTTTAGCAACACCATTCTGCTGAGCAGTATAAGCAGCATTTTTATGTCTAAATATCCCTTCATCCTTACAAAATTGTTCAAATTCTAAAGAGGTAAATTCACCGCCATTGTCAGTTCTTAAACATTTAATTGATTTTCTTGTTTTCTTTTCCACCATTATTTTAAATTGTTTAAATACATTAAACACATCAACTTTATTTTTCAACATATAGACCCAAAATTTTCGTGAGAAATCATCAATAAACGTTACAAAATATAAGGCACCTCCATAGGACACAGTAGGAGATGGTCCCCACAAATCAGAATGAATGTAGTCCAAAATCTGCTTACTATTATGATTTCCAGACTTGAATCTTTGTTTACATTGTTTGCCAAACACACAATATTTGGAAAAATCCAACTTCAAGGATTTCAAATCAGGAAGTAGCTTGCGGTTTATCAGTACCTGAAGACCTTTCTTGCTCATGTGACCCAACCGCTGATGCCATAGACGAGAACCTTCTTCTGCTTTATCTGACACGATTTCTACTTCACTAACTTGAGTGCTTCCTTTGAGTCTGTATAGGTTTCCGACCTTTTCAGCCTTCATAACAACCAAGGCTCCTTTCGAGACTTTCAACGCTCCATTCTGACTTGTAAACTTATACCCATTCGAATCCAAAACTCCCAAGGAACTCAAGTTTTTCTTTAGATCAGGTACATGCCTAACATCAGATAATGTTTTAATTGTACCATCATACAGTTTAATTTTCACATTTCCAATCCCAACAGTCTGACAAGATGCATTATTTCCCATGAATACAGAATTACCATTTACAGTTTCATATGATGAAAACCAATTTCGGTGCGGACTCATATGATGAGAAGCACCAGAGTCTAATAGCCAATAGTCAGCATCTTGTGAGATATTACAGACAGGGAGCACTTCAGCAATTAAAACCTCATCATCCATACCTAAATCAACTTGATTTTCTTCCTTGTTCTTGTTTTCCGACTCCTTCCATTTCCAACAATCCTTTTTGAGATGTCCCGGTTTGTTGCAGTACCATCATTTTGCTTTACTCTTCATTCCGCCCTTTGACTTCGATTTGGAAGAACCTCTTGTCTTTTCCCCCCTTTCCTTTGACCAACCTCTACCTTCCATGGCTTCAAGTGCAGAAGTCTCAATGCTAGATTTTCTTCGTACCTCTTCAGATAAGAGAGCACCCACAACAGATTAATTTTTAATGAATCGACAGTGCTCAAACTAATTGAGGTCACGAAGTGATCACATGACTCAGGCAGGGAACACAACAAGGTTATTGCCTTGTCTTCTTCCTCCATTTTTAGTTCCATATCAGAAAACTGGCAAATAAGCGTATTAAAAACATTTAAGTGATCTACAATTTCCGTACCCTCCTTCATCCGAAGGCTGTACAGTTGTCTTTTTAAATAGATTTTTTTTGTCAAAGATTTTTTCATATGGAGTGTTTCCAATTTCTTCCATAACCCTCCAGATGTACTCTCTCCAACAATATTGAAGAGTACTTCATCTGCCAAACATAACTGAACGGTACTGAGAGCTCGAGCATCCAATTCCTCCCAATCTGAACTCGACATGCTTGCTAGTTTTTTATTTACCTTGTCTAATGCCTTGTGCAACCCTTGTTGCATCAGCAAATCCCTAACCTTCAGTTTCCACAGAGAAAAATTGTTTTTCCCGATGAATTTCTCCACCTCAAATTTTGCATTTGTCATTTTTTCCATTTCTCCCTCCTAGGGTTTTAGATTTCCCTTCTTCTCAAATTAATAAAAAAATAATTCCCCTCTTCTTCTAGGGTTTCTAAAGGTTTCAGATTTTCCTTCTCCTACTAGTTTTTAAATAAAAAATAGAAATTTTCTCTTTCACGAAATCCTTGACCCTTTTTATTCAGAAAACCGAGCCCTTTATATGGCAAACAATTTCTTAAAAAAGAATTTCTTCACAATTTCTTTTAATCTACTCAGAAACCCTACTCAATTTTTTTTTTTTTTTGAAACCCTACCAATTTCTTCAATCTACCCTTCTCAGATTTTTAAAATCAATAGATTTAATTTAAGAAATTTCGGTGCCTAACTGTGGCAGTTTTCCTTTCTCCAGCGGCAGCGTCCCTTTTTCTCCAGTGAATTCTTTCTTTCTCCAGCGAATTCACTGCACACCAGGTGGATTCGATGCACAAGTTGACCTCTCTTTCTTGACAGTTTTCTTTTCTTTTACTGACGACTGACTTCTATCAATGTTTTGACAGTCGATCTCCTTAGTTGAATAGCGGCCTAATCTCTGCGTATTTTATTGACCTCACGACTCCGATTGCAACAGACTTCACTAGATTGCATTTCTCCTCAACGGACAGCTTTCAAAAAAAAAAATCTCGATGGCTCTCAGCTACGGCTTTCAAAAAACACGCTCTGTGGTAAACTCACGTCAGCGGTTGTGCTCACAGGGCATCACAGCTCCAGTGTCTTCTTGTAGTCAGCTTTTGCGTCACTTCTCCTCTGCAGAGAACGACTTTCCTCTATAGGTAGCGAATGACTTTCCTCTACAGTGAACGACTTTTCCTTTGCAATTTCCTTGATGGCCTCTTCCTTCTCCGGCGGTTACAACCCTCACGGGTTCCTCTACAGATTAATGTAGTCGGGATCGGAAAAATCTTCAATACTAATCACCTTTGCAATCGAATCCTCCATGCAGTCGGACTTCTCTCAACGACAACGTAACCTCTTCACAAACAGTAGTCCTCTTCCTTTGCAATCGGGCAGTCAAACAATTTTTCTCTCCAACACAAGCTTTGACACCACTTGTTGTGGGGAAAAAATAGTAAACAAGAAAGGAATAGGAGAAATAACCAATTTAGAAATTGAAGGATAAAGCTCTTTGAAACTCTTATTGATTAAATGATTCTCCATGCTTTTACAAGCCTCTCGAGCCATCTTATTTAACCTAGACATATTTCGTTATTCCAACTACATCTCGTTATTCAACCTACATTTCATTATTCTAACTACATAGGTAATAAGTAAATTTACAATGTTTGTTGTCACATTTTTAACAGATTGTTGGGTGTGGAGCCTGTTAGAGTCGGTCCTTACAGCCCTCCGTCAGAGATCATTTCGCTTTTTTCATATCATTCTTAGGTGTCTCGCTCATTCCACTTCGTTGCATTTCGCTAGGGGCATGCCATTGACTGACAAGAGGGCTTGGTCGTCTTCTGTTTCCTCATGCTTGTACCTGCAGGGCTTATTAAATTTCCTCAAAAATCACTGAAGTTCAGGTCACATCATTTAGGGTCATAAATGATTATTTTCGTCAAAAAGAGTCTTTAGTCCTAGAGTCTAGGGTTTCCAGTCTTTTGATACATGTAATAAAAGCCCGCAGGCCATGAGGTTGGTTTTGAAAAGATTCCTATTTCATATTTTTATTCTCAAAAACATTTGAAGACATTTCTAGTCCAAAACTCTGTTTTGAAACTAGAAATTGTCAAATTTCATTTTTGTAATAACTATGTATTTGTTCTACCATAAAAATTCAAAGCAAGCCTCTGGTCTTTGCCAAAGCCAAAATGCCAAAATCCCTGCAAGAATCAAGACATTTCATCAGTCCAAGACTCAGAAAAAATAATGAAAAGCCAAAAGACAACATTGTATTAAGTGATAAAGTGCCAAAATTGCCAAACATTACAAAATGGGTTATGGAGCAAATTAAAATCAAAATTGATTTTTATGAGATATTTTTCAACCTACATAAACCAAGGAGGACAAGTCATTTTCACAAATCCCCAAGGCACAGTTCGAATTGGTGAGTTGAAAGGGCGAAAACTTGTTTTCCAAGCCGTGGAAGCTGAGGTGGAAGGCGCGCGACGCACTGGGCTTCACAGGCCCGTGCAAATTTGCACGCGCGCGGCGCACTGGGTAAGCGCGCGACGCATAGAGTATCAGGGCCGGAATTTTTTTCTCCTTCGCCCAGATTCATACCAAATTGCCTCCAATTGCTTGCTAGTAGGTTCTTCACGTTTGCTCAGTGAATTTTGGACATGATTATGGTGTTTTGAAAGTGGAAAAACAAGTGTTTAATGTGGAGAAATGTAAACCCTATGTTTATTTCCAAATTCACTTTTTAGGGTTTTGAAACAAATGTTAGTGACTGTGTGGGGGTTTCCAAGCTTGTGTTGTTGATATATATGCTCATGCATCTACTGTCAGTGGTGTCCTTGCTCATTATTTACCTTAGCCTCATGCTCTCATGCTCTCTATCCTATTCAAATCACTATTGTCATTGCTATTATCTTACTATGGTCATTGTCACACTGTTTCCCATTCTCCATTGACAAACACAGTCCCATATTCACTTCTCCCATGACAAATATTAACTAGCATTGCAAAGGTTGTACACTACATTACACTCTTTTCTACTCACTTGTCAAATCCCCTTATAATCAAAGCAGTGACTGTTGTTCATGCAAATTCATTTGACAGAGCCATTACCACTGTGGCTTTCCTATAACACTTGGATACACATGTGACACTTTTGGGTTTTGAGCATACACTGAACTCTTGTTTTCACTATACCTATATCATCATATATATTGCAAACATCTTGATTTCAAAGCCATTTCAGAGACGGATTCAGTTTATGAGCAGGAGTATGACAGTGATTCCACAGCAGAGGGTAATGTGCCACGGAGGTCTCACAAAAGTGGCAAAAGTGGTAGGCATGTCAGGGAGGAGCCTACTTCTTTGGCTTAATTGCAGGCTTGCCCGCTTGCAATGGATTGTTTTTAGCATCAGTCATGTTTCCAATACTGTGAGATGATTTCACAAACCCAGCATCATCATGAGCTAGTTCGTCTATTTGTTCTACATTTACATGATGGCCGTGTAAACCTTGCCGGGGTTAACTTCATTCTGTCACCAGAGACCATTGCTCAGGCCACCGGAATACCAAACATAGGAGAGGAATGGAACAAACGACAACAACTAGAGAAATCCTACTATGAGCCATACATCAAACCTGGGTTTATGAGGCAGCTGAGCAGGGTATTTCCTTTCAAATTTATGAAGGATGAGTTTGCACCATTGATGAAACTCATCATTCGATATTTCAGTTGCGAGGGCAGATTCTCGCGTCTCTATGCGTACCATGTCCGTTTGTTGATGCATTTCACGAGGGTACGTATGATGAGCATTACATACTTCATGTATCGCAACATAGAGAGGATGACAATTTTTGTACAGAAGAAGACCCCAGCACAACAGCATAGAAGTATATATCATTACGCGCTGATCAAAATCATGGTGGTACATCAATTGACACAGCAGGGCATTACTTGGGAGGATTTCATCTCCCGTGACTTCTTCACAGCGCCGCAGCCGCCTCCCGAGGTAGTTCATGATGAGGGAGAGCCTTCACATCAGCCGGACATCCCTGAGATCGAGCATATCAAGGCTCCATTGTATGTGACATACCAGCGAGGCCACAGGGCCTTATTTGCAGCTACACGACGAGTACTATCTCCACCCGGGGTGGAAGGGGTCTCGTTGACTTCATCAACAGCGCGAGTATTATCTCCACCAAGGGTGGAAGGGGTCTCGCCTTCTTCTTCAGCACAGGTACAGATCCAGGATAGAGGCAAGAGGCCTATGCACGATGAGGGCCCATCAGGCGGTCGAGACACTGATTTCACATTCATCGATGTTGATGCGAGCTCTCCTAGCTCGAAGTTGAAAGAGATCATCCAGGAGCAAAAGGCCGAGAATGACACGCTGAAAGAGAAATTGCAGAGAGCTCAATGGGTGATAAACTATCTAGAGCAGCGTAACAAACAGCTAGAGGACCAACACACACTTTTAGAGCTGCGATGGATCCGTGAAGATCGACAATTGGCCCGGAAGAGACCTGGTGATATGACACCGGTTGATCGAGATAATTGCCTCACGCATGTTAACATTCATCTGGAGAAGTTGTTAGCAAAGGCCAATAGAGACAAATACATGCTCCATCACATGAAAGGTCATTATTGGGCCCGCATGCACGTCTACAAAGCAAAAATGAAGATTCTGAAGAGGAGGTTGAGCAGAGCACTAAAACGGCGGAAGAGGCCTAATCCACTCCGGATTTTGGCCAAGGCTTCGTTGGATGGGCATGATACATGATGGAGGGTCTTCACTCCGAATTTGAGAAAATTTGGAGAAATTTTTGTCATTTTGGAAAATTTTGGTCTCAAAACAGGTTTTTTAGCCCAACGCGTAGCGCGTCGACGCGCGCGCTTATGATTGGGACACTTGCTGGAGGAAAAATTTATATTTTTGGATTTTTCATGGTAATTTATGCATGCTCCAGTATGGCCAAAGCATTTCACCAAGTTCTGGATGATCAAAAGGGCCAAAAACACCATGAAAATCACCTTTCTGCCACCTTTTTCAGCAGCAGGAAGTACTTGTGGGAGAATGAAGTTTTGGAGGGGCAAATGAGCTCCAAATTGGGAAATTCCACCTGGACTGGATAATAGACATCCAGGGCTTTCCAACAAGCTATCATGAGCTTGATTCTGATGCCAGGAAGTGCCCCAAAAGCAGGCTGAAAGGCGTGCGACGCATAGAGCTCAGGCGCACGACGCATAGAGATTTTTGGTCAATTTTTCATCTTCCAGCTCAGGATTTCGGCCAGTTGGACCAGTTTTGCTTGTGGGTGTAATTTTTGAGTTATATTGATGTAATTTTATGGTTGGCATGTAACTTGGACTCACTTTTACCTATTCTAGATGATTCACTCCTAAAAAAGTAAAAATCAAGTGTAAGAATCAGTTTCCTTCCTTTTAGAGGCAAGTTGTTTGGCTGCCTAGATTCTAGCTCCTTGTTTAGAATTAGTTGAAACTGCTCCTAGAAGGAGGAATTTGACCCCTAGAGGCATGGAAAGGGGTTAGGAAGGTCTATATGATGTGATTTCTAAGACATTCTACAGGTTGGACTCTTGGGAAAACTTTGGCATACTATTGTACATATTTTTCATATTTTGGCTAAGGAAAGATCAGAGGTTTTGCAGCACCTGTTGGGATTCTTGTGGCTTTCAGTTCTTGATGGTGTTTTCTCTCATTTTATTGTAAGTTCTTTCATGTTTAATGTATTCCATTCCCTTCTTATGCTTCTGAAACTAAATGAATGAGTAAATGAGGTTGAATCCATTGTTTTCAGTGCTCTGCCTTTAAATTTGTTTAGTTTTACATGTTTTCACCAGTTTGGAGAGGATCCATGTTCTCCCTTGCCCTCTTCAGCTCCTTATCATTCTAATCCATCCATACACATAATAAAAAGCATCAATACTACTGCCTACCTCGCCCCAACTCGAATTCTGCAAAGATCTGGCCTTATCCCCGGACCCAAAATTGTTTTTCCCATTTTTTTCAACGAAAACCCAAAAAATCAAAATCAAACTTTCCTATCTCTTTACTAGCCTAAAATCAGTATTCGTTATAAGTCATCTTAGCCCCTTTGAAGACCTTTTTCTGAGATAGACCCGGAGAGAGCCCTCTCCTGTCCTCGTAGGGCTAGCTACGAGGCTGTGCATGGTTTGATGTAGCCTTGAGTTTTACCTTATTTCAGCCTAAGGTAGATTTGAGCGCTAACAGAGCCTAATTATCTTGTTTATTTTGTATCACAGCATTGGACCCCTATACCTTAAATGGGCGGCAACGCCGCCCATAATTGTACGTTTCCTGGGGGGTCCAAGCGGGGGCGGTTGCGAGTTTATGGAGCCCCCCCCTGGTGGGGGGTTTTGGGGGTGTTGCCCCTAAAGCTAAAAACATATGTAAAATTTCCTTGTAAAAGTATAGTAATTTCTAGTCAATATGGGCCATTCATTAGGTGGATGATTTGACAGTAGAAGTTACGTTTAGTTTAGGTTTTTTTTCCCTGGAAGGAAACCCTTCGCATGTATGAGAGTATTTTATTGCGAATGTGTATTGTGTGTGTATTCTCAGAGCAAGAAATAGATAGGGAGACAAAGAGAGAGAACAAAGGATATTACAACGGATCTACTATAGGTTTTGTCTCTTCATTTTGTTGGATAATAGAAAGGAAGGACTGGCTATTCGAGATGGACGTAGCCCAAACTGGGTGAACCATGTATATCTTTGTCTCTCTGGTTTTATGTGTTTCTTTTGTTTTTTTTTTTCCGCATATATTTTATTTGTTCCATTGCTCTATAATATATAATTTTCTAACACACCTGAAGAAGGACATGTCAGCGCAGTAGAGGAAACTTATGAGGAAGAAGAAGAAGCAGAAGATGACGCATCTAAAATGCTAAAAATGTTGATTAAGGCAAATGGAAGACCAAAAGTGGATGTACCTTTGTATGAGGGAAATCTCAATTTGGAGGAATTAATGGACTGGATTAGTTCATTAGACAAGTACTTAGAATTTTAAGAAGTTGAAGACAAAAGAAAAGTGAAGTTTTTAGCTACCATACTAAAGGGTCATGCAGCTATCTAGTGGGAGGAGTTACATGTATCCAGATAGAGAAAAGGAAAGCCCAAAATCAAGCGATGGGAGAAAATGGTAACAAAATTAAAAAGCAAGTTCCTACCCAAGGATTATCAATTAAATATTTTTAAGAAATTACACAAGTTGAAACAAAAAGTAATGACAGTGAAAGAATATACAAAGGAATTTTATAAGCTGAATATTAGAGTTGGACATGTAGAGGATGATGTTTAGAAAGTAGCCAGGTATATAAATGGCTTGAGGTACGATATCCAGGATGAGATCATTCTATTAAATCCAAAGAAAATTGAATATGCTTACCAGGCAACCTTAAAAGCAGAAGAGAAGATACAGAAAAAGAAAAGTCAGAGGAATCGAGGAAAGAGTTCAACAAGAGGAAGAGGAACATTCAAACCTAGATTTCAACATTCCGAGAATTAAATAGGAGGTTTGAGTAGCAGATTACCACAAAGATGAGATTGTGGTCGAGGAAGGTTTGTACCTAGAGGTAGAGGTTGAGGAAGACATATTTGATGTTTTACATGTGGTGAATGGGGACACGAGTCATAAGACGATCCTCATAATAAGTCAACAACTCAGAAAAATGTAAATGTTTCTGAAACAAAGGAATAAATTCCTCAGATTGCAGGTAAAGAGGAACCACCCGAAGCAAGAGAATCCTTGTTGTTGAAAAGGGTATTTCTTAAAGCCAAAAAAGAAGCAGGAGAACTAGCTCAAAGGAAGAACCTATTTAGGACTATATGCAAGTCCAAAAGTAAATGTTTCAAAGTGGTAATTGATAGTGGAAGCACTAATAACCTTGTTTCTACAGAGATGGTGGACAAGTTGGGATTGGTAAAAATAGTACACCATACTTGTTATAAGGTATCATGGCCACAAAAATGACATCAGATTATTGTGACCGAACAGTGTAAGGTAGAGATCCAGATTGGTACTTACAAGGATGTTATATTATGTAATGTAATGCCAATGGATGTATGTCACATATTGCTAGGAAGACCTTGGAAGTTTGATTGGAAAGCCATACATGATGGTAGAAGAAACACTTATACTCTGGAGAAGGATGGAAACAAACACACACTGTTTCCATTTAAGGATGAAGCTGACAAAGAAGCACCTAGAAACAGTGTTATGCTGATGAGTGGGAAAGAACTGTTGCAAGAAGTCGAGAAGGATGAGGAGATGCATTTTGTTGTTATAGGAAGACCCAAGGTAATTTTAACTTCCACAAATTTAGAAGATTTATCTGAATAAATTCAAAATATGTTGAATGATTTTGCTGATATAATTTTGGATGAGTTTCCAAGTGCTGATATAATTGTGGATGAGTTTCCAAGTGAACATTTGTGTATAAATACTTCACTCTTTGAAGTATTAGTGTGGAATAAAGTGTTGATGATTTCTATAGTCATTTTTGTTGGACTTGAAGGATTTTGTGTTGCAAATTTCGAGTAGCAGACTGGATCAAATTAATTACCATCATATTTCAGGATTCATGTGATGAGGCATTGAAGTGAAGTACATTCTACTTGTCATTGTTTATATTATTTTTTTCATACATTCATATATGTGTTCCAAATTTGAATGATAATTCAGGAGCATTATTTTAGGATTTGTTAAAAGCACCCTGTCTTTATTTTTTATCATTTCTATGTTTTTTGCTGATTTCCAGAGTAAGGAACCCTTAATTTCTCCCTCTTTCGCTTGGCCTCCACCTACTACTTCCTTTTTCTGGATCAAAGAACCCTTCGTTGCTATTTATCCCGATCAAACCACTTCACCAAACATCCTTCCAAGATCTTCAAAGACTTATCTATCTTTCCCTGAAAATATTTGAATTTTTGACCTTGATCCTAGTTCTATCTGCTTGAATTTTGACTCCTTAGCCCAATGGACAAACAGATTTCCTACTATCCATCTCATTAAGTGATTTTTCCCATAAAACCAAATCAAACCAAAACCAAATTGTACAATCATGACTAGCCTAATATCAGATAATTAAAAAAAAGATAAATCTTATAGAGAGAGCCCTCTCTGAACCCTAGGAAGGCTAGATCCTAGAGTTTAAAAGTAGGTTTGTGGTTACCTCTAGTGTTCTTAAACTATAAATCAAAATCTCACAACTTGGGAATTATTAGAGTGATAACATATTGGAGACCATATTGGGGACTTAATCAATCCTCATTTTTTAAAAATATATCTTAAAGGAAATCATTTTGATCATCCTTTTGCCTTTAAGGACTATATTATAAGTTGTGAGTATTAAAAACTGTAACTCTGGCTTCTAGAAAAATTTACTATACCAGTTCTAACCCAGATCCTAAACCTGATGTTATAATAGACAATCCAGACAGAATTTGGAAAAAGAATAAACAGATAGAATATTTAGATGCTAAAGTTTCATTAACTAGAGCCAATTCATTACCACAAGAATTAGTAAGTTTACAAGATATACAGTTTGATCTGATATTTGAGCATTCTTTATTCAGGAGAAATTTAGAAAATAATTTAAGTACTGTTGTTTTAGACCCTATTTTTATTTAATTTTTGGAAACAAAACAAGAAAATATTACAGTAGATTCTGAATTAAAGAAAGTTAAAAATCAAGATAAACTTGAAGAGATAAATGCTACTATTCTAGAAGAAATAGATGAAGCTATTGAATTAGCCCAATTGTTAGCTTACACATCTAAACCTTCTATTTTTCATTTAGATACCACTACATCATCTATAGTTTTAGCTACCATTCAGTCTTCAGATCCATTTATCCGCAGACAGCCTTTACAACCTAAAATGTTATTTCCATCATCTACTTGATCCACTAGTTTACCTTCTACTATTTCAAACACATCATTAACATTTCCTACTAGTTCCTTATATATTCTAGTTTCATTTCCTATTACCTCCACTTTATCTTTTAGTTCATCTACCACTTTTTCTAGTTCATCATCCTATATTCTAGTTTCATCAGTTACTTCTGTTACTACATCAGCTACTTCTTCCAGTTCAGCCCCAAGCACTTCCAATCTAACCCCAAGCCAAGCTAGAATTCAAGCTATAGTTGCTAGATATGCTCCCCTAGTTCTTCCAGGACAGTTACATGACATGCCTCAGGATTACCAAAGTAAGATACCACAATTTGATGCTACTACACAGTACACTGCAAAACAACACATAAATAAAATGACAGATTACTTTGAACTCCATGAAATCGATGATTCCAATGTACAAATGAGATTGTTTGCACAAACATTAACAAGGGAAGTAAAAAAATGGTTTAAAGGTCTTACTGCTGGTAGCATAACTAATTTAACAGTTTTTCATAGATTATTTTTAAATAAATGGGAAAAAAGAAAGAAAAATCCACTCCATATACTTTCTGAATTTGATGCTATGAAAAGAGATCCTAATGAATTAGTACAAGGCTACTGCACTAGATATTACAGTGTTTACAAATCTATTCCTACAAATCTCAAACCCACTCCTGACTCTGTCTTATTTAAATTCCCAGATGGATTTGACACTGACATGGCATATCAGTTAAGAGAGAGAAATGAAAAAACTTTAGAAAGAATGAAAACATATGTTGTAGGTGTAGAAGTAAACATTTTAGCTAAAAAGGCCAGATTAAGGAATGAGAGGAGAGTAACCATGAAAGAGGAAGCATCTAATTTAGACACAAAAATAGATCAGTTAGCTAAGACTTTAGAGAGAATGATGGATATATTAGACAACATAGAAAGAATACCTCAATGGGATAATCAACAGCAAATCAGAAATCCCAATTTTAGGAAAAATACAAATTCAGGAAAATCAAAAGAATCAGCCCCAGATCAGACAATAAGACCTCATTTCAGGAGAAATATGTTGAAAGTTCTCAAAAAAATGTAGATGATGAGGATACCATAAATCTAATGGGAATAGATGATAATAACACTATCTTTCTCACTCATAAATACCAAGAGTTATTTGAAATGCAACAACTTCAATTAGATTCAGGTGAATCATTTACTACAAACAAGGTTATGATTATGCCATAAACGAAGTACATAAGCAATATAACCTTAGGAGTAAGAAAAATATTGAACCTTCTACTAAGAAAACTGCACAAATTGAAAATAAGAAAACAATAGAAGCCCAAACAACAAAAGTTCTGTAAATTCTCCTTAGGGAAAATAAGAAAAACTCTAGTTCTTCCCAAAACGTTTCCAGCCCTAAATTTTCATCGAGTCCTAAGATTTTTTATATAACCGATGAATTTTTTCAAGCTACAAAAGTTTCACAAAAATATTTTGCTGCCAAAGCACCTAATTCTGCTAAAACAACAAACTTAGATCCAAAAACACCCTCTGTTGATCCAAAATCAGCAGATCCAAAAGATGCCACTGCAAAAACAACTTCTGATAATTCCAAGTCTGAAAAAACATCTACTGCTTCTCAAACCACTCCTGAAAATAAAACTATGAGCAGTAATACACAAGAAACTCAAATAGAAAATGAAAACATAATTGTAGAAAAACAATATAAACCAACACAAACTACATTTACTAAGGAAGAGGTAATTCAAATAAGTAATTAACAACCTTCATTCAATATACAAACTGAAATTGCAAAGTTAAAAATACCAATTCCTTTGACAGAATTGGTAAAACATGATTTGTATAAAACAACTATCACTGAAACATTAAATATAAATGATGGAGAAGACTCTATAAACTTCAATGATGATCAACCAGAGTTGATTTTTGGCCTTGATGTAAATGGAAAGCATCAACATGGATCAGTTCCTTCATTCTACATTAGTTTAACTATTCATGAAGAAATCTTACACAACACAATGTTAGATTCAGGAGCTTCACATAATCTAATGCCTAAAGCTATAATGGAAACCCTGAACTTAGACATTACAAGGCCTTACAAAGATTTATTTTCATTTGATTCTAGAAAAGTGAAATGCCTAGGTTTAATCAAAGATTTGTGTGTAACATTAGTTCAATATCTTGATAAGAGTATACTTATGGACATTTTAGTAGCTGATATCCCACCCAAATATGGAATGTTATTATCTCGCTCATGGGGAGTAAAATTACAGGGATCTCTACAATTGGACATGTCTTATGCTACTATATCAGTTTTTGGTCAACCAAAGAAGTTATATAGGGAAACATTGATGAAATATATGGTAAGTAGTGCAGCAAGATCAATAAATTACCCAATTTATGCTACACCTACTGACCTAGATTTCTTCATCTTATGTAATTTTGAAACTGATTATGAAATCAAAACTGAACTAAAGGAGAAAAAGGAAACACAAAAAAATGAAAATATTGTTCATGAATATTTATGGCATTTAGATTTTGATGGCTCAGTAAACAAGTTAGGAGCAGGAGTAGGAGTTTGGATAACTAATATTGAGAAAAATCATGTAGAAGGCCATGCTTTCAGACTGAATTTCAAATGCACCAATAATATGGCTGAGTATGAAGCCCTCATTTTAGGACTCCAGATTATCTGAAACTTAGGAGGTAAAAGAATAGCAATAATGGGAAACTCAGAGTTGGTTGTAAAACAAATTAATGGTGAATATTCTGTTTACAATCCTAGACTAGGCTGATATAGAGAGACTGTACTATATTTTATCAATGATTTGTTGGAATGTAATTTCTCTGCAATACCAAGAAAGCAAAACTTACAAGCACACTCTTTAGAAACCTTTTATAGTACTTGTAATTTACCTTTTCAGCCCAATCATAAGTATACTATAGAAGTAAAACACAGACCAATAATTCCAGACAACCTCAAATATTGGAAAATTTTCTCACAAGATCAACAAATTTACCATTTTATGAATAATCAAGGTGAATTTCAGAATTGTAAAATAGACACTGATTGTACCATAGATCAAGATTTAGATAGTGAAATTGATTTGAATAATGTAGATGTAAATAAAGTAAATTTTTCTAGACCTACTAAATTTAGTCAATCAGATATAGATAATTTAGAGAGAGTAAAAATTGATGAAGAATCTGATATATTAAATCTCAAAGATAATTTCTTACCAAAAGTTTTAACTGATTTAGAATATTTATTTGACTCAAATGATGTTGCTAGAAAACCCAAAATGGAGCCACTTAGATCTGACATTAAAGAATGCAACATAGGCGCAGAGTTAAAACCCAAGATGATCAAACTTTCCAAAGCTTTACCTCAACAAGAAAAAGAAAAATATATTGCTCTTTTTAAGGAATTCCAAGATGTTTTTGCTTGGAGTTATGACGACCTAAAATCCTATGACACCAACATAATTCAACATAAAATCCCTATAAAAGAATATCAAATTCCCTTTAAACAAAATTTAAGGAGAATCAATCCTGTTTTGATGCCCTTAATAGAAAAATAAGTAAAAAAAAATGTACGATGCACATATAATTGCACCAATCAGATATTCTGATTGGGTTTCTAACCTAGTTCCAACCAGAAGAAAGACAGGAGAGATTAGATTATGTGTTGATTTTGGGAATCTAAAAAAGTATCCTTAAAATTTAATTATCCTTTACAAAAAATGGATCACATTTTATAAAGGGTAGTTGGTTCTTCTAGGATTTCACTTTTAGATGGATTTTTAGGATACAACCAAATTTTAGTCCAACCAAAGGATCAAGCCAAAACAACTTTTACTACTCCTTGGGGCACTTTTATGTATGTAAAAATTCCTTTTGGTTTAATGAATGCATGGGCTGCCTTTCAAATAGCTATGGATATAGCATTTGCAAAGGAAATTCATGAATTATTAGTAATTTACTTAGATGACATAACTATATTTTCTAAGACTGATTATGAACACTTCGATCATCTTAGACAAGTCTTTATAAAATGCAGAAAGTTTGGCATCTCATTAAACCCTAAGAAAACCTTATTTGGATTATAAGAACACAAGTTACTAGGACACATAATATCTGAGGAAGGAATTAGAATATATTGTGCAAGAATAGAAGCAATTCTTAACATCAGTCGACCAAGAAACATAAAAGAGTTACAATCCTTTCTAGGTAAAATTAACTTTTTAAGAATATTTATATCCAATTTCGCTGAAATAATTAGAGAACTAAATAATATGCTCAAAAAATATTAAGTTCTTAAATGGACTATTGAGGCCAAACAATATTTTGAATCCATCAAACAGGCCTTAACCAAAGCCCTAGTCCTTATAAGTCCTGACTTAAAAAAGGATTTCATCATTTTTTCATTTGCTTCAGAATACACCATTGTTGCAGTTTTACTGCAGAAAAATGACCAGGGTTATGAACAACCCATAGCTTTCTTTAGCAAAGCACTTAGATATGCCACTTTGAAATACAATATCATGGAGAAATAGGCCCTAGCTTTGGTAAAGGCCATTAAATATTTCATAGTGTACATACTATATTCTCACATCATTGCCTATGTCCCAAATGCAGTAGTAGAAGACATTCTAACTTAGGATGGTCCTGATGGTAGAAGAGGAAAGTGGATTGCCACAATTTTAGAATATGACATAGAGATAAAATCCACAAAACTGATAAAAGGTCAAGGTTTAGCCAAACTCATGGCTGAATCAAATTGTCATGCCCTAGACATAAATTTTATTTCCCAAGTAGATGATCAGGAAGATATGGCGACTCCAGAGATCACTGAAGTATTTTTAGACTCAGCATGGTATGCAGATATTATATTTGTATTACTAAAATTACAAGCTCCTCCTACATTATCAAGAACAAAAGCTAGATTCTTAAAGCTAAAGGAAGTAAGATTTTTTATTTTAGACAACGTACTTTTTTGGAAAGATAAAAGTGGGATTTTATTAAATTGTTTTTTAAAAGAAGAAGTTGACAAAACATTACAAGAATTTCATGCAGGTGACTGTGGAGGACATCTCTACTAGAAGACTATTGCTGAAAAAATCCTGAGAGCTGGTGTTTATTGGCCTACTTTTTTTGCAGATGTTAAAAAGTATGTGACCTCCTGTCACAAGTGTCAAATATTTGAGGGTAAGAAAAATCTGTTACCCCTGCCCTTAAAGCCCATATCAATAGAAATCCCATTTCAATAATGGGGTCTTGACTTCATTGGTGAAATTCACCCCCCATCATCAACCCAACATAAGTGGATTCTGACAACCACTAACTACTTTACCAAGTGGATTGAAGCTATACCCTCTAGGCAAGCCACAGATACTATCATTATCTCCTTTTTAGAAAGAAACATAATTTCCAGATT
Source organism: Pinus albicaulis (assembly GCA_034641835.2). Taxonomy (NCBI): domain Eukaryota; kingdom Viridiplantae; phylum Streptophyta; class Pinopsida; order Pinales; family Pinaceae; genus Pinus; species Pinus albicaulis. The sequence goes on along the minus strand of CM076572.1, from coordinate 1,450,049,414 downwards.
TGGATGCCCCCAAAAGATAATTACTGACAATGCAGCAGCATTCAAATCTAAAAAAATGATTGACTTTTGTCATAAATATCACATTACCCTAGGCCATTCTACTACATATTACCCTCAAGGTAATGGCCTAGCTGAATCTTAAATTAAGATCCTTGTAAACATCATCAAAAAGTTACTAGAAGATAACAAAAAGACTTGGAACAAGAAGTTAGTCAATGCCTTATGGGCAGATAGACTTACAACCAAAAAATATATTGGTACATCCCCTTACCAGCTTGTCTATGGAATGGATGTTATTTTTCCATCTTCCTTAGGAGTACCAGTAATGAAAATTATCCAAGAGTTAAAATTTGAACAAAATGACATATAAAGAATGATAAATCAAACCATTCACTTGCAACAAACAAGGGAAGAGGTTTACATTAAGTCTCAAGTTATCCACGATAAGATAAAGAAATTTTTTGATAAAAAGAGTAAAAAGGATGATTTCTACATTGGAGATAAAGTGTTAAAATAGGATTCAAGAAGATAAGACAAAGGTAAACATGGAAAATTTGATTTTCTATGGAAGGGACCTTATGTGATTTATGGTTACAGAGGTAACAATGCTTTCTATCTGAAAGAAATGGATGGATAAGCTATGCTAGATGGGCCAATAAATGGCAGAATGTTGAAGCACTATTACTCCTCTGAGATAAAAAATAGTTAGTTTGATTTACTTTGACCATTGTACATATACATTGAAGATTTTAGATTGGATTGGATGTTTTCCAAACAAAGTTTAAGCCCGAAGAGAAGGCCCTAAGCTTTGAGAGGTAAAATATCATAAAACATGAATAATTGCAGAGATCAAAACATACTTATAGGGTCATCACAGTCAAAATTCAAAGGTTGCTAGTCTCAAAGTTCTTGACATTTCACCAGGAAATGCCATCCCCATGTGGAACCACTATTAGGGTTCTATAATAATAGGGTTCATAATTTTTGAATTGACTATGATAAGTCTTGTAAATATGTACATACATTGCTTTCTGCAAGTTGTTTTGCCATATTTTGAAAATAATAAAAATACAAGAAGAGGGTAAAAAAGTCCTAAAATAAATATCAAAGGACTTAGAAAAGAATAGACCCCAAAAGAGAAAAAAGAGATAAAATAAGACATGAAAGTGAGCAAGTCAAAATGCCACTACTCTTTACTTTTACTGCAAGAATAATGATTATGTGCAGATTGTCCAAAATTCCATAATCCATGATCAGTTAAATAGTTTAATATTAACTTTTCATGCTTTGAATTTCATTTTTTAGATATAGAATGAAGATATGTCAAACAATTTAAAATTGACATATCAGTAGATAGTTAGAGAATAAATGAGGAGCTCAACAGTTTAATTTGAGCCCTCGGATGAAATAAGGTTAGACTTGGATAGATTTATGCTTTGAAATAAAAATGGATTTAGGGTTGCAAGCTTAAATGCACCCATGAAAATGAAGTAAAAAATGTTAGAAATAATGATGGGTAGGTAGAAAGAAGTTGTGCAAGACATGTAATAAAGCATCATCGGGTAGAAATTACTAATTTCCCTTCCCCACAATCATCCAGTATTCTAAACCTTTAGTTAAAGAGGCTTAGAGCATTTCTCTGACTTCTATTGGGACCAGACCCAAGGCTTGATAACTAATTGGTTAAAAATGTTGGATTCCCTACATAAAACCTATCTCATCAGCATATTCACCCTTTTCCAAGATTATGATCCCTTTTCCTAAGTAAAACACATTTTTTCTTAGTAAAAGTAAAAACCCTACATAATTAATTTCATCTTCATTCAAAAACACTCAAAAAACCTATAAGATACATTTATCCTAAGTTTATGTGTAAAGAATAAAAAATGGGACAAACTATGCTTTATTGCCTATTTTTACACTTAGTTTTAAACTATGTATTTTAATTCATTTCATACATTACATCTTCATTTCATATTAATTACTAACCTGAAGTATTAAATACCTATATCATATCCTCTCATATATATTATTAAATCCTTTACATATAAATATCCCCAAACCCACTATTTTAAGTTTAACCTATGGTTATATATCCCATGTGTCGAAAATAAACCCGCCCTTTCCCAATAGGTTTAAACATATCAAAATTATAAATATCCTGCCCCTATGGTTTTTAAACACTTGTTAAAAGGTTTATTTACCATATAAATACATACCCGCACCACTGGTTGAAACATTTGGCTAATGTTTTAATTGAAAACATAAAAACATTTACCCCCTCCGCCAATCATATAATATAAAGTTTTAACGTTATAAATACATATTTATAAAGTTTAAAACTTATCCCGCCGTATTAAAAAACCCTGGACCCCACTCCAAATGCTGAGCTACTCCATATCAAATTGCAGTCATTCGCACTCATGCCTCCACATCCGACGATCATCTGGCCATATCGCATTTTTAGTTGCGCGATGATAACATTTTCTTGACCATGCGAAATGGGTTTTTTTGTCATTTCCTCTCTCCTCCACGTGGCCTAGTTCTATTGGATCGAATCTGATCGAACTAAAACCACTTACCACCTTAATCCCATGTGATAACCACTCGAGATTTTTCACCTTCGAAACCCAAAAACCACCAGTTTTCTCGATTTGACCGCCATTAATTGCAAACCGGTTTAAACCTAAAATGCCAAATAGACTCTGGAAGGCATCATTAATCCCTTTTCTGCACTATGCAATTGTATTCGTCCTCCCGACTCAGAGAATAGAGTCTGTGCTTTGTTTTCAAGCCTAGTACCTCAAAAACGCCCGCATTTGCTATTGAAGATTGTTGAAAGACTCAAATTGCTTCCAGCGACCTGAAAAGATACTAGATACCAGTCCAAATGCCTCAGAACATATTTCTACAGACCCATACCTCCGAAACATTTATTTTTTGAGAAAAGCAAGCCTGTATCATTCTGAAAAGGAATTTGCTAAAAAAATTGAATACACTAAAAGCCTATTTTCTCCATGAAAGCTTCTATTTACCCAAAAAGGTCCAAAAAGAGTCAAAACCTTCCCAAAATTTTGATAAAAACTTGTTTTATATTGTGTTTAGTTTTAAAAGAAGAACATTGAGTTTATTTAGATTTTACAGACTTAAAAGAATCCTAAAATTTCCCAGAAACCCTCTACAGGTAACCCAATCCTCTCCGCCTAATTTCAAACAATTGTCAACCCAATTATCCATTAAAAAAGACTAAGAAACCCCTGTTTCTTATTTTCTGAACCAGTAAGAGTCTGAAATATAGTTTAAAGCCAAAATTGAAGTTAAAATCCAAGGAAAGAAACAGATCCTGCTTATTTTCATCCAAGAACCTTTGTCAAAGTCAAGAATACTTCTGTAAACCATTTAATCTTACAGAAGAAACTAGAAAGTCTGAAAAACAGAGTTTTAGTAATCCTGAAAGCCTAAAAATGCCAAAATCTACTCCAGCTATGTCATCCAAGACTGCCATTATTATGAATCCTCTACAACCTCCTATTGTAGACATTGAGCACACTCCCTTAGTAGATTTGGACTACAAAATAGCAGATCCAATTGTAGAATTCAATCTGTTAGACCTTCACAACTGGAGCTTTGAAAAATATTTAGATCAGGTGGAAGAAGTTCAAATTTGGGAATCAGACCTACCCAAATATTTTGTTCCAGTCACTCATCCATGTCTAGAGGTGATTAGGTTGTGTCAGAACTATTATGTACCTGAACAAAGGGCAATAGTGAATGCAAACAAAGAAGTATTGTTTACAATTACTACTGCATCCATAAACCAGATTTTACAACTCAAACCAGATCCTAAAGCAGTTTCTTTGTCAATAGAAGCCCTTACCAAGTTATACATTGGCCTTGATTTTCCAAAAATATTTCAGATCTTCCAAGTATTCATGCCCTTACATGTGGAAATTCCTCAAATCAACCCTCCATATTCTACTTCAAAATTTCCAGAATGTTCAAGGCATGTTATTTCCATGTTATCATTCATCCTAGGATACTTTACAGATGAGCATATAGATGAATCCATCCAAGGTTTCCTATCTAATTTTTCACCAGGACAACCACCTCCTGCCATCTTCAACTATGCTGAGTACATTCCTGACAATATCCATGATCAACTGGTTAAATTTCCAACTGAAGGAGTGTTTAGATACGCATATTTTCTCTTCCATATGTTTTTTTATTTTCAAGCATATAAGTTTCCAGTAACCCTCCAAAAGCTTGACATAGAAGAAAATCCACTTTCAGTCATTTTTTCGACATCTTTGATCAGAAAAGAGTCCACAGAGTTTACTTATATAGAGTTTTTAGACTTCTTTATTCATCCATTGATAAACATGTTAACAAATACTGAACAGCCAACGATCAATGATGAAATGAAGAAACTTCTACAACTATCAGAATAGACTAGAACTGTAGATTGGTATTTGTATAAAAAAACACACAGAAATCAGAGTTTTTGGGTCTAATCTGTTGCCCTACAAACTGCCTAAATATGTGCCAATGAGGGTTTTTGCCTTGGAATACATCGAGAAAATATTAAATTTTGATTCTATCAATTTTCTAGCAGCGAAGAAGAAAACACAATTTAAGTTGAAGAATCAAGTGGGACACTTTATTGTTGGAAATATGATGCAGAGTGTTGTCCTTGATGGCAACCCACTTGATGAAGATGATGGCAACCTACTTGATGAAGTTGTACGTGATGGAAAATGACTTGATATACTTGTTAGTGATGTAAATCTGATGTATCTACATCAGTACAGAAGTTGCAGAAGAAAGAATCTCCAGTATGTGCAAGAATAATGATGAACATCGGGTGTTACAAGGCATACGCGGGTTTGTCAAGGAGAAGGCGTGTATGCACGCGGAAAAGTACGTGCCAAGTCACGTATGCATCATTGCGCTCTAAATTTATAAAACCAGCGGTTACTACCATGGTATTGACCCATTGTATTGAGCGCTGGATTGTCTATTTGATCCCGTCCAGGAATACCATCAGAAGGGATGTGGTTTTGGCTCATGGTATTGAAAAAGGCTAGATCTATTTAAGGAGAAGAAATTCATTGTGCAAAGGGTGAGCAAGATTTCTAGGTTTGAATGAATACTTCTCTCTAAAATATATCTGAATGAAATGGGTAACAGTTGAATGATAGATCTGAATTCATAATACACCTACGAAGAAAATGATGAAGAGGGATATCAAGATCTAAAATGTATTTGTATTTTCTAGATCTGTTTGTGGGATGTTTAAATCTGAGATGAGGCGAACATCTGTCTGAAGTGAAGGGTAAAATCTGAGATATATATCTGTTCTGAAGAATTGTGCTGCCCCATAATATTTGAAGATCTATACGCTTGTTTGCAGCAGAGGAAGCGCGTATATACGCGGGTTTAATTCAGCGAAAGTGCGTATGGAATGTGAAACCAGTTCTAAAGTATGTGAAGATGTATACGTGGGTTGATATGCATGGAAGCGCGTATATACGTAGGATCAGTGAAAGGAAAGCACGTATTAAAACTAAGGTTTGCTGAAGTATGTGGTATGAGATGTCTGATCTGTTCTGATGATTTACTGCTATCTGTTAGTGATGTATTCATACAGATCTCAGTTGTTTGAATGATGATTAAGCTGTTGAACATGTTGATCAAGTTGTTGGTTGATTGGTTGATGATTCAATGGATGAATTGATGGAGTTGTAAGTTTCAGTTTGATGTATGATTGAGCTTAAATGTGTGGAGTGGGTCCAGTCTGAAAATATGATGAAAAGTGGCCTGCAAGTTGTGTTCTATTAAAGATATTGGATCCAGTATGAAAATTGATGAAACGTGGTCCATGGTGGTTCTGAGGGTTGTAGCCTTCAGTCAAGGGGTTGTAGCTCCCTTCCAAGTGAGGCTGGTAAACGAGAGTAGGGGGTTGTAGCTCCCTTCCAGGAGAGGCTGGTAAACGAGAGCAGGGGGTCGTAGCTCCCTTCCAGGAGAGGCTGGTAAACGAGAGCAGGGGGTTGTAGCTCCCTTCCAGGAGAGGCTAGTAAACGAGAGAAGGTTGTAGCCTTCTGCAGGTGGGTGCCTGCATGCTGGTATGAGTCTACGCAAGTACATGGTTGTAACATGTTTTCTTTATATAATAAATATTGAAGACTGAGATGACGGCAGCGGTGGTTTTCTCCCAACTTGGGTTTCCACCTTAAATCCTAGTGTTCATGTGTGTTGCTTATGTGTGATGATTTACTCTGTTCTTACTGCATATGTTTACTGTTTATTGAACATCTAATGAATGAATGATGGAATGATATAAGTGAAAAATTATCTGCACATACGCATGTTTTATTAAGGATATCCGCGTGTATACGCGAGTTGGCTTCAGGAAAGTAGCGTATGGATTTAAAAGCGAGGAAAAGTAAAAAGTTTCTCTGTCTACACTGAATACTTATTCACCCCCCCCCCCCCCTCTCAGTATTTTTCCCAACAATTGGTATCAGAGCAGGTCCTTCTGCAGAAGCTTGATCGCTTGAAGGAGATCCGTCGCAATGGGAAGTCATGAAGGAGTAATGTCTATAAGGCCACCTCTATTCAATGGAGATAATCTGTTATTCTGGAAGATACGAACAAAAGCATATTTGCAAAGTCTTGGTGCAGAAGTATGGGCAATCGTGGAAGAAGGTTATCAGTATCCGGCAAGTATTCCTACTGATGCAGCAGAAAGGAAGAAATATGAAATCAATGCCAAAGCAGTCAATGTTTTATTAGGAAGCATGTCTGAACCAGAATTTGCTAAAGTGATGCAGCTAAATTCGGCAAAAGAAATATGGGACAAAATCATTCTGAGCTATGAAGGAGATACAAAGGTAAAAAGTGCAAAACTCCAAACTCTCAGAATTGAATATGAAAATTTAAGGATGCATAGTGATGAAATTATTGCCAGTTTCTTTTTACGTCTAGATGATATTGTAAATCGTATGAGAAGTTTGGGTGAAACCATAACCGATACTACTCTGGTGGAAAAAGTCTTAATATCTTTGACTTCAAAATTTGAGTCAAAAGTATCAGCTATTGAAGAAAGGCAAGATCTGCAAACTCTTACTATTGTTCAACTACATGGTATTCTGACTGCTTATGAAATGAGACAAGGAGGTCCCTCTCAAATCAAAGAAGCTGCTTTTAAGGCATGTGAAAAAGGAAAAGAAAAGGAAGATGTCAAGGAATCAAATTATATATCAGAAGAAGAAGAAGCAAATTTTGTGAGAAGACTCCAACTGGGAACTGGAAGATTCAAAGGTAAGCTTCCCTTCAAGTGTTTTGCTTGTGGAAGAGTTGGTCATTATGCTGCTAAATGTCCTTATGAATAAAATCATGGTAAAGGGAAACAATTTGAAAAGAAAAAGAGTTATTATACAAATGAAGAGAATGATGAGGAAGAAGAAGATTCTGACCAAGATCTACAAGTGCTCATGGCAAAGAAGCAAAAGAACAAGGCTACTCAAGGAAAGGAGATACCTCAGAAAACATGTGCAGCGGAAAATGGAGAAGATGAAACAGGTATTGATTGTTGTTCTTGTGATTCACTTTCTTGTGCATGCAATGGTGAATATAGTGAAAGTAACAGTATAAGTCTAGAAGAAAATCTCAAGATCAATGATGAAAGCAATGATTGGAATCAATTTCATAAGAGAGAATCTATCTACAAAGATATGATCTCTAGAATGAATGATCAGAAAGAAATACTGAATGGACAGATAGACAAGTATCAAAAGTTGTATGTTTATGCAACCAATCGAAGTGAAAAACTTGAAGCAGAAATCATCTCTCTCAAAGAAGATCTGGAAAAATCAAATAAGAAGAATGAAGAACCCCTACCATTTGAAAAGGAAGGACTTGAAGCAGAAATCATCTCTCTCAAAGAAGATATGGAAAAATCAAATAAGAAGAATGAAGAACTGCTACAAACATGTGAAGAACAAGAAAATTGGTTGAAGGAAGAAATTTTAAAATTGAATGATCAAGTAGAAGAAGGAAAAAGGGTCGAAGAAAGCATGAATAAGCAATGCCAAAAATTGGAGGTTGAGGTAAACATTCTCAAAGGTAAATTAGAAGAAAAGCATAAACTCTTGAGGTTTTAAGATAGTACTAAGATTCTATACAATATTCTTAGTAATCAAAGGTCTCCTGCTATTAAACTTGGTCTTGGTTTTCATGAAAATGTTAAAGGAGAATCTAGTTCACAAGGAAGTGCTAAATATTCAAAGGACATCAACGCAAAACCTGAAGTGCTGAAAGAAACAAAAGATCAACCGAAATCATGAACTCTCAAAGGAAATCATTCAATAATGTTGAATTCTTTAAGTGTCATAATTATGGGCATGTTGCAGCCAATTGTAGAAGCAGATTGTTTCAGTCTCACTCAAACAGATTCTACACAGAAAGGTATTCTGGTTTCTTTAAGGGATATTTTTTTTCATGCAACAAGTATGGTCATAAAGCAGCTGATTGCAATAGACGGAAGAACAGAGAAACACACTATAATCCTTATGCTTACTTCTCTGGTCACATGAGATGTTATGCTTGTAACAAGTATGGACATATGGAAAAAGAATGCAGGATGAACAAATATGAGCAATTGGATAACTTCCAGCACACAATTAGAAAGTTCAATCAAATTTGGAAAAAGAAGGAGGACCGGTCAAAAACGTAGGGAATACTGACCCTACAGCAATAATCCACTTTTAAAGCTTACTTCTCATAATGACTGCAGGAGAGAAGTGAGATACATTATAGGAATCAGTAATGTATCGTCACAGGGGGAGCAATGTATGGTGATTTCCATGATTGGTTTGGTTATTCTGGTTATGTTTATTTCTGACAGAGCATCTGATGTGAAGAAGACAGGTACAGGTAGTACAAATTCAGGGGGAGATGAAGGAATGTGAAGTTTTCAATGTTTTACTTTCCATACGCGGGTTCTGTGAACTAAAGCCATGTATACACATGAGTTACAGTGGAGACAGTCGCGTATGCACTTATGATAAGAAAATTAGTATGACAGCTGAAGATCAGGAGTACAAGTTCAGGGGGAGCATCAGTCTAACTGCTAATGATTGCACTGTTGGCATTGTATCTGGTTATAATCATGCTGATGAAATGATACATTGTTTCTTATGATGAGATTATGGATGAGCCCTGTTTGCTTTTTTCTGAAGAGTATTCTTTGCTTTCACACATGGATGAGATGGAAGTCTTATGATTCAGAGATAAGGACAGATCATGCAGAGATTTTTGCTGATGACTTGCTGTTGAAAGTATTCAGGTTGCACAAAAATAAGGAGGAGCCTTGGTCATATGGAAAGGATGCTTGGATGCACATTTTCAGGGGGAGCATTAGCCTTGTTGAGTATAATGCATTGTTGGCATTATGATTGTTCTGTAATATGATCTCTTTCTTGAAGTCCTTTTTGGTTTTGGTTATAAAAAGACATATTTGTAATTTGATGTAAAATTCATGTTGAGACCTATGATGTAAAATTGTAATATTCAGTCATGTAAGGACTTGGTCAATTTTTTAAATCCACTTGGTTGGATAGTTGAGTCAAAATATGTAAACCCACTTGGTTGGGTACTTGAGTCACATATGTAAATCCACTTGGTTGGATCTTTGATGTAAGTATGAGTCCTTGGTGATAGGAAGGTCATAGAGTCATGTACTTCTTTGAAAAATATGTTTGAAGATTCAGCTTGAACTCAGGGGGAGCATGGTAACTTCAGTACACATCAGATCTACAGTGCTCTTCTATCGACATGAGGAGTAAACAACCTTGTGTTGGTTTTGATCCACCCTTTGCCCTTGATGTCAAAGGGGGAGAGCGACATGGTGTTTGAATAAGCGACATGGTGTTTGAATAAGGGGAGAATATCATTATGCTTAATGTATCTATCTGTTGTGATCAAACACCATCGTGGTTGCCATCAAGTCCAAAGGGGGAGATTGTTGGCAATATGATGCAGAGTGTTGTCCTTGATGGCAACCCACTTGATGAAGATGATGGAAACTTACTTGATGAAGTTGTACGTGATGGAAATTGACTTGATATACTTGTTAATGATGTAAATCTGATGTATCTACATTAATACAGAAGTTGTAGAAGAAAGAATCTCTAGTATGTGCAAGAATAATGATGAACAGCGGGTGTTACAAGGCATACGCAGGTTTGTCAAGGAAAAGGCGCGCATGCACGCAGAAAAGTACATGCCAAGTCGCGTATGCATCATTGCGCTCTAAAATTATAAAACCAGGGGTTACTACCATGGTATTGACCCATTGTATTGAGCACTGGATTGTCTATTTGATCCCGTCCAGGAATACCATCGAAAGGGATGTGGTTTTGGCTCATGGTATTGAAAAAGGCTAGATCTATTTAAGAAGAAGAAATTCATTGTGCAAAGGGTGAGCAAGATGTCTGGGTTTGAATGAATACTTCTCTCTAAAATATATCTGAATGAAATGGGTAACAGTTGAATGATAGATCTAAATTCATAATACACCTACGAGGAAAATGATGACGAGGGATATCTAGATCTGAAATGTATTTGTATTTTCTAGATATGTTTGTGGAATGTTTAAATCTGAGATGAGGCAAAAATTTGTCTAAAGTGAAGGGTAAAATCTGAGATATATATCTGTTCTGAAGAATTGTGCTGCCCCATAATCTTTGAAGATCTATATGCTTGTTTGCAGTAGAGGAAGCGCGTATATATGGGGGTTTAATTCAGCGAAAGCACGTATGGAATGTGAAACCAGTTTTGAAGTATGTGAAGATGTATACGTGGGTTGATATGCATGGAAGCGCATATATACGCAGGATCAGTGAAAGGAAAGCGCGTATTAAAACTAGGGTTTGCTGAAGTATGTGGTATGAGATGTCTGATCTGTTCTGATGATTTACTGCTATCTGTTAGTGATGTATTCATACAGATCTGGGTTGTTTGAATGATGATTAAGCTGTTGAATATGTTGATCAAGTTGTTGGTTGATTGGTTGATGATTCAATGGATGAATTGATGGAGTTGTAAGTTTCAGTTTGATGTATGATTGAGATTAAATGTGTGGAGTGGGTCCAGTCTGAAAATATGATGAAAAGTGGCCTGCAAGTTGTGTTCTATTGAAGATATTGGATCCAGTATGAAAATTGATGAAACGTGGTCCATGGTGGTTCTGAGGGTTGCAGCCTTCACTCAGGGAGTTGTAGCTCCCTTCCAGGTGAGGCTGGTAAACGAGAACAAGGGGTTGTAGCTCCCTTCCAGGAGAGGCTGGTAAACGAGAGCAGGGGGTCGTAGCTCCCTTCCAGGAGAGGCTGGTAAACGAGAGCAGGGGGTTGTAGCTCCCTTCCAAGAGAGGCTGGTAAACGAGAGAAGGTTGTAGCCTTCTGCAGGTGGGTGCCTTTGTGCTGGTATGAGTCTGCACCAGTACATGGTTGTAACATGTTTTCTTTATATAATAAATATTGAAGACTGAGACGACGGTAGCGGTGGTTTTCTCCCAACTTGGGTTTCCACCTTAAATCCTAGTGTTCATGTGTGTTGCTTATGTGTGATGATTTACTCTGTTCTTACTACATATGTTTATTGTTTATTGAAAATTTAATGAATGAATGATGGAATGATATAAGTGAAGAATTATCTGCACATACGCATGTTTTATTAAGGATATCCGCGTGTATACGCGAGTTGGCTTCAGGAAAGTAGCGTATGGATTTAAAATCAAGGAAAAGTAAAAAGTTTCTCTGTCTGCACTGAATACTGATTCACCCCCCCCCTCTCAGCATTTTTCCCAACATTTATTTGTAATCACAGAGTTGCAAAGACATAAGCAGCCAAAGAGTTACTAGTGTACAGATTTGAAGAGAGTTTTTCATGGAACTATGACCCACAAGGAATACTAAGAAAAATGAGGGTTAAGTGAAAACTAATACCCTACATTCATGATAAAAAACCATATTTTGAGAATTATGTCAATCAGACTGAGTGGATAGAAAACACTTTGATAGATGCAGTAAAGCAAGGCGATACTAGTCACACCTTACGAACTTAAAATCAAGGAGAGAAAGCCACCAAAAGCATCAGAGAAGAAGGTACTTACATTGTAGAGAAAACCACTGAGACTATGTTCAAATTAAGATATAATATAAAACCTAAGATAAATCCAGTGGATAAAGAGAAATTTACTATTGAGTTTGAATACACAGATGTCCCAGTAACAAATACAGATGCTGCTACATTCATTACAAATGAGCCAGTTACAGAGAATTTGAATGAGGGAAATACAGATAATTCAAATGTACAGATGATAGAAAAACACCATAGTTTAGAAGCATCATCCTCATAGACAGCAGAGGAAAAGGATCTTGATACCAGGGAAAAGTATAAAGAGATTAAGACAAATAATGAAGAGATTAAAAATGAGATTTACTCTCAATAATTGAAACAAACACCAGGTGTCCAAAACATAATTTTATCAGCTTTTGACTACTCAAATAAAAATTTTATAATGTCAGTGCTCCAACCTATAGTAAAAACTTCAAAGATAGTTGCCGACTACAAGAAGATTGATCTAGAAGTACCAACAGAAAGCATTCATTCACTAGATAAGATTGAGTTTCATAGGCAAAGTTCAGAGATGTTATATTCTACCATTACAACCAAGGCTATGAGTGTTCAGAAAATTCAGAACACAATCATAAACATGAAAGATCAAATGAAAGTTGACAAAGCCTCATTATATGCTAAAGATCTTAGGATTAAATATTTAGAAGAGTTGGTCATTCAAGTTGGATATGATCCTGCAAATGTCAATGCTGCGGAACAATTAGTGAAGAAAAAGAATGAGGACATTACAACATTGAGGAAACAGCTAAAGCTGCCATCAATTGAACATCCTCAAGCCAAATAAATTATACAATAATAGACTCAGAAGAATGACATTATGAACTTAATTTTTCAGTTAACAGGATAGATCAAAGAAATGGAAATTCAAATGGACAAGCTTGTCCATGAAAGGGAAACTACAAAAGCATAGGAAGTTCCTTTAGTAATTCCCATGGTTACTATTGTTGTGCCTTCAACTCTGGTAGAAGACTTGGCACCAAAAGAATCACTGGCTACTGCAATACCAGTGAAATCATCCACAACTTCAGCCATAAAATCATCTACTATAGTAGCTCAACATTCAGATGAGGTCTGTAAACTAGTAAAATCCATGGAAGAAATGACACTACAAACAAGTGATATTAACAGATTGAAAAAAGTAATTGATAATCTTGACGATACAAAGAAGTTATCCCGAATCAATGCCAAAACTCATGAACAAAGGGCTAATAGGTTAAATGAAGAACTAAAGAAGCTACAAAAATATTTAACCTTAAAAAGAGCCAATATCATATGTGAAAAACAATTTATGGAAAAAAATCACTGAAGACATCAATGATGTGTGGCCCAAAATTTAGGTAATATTTGAACAAAGAGATTTACTAAAGGCGGCACTGGCAGAAATTCAGAAAACCAAAGATGAGCTAGGTGCCAAACCTGAGCAAGCCATAGAATTGATCAAGTTTCTTAACATTAAAAACAAGAAAGAGTTAGAAGAAATTGAGATTACTAATAGAACAGAGACAATCCTTGAAATAAGGAAAGTCATCTCAAATAAGAACCTGATGAAACAACTTCAAGAAAAATGTGAAAATATGAACATAGCCATAACCAAGTTTATGGTTAAATTTGAAAATTTGAGGCAAAGAAGTTTGCCTAATATTTTGGTCATATATGATAAGCTTATGCCACATGAGGATTACAATAAGAAAATCAGAGAATATGCAAAAGAGAAAGTGAACAAGACAGATGGACAATGTATTCCTACAGGGAAGGTTTTACTCAGAAGTTTTGAAGATTTATTTTATCTGCAGCATGAGATAAGACATTTATTTGTCATAAAACCAACTTTTGTCAGATATACTGAGGCAGATGAAAATTTCAGGAAGCTGAAGAAGATACAAATTCCAAATGATGAATATTGGAAATCACTTATTGATTTACTGTGAAAGTTAAAAGGCAGATAAAAGGATAAAATAGTTGGCTGATTTTTTCATAGTCAAAATTGAATTTATTATAGCAGTAAATTTTTTTTTAAAGAGGTTAAAGAGAATCAGAGTTAAAGAGTATCAAGGCAAATATTATGAGAGTAAAAGAGTATAATATAAAGAAGATCATATTTCAAAACAGATTTGAAATATCTTAGCCAACAAAGAGGAAACCAAGGCAGCCAACTGCACCTAATCCACAATTAGTTTCTATCTATTTGGATAAATAGGACAACTTGCTGATTTGTTAAGCAGCTGTCACTATTTTGTTGTAAAGATATTTTATTTTCTCCTTGGATAATTCCTAGAAGAATTCTAGGATATTTTGTAAAAATTTGTGTATAAATACTTCACTCTTTGAAGTATTAGTGTGGAATAAATTGCTGAAGATTTCTGATAGAAAAAATAATTAACTTAGAAATAGACATAAAGCACACATAATAAATCACACACAAAATACAGGCGGAAAAGGCAGAAGCCTCATGGTTTTTTCATGTATTATCTCTTATTAAAAGAATTTAATTTACAATTTAAATAGATGAGAGAAGATAGTCTGTGCTATCTTAGACTCTTTTGGTTGAGATAATTTCTCACCAAAACCCCACCAAGATAGAAGTTCCTAAACAAACTCCAATATTTGAGGAACAACCCAAGAGTTAGGCACATATTCCTAACTAGGAATATTTAATTAATTAATTAATTATTTTCGATTTATTATTGTTATTTTAGAGAGGCTAACAATTTCTATAGTCATTTTTGTTGGACTTGAAGGCTTTTGTGTTGCAAATTTCGAGTAGCATACTGGATCAAATTAATTAGCATCATATTTCAGGATTCATGTGATGAGCCATTGAAGTGAAGTATTTTCTACTTCTCATTGTTTATCTTCTTTGTTTCATACATTCATATATGTGTTCCAAATTTGAATGATAATTCAAGAGTGTTATTTTAGGATTTGTTAAAAGCACCTTGTCTTTACTATTTATCATTTCTATGTTTTATGCTGATTTCTAGAGTAGGGAACCCTTAATTGCTCCCTCTTTCGCTTGACCTCCGCCTACTACTTCGTTTTTCCGGATCAAAGAACCCTTCATTGCTCTTTATCCCGATCAAACCACTTCACCAAACAGCCTTCCAAGATCTCCAAAGACTTATCTATCTTGCCCTGAAAACATTTCACTTTTTAACCTTGATCCTAGTTCTGTATGCTTGACTTTTGACTCCTTAGCCCAATGGATAAACAGATTTCCCACTATCCATCTCATTAAGTGAATTTTCCCACCAAACCAAATCAAACCAAAACCAAATTGCAAAATCATAACTAGCCTAATATCAAATAATTAATGTTGAGAATGCAGCAAGATGATGGAGCTTAGTGAAATGAAGTCGCCTTCACTAAGTGGGCCCGCAGGCAAATTCTGGCGCAAAGTCTATTTTTAGACTATGTCTATTTTTAGACATACGGAGCATAATTTGGGAATTCTACTTGGAGATTCTTGATGGATGCGACATGTCGGTAAAAATAGATGAGACCCTATTTTTTAGGACCCAGGCTATTTTTAGACTGATCTCCTAAAAATATTGAAGTCAAATATTATTTACCCTTAATAATATTTTGACTATAAACAGCAGTTTACTCTCTTGGCGCACTTCAGTTTGAGTCATGGAGGTGGCTCATGCAACTGACACAAGGAATCACGTGGTTCCTAGGGTTTGATGACATCTTGCATGGTTGGCTTCAGTGGCAGGAGTTTTGGAGGAGTTAACGGGACAAGTAGTGGAGTTGTGTTCTGTTTGTTTTAGTTGAACTAGTTGGGATTAGTTAACTAACTAATCAACTAGATATGAGTGGAGTAAATTAAATAATATTTAATTTACTAAATATTAACTCATTAGTCAACTCAAGAACACTTCAGTTCACTACAGTGCATGATCGGTTCAGTGGAGACCAGTGGAAGAGGTAGATGAAAGGGTGAGTAAAGCTATCAGTTGGAGGATCAGTTTTGCATGGGATTTGCATTACACTTGGAGGAATTGTCCATGACAATTGCGCAGTCAAGCCAAGGAGATTCGAACCTTGGATCTCTACATAGACAGGCCATGATTGCGCAATAGAGGCAAGGCAATTAGCAGTGAGTTTTGAACCAGTAACCTGTTCAAAACTGAGCTAGATTGTGTGTGACTTTATGAGAAAGTACTGAGTACTTGTGAGGAGTATTGTACTTGTTTTGTTACATTATTTCTCCATTATAATATACACAATAGCTGCGGGGTTTTCAGCTATAGGCTTTCCCCATACATACTGAGTTAATGTGTGATTGATTTGATGTGCGATCGCTTCTATTATTTCCGCATGTGACAATTAATTGTAGATGAGATTATGTGTTATGCATGCAATTTGAAATTGATGTGTAATCGGGTTAATCTCCATTGAATAAGTGATTTATTCAGCTAATTTCTACAATTAAAACAAATTTAAATCTTATAGAGAGAGCCCTCTTTGAACCTTAGGAAGGCTAGATCCTAGAGTTTAAAAGTAGGTTTGTGGTTACCTCTAGTGTTCTTAAACATAAATCAAAATCTCACAACTTGGGAATTACTAGAGTGATAACATACTGGCGACCATACTGGGGACTTAATCAATCCTCATTTTTTTAAAATAGATCTTCAAGGAAATCATTTTTATCAACCTTTTTCCTTTAAAGACTGTTTTATAAGTTGTGAGTATTAAAAATTGTAATTCTGGCTTCTAGAAAAATTTACTATACCAAGTCTAACACGGATCCTAAACCTGTTGTTATGGTAGGCAATCCAGACATAATTGGGAAAAAGAATAAATATATAAAATATTTAGATGGTAAAGTTTCATTAATTAGAGCCAATTCATTACCACAAGAATTAGTAAGTTTACAAGATATACAGCTTGATCTGAAATTTGAACATTCTTTATTTAGGAGCAATTCAAAAAATAATTTAAGTACTGTTGTTTTAGACCCTATTTTTATTTCATTTTTGGAAACAAAACAGGAAAATATTACAGTAGATTCTGAATTAAAGAAAGTTAAAAATCAGGATAAACTTGAAGAGATAAATGCTACTATTCTGGAAGAAATAGATGAAGCTATTGAATTAGCCCAATTGTTAGCTTACACATCTAAACCTTCGATTTCTCATTTAGATACCACTACATCATCTATAGTTTCAGCTACCATTCAGTATTCAGATCCATTTATCCCTAGACAGCCTTTACAACCTAAAATATTATTTCCATCATCTACTTCATCCACTATTTTACCTTCTAATGTTTCAAACACATCATTCTCATTTCCTACTAGTTCCTTATATATTCTAGTTTCATTTCCTAGTACCTCCACTTTATCTCTTAGTTCATCTACCACATTTTCTAGTTCATCATCCTATATTCCAGTTTCATCAGTTATTTATGTTACAACATCAGCTATTGCTTCCAGTTAAGCCCCAAGAACTTCCAATCTACTCCCAAACCAAGCTAGAATTCAAGCTATGGCTGCTAGATATGCTCCCCTAGTTCTTTGAGGACAGTTACATGACATGCCTTAGGATTACCAACGTAAGATACCACAATTTGATGCTACTACACAATACACTGCACAATAGCGCATAAATAAAATGACAGATTACTTTGAACTCAGTGAAATAGATGATTTTGATGTACACATGAGATTGTTTGCACAAACATTAACAGGGGAAGTAAAAAAATGGTTTAAAGGTCTTACTGTTGGTAGCATAACTGATTTAGCAGTTTTCATAGATTATTTTTAAATAAATGGGAAAAAAAATAAAAATCCACTCCAAATACTTTCTGAATTTGATGCTATGAAAAGAGCTCCTAATGAATCAGTTCAAAACTACTGCACTAGATATAACAGTGTTTACAATTCAATTCCTGCAAATCTCAAACCCACTCCTAAATCTCTCTTACTCAAATTCCTAGATGGATTTGACACTGACATGGCATATCAGTTAAGAGAGAGAAATGCAGAAACTTTAGAAAGAATGCAAACAGATGTTGTAGGTGTAGAAGTAAACATTTTAGCTAAAAAGGCCAAATTAAGGAATGAGAGGAGAGTAACCATGAAAGAAGAAGCTTCTAGTTCAGACACAAAAATAGATCAATTAGCTAAGACTTTAGAGAGAATGATGGATAGATTAGAAAACATAGAAAGAAGACCTCAATGGGATAATCAACAGCAAATCAGAAATCCCAATTTTAGGAAAAATACAAATTCAGGAAAATCAAAAGAATCAGCCCTAGATCAGACAATAAGACCCCCATTTCAGGAGAACTATGTTGAAAGTTCTCAAAACAATGTAGATGATGAGGATACCATAAATCTAATGGGAATATATGATAATAACACTATCTTTGTCACTCAGGAAGACCAAGAGTTATTTGAAATGAAACAACTTCAATTAGATTCAAGTGAATCATTTGACTACAAAAAAGGTTATGATTATGCCATAAACGAAGTACATAAGCAATATAACCTTAGGAGTAAGAAAAATGTTGAACCTTCTACTAAGAAAACTGCACAAATTGAAAATAAGAAAATAGTAGAAGCCCAAACAACAAAAGTTTTGCCAATTCTCCCTAGGGAAAATAAGCAAAACTCTAGTTCTTCCCAAAACCTTTCCAGCCCTAAATTTTCACCAAGCCCTAAGATTGTTGATATAACACATGAAGTTTCTCAAGCTACAAAATATTCACAAAAATATGCTGCTGCCAAAGCTCCTAATTTTGCTAAAACAAGAAACTTAGATCCAAAAACACCCTCTGTTAATCTAAAATCAGTAGATCCAAAAGATGCCACTGCAAAAACAACTTTTGATAATTCTAAATCCGAAAAAACATCTACTACTTCTCAAACTACTCCTGAAAAGAAAGCTAGGACCAGTAATACACAAGAAACTCAAACGGAAAATGAAAACATAATTGTAGAAAAACAATATAAACCAACACAAACTACAGTTACTAAGGAAGAGTTAATTCAAATAAGTAAATCACAACCTTCATTCAATATACAAACTGAAATTGCAAAGTTAAAAATACCAATTCCTTTGACAAAATTGGTAAAACATGATTTGTATAAAACAACTATCACTAAAACAATAAATATATATGATGGAGACTCTATAAACTTGAATGATGATCAACCAGAGTTGATTTTTGGCCTTGATGTAAATGGAAAGCATCAAGATGGATCAGTTCATCCATTCTACATCACTTTAACTATTCATGACCAAATCTTACACAACACAATGTTAGATTCAGGAGCTTCACATAATCTAATGCCTAAAGCTATAATGGAAACCCTGAACTTAGACATTACAAGGCCTTACAAAGATTTATTTTCATTTGATTCTAGCAAAGTAAAATGCCTAGGTTTAATCAAAGATTTGTGTGTAACATTAGTTCAATATACTCGTAAGAGTATACTTATGGACATTGTATTAGTGGATATCCCACCCAAATATGGAATGTTATTATCTCGCTCATGGGGAGAAAAATTAAAGGGATCTCTACAATTTGACATGTCTTATGCTACTATATCAGTTTTTGGTCAACCAAAGAAGTTATATAGGGAAAAATTGATGAAATATATGGTAAGTAGTGCAGCAAGATCAATAAATTACCCAATTTATGCTACACCTACTGACCTAGATTCCTTCATCTTATGTAACTTTGAAACTGATAATGAAATAAAAAATGAACTAAAGGAGAAAAAGGAAACAAAAAACAATGACAATATATTTCATGAATCTTTATGGCATTTAGATTTTGATGGCTCAATAAACAAGTTAGGAGCAAGAACAAGAGTTTGGATAACTAATATTGAGAAAAATCATGTAGAAGGCCATGCTTTCAGACTGAATTTCAAATGCACCAACAATATGGCTGAGTATGAAGCCCTCATTTTAGAACTCCAGATTATCAGAAACTTAGGAGGTAAAAGAATAGCAATAATTGGAGACTCAGAGTTTATTGTAAAACAAATTAATGGTGAATATTCTATTTACAATCCTAGACTAGGCCAATATAGAGAGACTGTACTAGATTTGATCGATGATTTGTTGGAATGTAATTTATGTGCAATACCAAGAAAGAAATGTACTTCAAGGATGGTTTGAATCCTCTTCTATAGGGAAATTCCCCATGAAAACTACATTACCTGAGCCACAACAAACAGAATTCATATCTAATGCACCACCATGTTATCCTTCTCTATGGTCCCAATCATTTGTGCAACCAAATCCTAATTCTGATTATTAAGTTGCACATCAATTTAAAAGACCCATTTTTCCTACTAATTCCCCCACTGAATGTAATGTCATATATTTTGGAGCAGGGAGAGGAGTGAATTTAGAAACTTCCCCTATTACCACACAACATTTACCTCGGGAAGAAACTTTAATCCATAAATCATTAAAGGAGAAATCTATGATTGGAACTTGTTTAAAAATCATTGTTGAAGCTCATTAAGAAGAAAATCCTAGAATCTCCCTTAGCCATCCTTGTCAATCTGAAGAGAGAAAACATTAGGTTGTGGAAGATTTTTATGCATTGGAGAATCTTTAATATGTGGGCCCTATTTAATCTTGGTTCCAAATATTTATTAGCACACCCCATTCTATCATTCAGAAACTCTTGGTACCATATCAAGTAAGTAAGTTGGTTTCTCAGACTCTGATATCCATTAAAGTTTACATTTTAAACCTGAGTGTGAGTATATTTAGTATTTTTTTATACACATGGCTACATTGGAAGTATTCCTAAACTTAAAACGGATATTTCTCTCTTTAAAATAGGGTAGGGTAATGAATAACATGCCATCTGAAATAAAATTTTATAACAACACTCTTGAAATTGTGATTCCCCAATGTACAACTTGTAAAATTTCTATTATTATGCACTCTCGTGGTAAGACTTGTCAGAAGAAATTTACTCTTAATGCCTCATATTTTATAAAGTGACTTTGATTATTGACCAATAACTATCATCCATAATTATTTTTAAAGATCCTCTTTGAAGGTATTGATGAGAATATTCCTATGGTGGACCACGCCTAGAAAACTATAACTAGGTTTTCAAAAGAACCGTGACATGATCAATTTGAGGAATATTTAGTCATTATCTAAGATGTTTTATTTAAAATGAGTCTTTAGGGTTGAAGGAACAACCAATAAAGATTAGCAATTAAAAATTTTCACACCATCTCGTACTCTTAAGGAGCATAATTTCCTCCCCGACTATTAAGTAACCTATTTAAGGTTGATTATAATCAAAGTTTTTTAAGATAGATTAATTGATGGATAGGAGATCTAATTACGAGCTAACCTACCATGTTAATGGGTCCTAATGAGAATGACATTACCACACTGGTCACCAAGCCAAGGTAGTGGCTTTCAGATGAAAATCTTGACGACAAGAGTTCTCATCATGAGTCGACTTATTCTTTCTTGTTAGTTATTTGAATGGAACTGTCGTTAGCTGGTTACCAAGCCAGGACAGTGGCCTTCAATTAATTTTAAAATAAATATAAATTCCTTGAAACAAGTCTGAATCTATATCTAATAGTTGGGACATAGGCATTTTTGTGGGTTAAAAGGCATCCCTATTGAGGTTATTGATGCTTGCTGGCAGCAAAGCCATGCCTGTGGTTTTAAATTTAACTTTACACCATGATTTACTTGGTTGTTTTTGTCTTCCTGAATTCATTTTCATATCTCTTTGAAAATGGATTTAAAGGTCCTTTTGGTGTTATGCCTTTGAGTTCTATCTTTTTGGAACAATTTGTTTTTATGGATGTGGGACCCTTAGTGCAAGTACCTCACCTTGCCTAGAAAAGAGGAGCTTCAACCATATGTGGATAATGGTAAGATTTTCACTATGGGAAAGTATTATTATGACTACTTTTAAACACCATGGATTTCAAATCATGTCACTCATATTTACAATGAGGGTATTAAAGTAAAACTTCTAATCGAGGATGCCCAAGAAATGTTTATGGAAATTTCAATAATTTGGCTATTTTATTCAACTAAATAGCACCATCCTTGCAATTTAGTATTCCCATGGTAGCCTTTCTGCTATATTTTCATGAGATCAGTTTAAAAAAATAAAGAGTCCAGTAGATACTTTTTTTTTTTTTTTTTTGGAACAAGCTCTATCTAGTGAAGGAAATATGGGTCACATAGAATTGTAGGAACATTATTACAAGCGTTGATAAATATTTTTTCCTTTTCAAGGGAGCGACAATACAACAATTGATTTTCTTGCATAGGGACATGCAAGAGTTTTGGCGTGGGGGAGATGTTGAGTCTCAATTTTGCCTATTTTTTGATGCCTTTCCCAGGCCTTACCTTCCCTATTTTTGAACTCCTTATGCCCCTAATTATTATTAGTTCGGCTATATTGTTTAGTTTTGGCTAAAAGGGTGCTATAAGCTTAAGGTATGTCAAATTAACATAATAAGTGTCATTTTCCCTTAAACTTGAAGTATTCTTTGATCTAGCTTTATCTTTATTAAATTACCACTCCAACTGATCTAGAACTCATGTCCAGATTTTCTTTGATTCAAAATAGCTCTACATTTCCTGCAGATGTTGCAGGAATCCTGTAGTGGATTTCCTGTAGCCATTTCGGATTTCCTGCAGCTGTTCTGGATTTCCTGCCGGAGATCCAGATTTCCTGCAGTAGTTCCAGATTTCCTGCAGAAGGCTCGATTTCCTACAGCGACATAAATAGTTGACTATGTTCTGTTTATTTCCAAATCCAGCAAGGACATGGATATTTTGGGGAATTCATTACACATGAAGGCTATCCTATTGGTTTCTTCGAGCCTCCTTTTGAAACAACCCGAACTTACAAATTTCTTCTCATAACCACATTTCCTGTAGTTGTTCTGGATTTCCTACAGCTTCAGTGATGTAACAGAAATCGCCTAATCGATGCTTTTAGTCATGGATTAGACTCAACATAAGCTGAATTCAATATTCTAGACTTGTATTGTTTGTTGATAGCTTATATTAGTCATTCAAGCCAAATATGGGCTTTAGAGATTGTATAAAAGGAGATGTATTTCATATTGTAAAGGAGGTTGGGTTGGGATTACTGTTGACAGTAAGATATTAGACTGTACTTGACTATAATTTCTATATTAATAAAATAGTATATGTTCTGTTTACCCTTTTGAGCACCTTCTTTGACTTTTGAAGGAGTTGTGAGTGAGGGAGGCCCCCCCTCGCTCACAACTCCCACAGCATAATGTGTGTTTTCTTTCTGTTTCATTTATGCATTAATAATTCCTGTACTCAACTAGTGATATCTTTCTGCATTTCCTGCAGCAAACTGTTAATTGGTTAAGTGATTTAATTCTTTATGTTAATGAGTTCTTTTCATTTGATAAATGTTTGGATTCATGCTCTTTAATTTGGATTCTTGATTGTGGTTTACCTTTTATCTTTTCCTACATCAATATCAACAAACCCAAGTGCTGTAGAGGGATGTTATAAGCCACTCCATAGCTATTGCTGATAAATTATTGATACAGGAAAGAAGCATGAGTTGTTGATTATTTTTTGATCTTTATCTTTTCATGGTCAATATCAGCAATCCTAATTGTTGTAGAGGGATGATATATGCCACTCCATAGCCATTGCTGCCAATTATTGATGTAGGAAAGAGGCATTAGTTGGTGTGTATATGAATAGTTAAGTGATGAAAACTTCCAGTAATAAGCCTTCATATATTTTTCATAGCATCTCACAAGCTTACCTACCCTGGGTTAACAATTTATGATTGGAAAATTATATATCTATAATTTGATTCAACATTTTTTCGCTTCAGGAAATTTATGTTCTTGTGCTGCAGGAATTCCCTGTGCCGATGTAGGAAATTAAAATCAGATCGGGTTGACAATTTATTGGAAAATTATAAGGCTATAATTTGACTCACCACATCTAACCTAAACTAGGGTATAAAATCAATTCAATTCCTAAGAACAGAATTATTGTTTCTATTAAAGAACACACTTGTTACTCATTGTAAAATAACGTACCATTGATTTTCCAGAAGGAAACTCTAATCTACCACTCATTTGCTGAAAAGAACACTCATCTAAGGAATTAAAATAATCTCATTGCGACCCCTAAAAATATATCAATTTAAAGGCTCCTAATCTAGATGAAACATGAAATCATAATGAAAGGAAAACAAAACCAAATGAATTTTAACTAATTCCTCCGCTATGAAATTTAATTCACACCTCAAACTATTCTACGTTATGCAAAAAAAACAAAATAAAATTACTGCTATGAAATCAATTTATGTACTTAAAATGGAATTTAAACTCTTCTTAACTAATTCAAATCAGAACATTCAACTTGCAAAGTCAAATCTATGTTATCATTAAGTCAATTACCTTATGCTATCAATCTGAATTGACTCTATTCTTGAATGGAAACAAACCAAAGAAAGTCATACTACTTTTAATACTGTACTCAGATTAATTCAGTTAGCCTAATAAAACTGGAAACAAAGAAAATATTACTATTAACTAACATCACACTTCATCTTTGAGTAAAATAGAAATGCTTGGTAGGAATTGCACACACTAGCTAAACTATATTAATGATGGAATGGAATACTACTGTATACAGAGAACTCTCACTGCTTAATTCAATCTTCAGAAACTAGAAATGAGAACTAGGATGACATGAAATATTTTTAAATGAAACTAATTTGTAGAATTCAATCACCTTTGCCTTCAAACAACTCACAATTTTAAAATAATCCACACATCCTATATGTTAGGGTCACGTAATTTGGCTGATTGGCAAGCCAAATGACAGTGTAACATCAAACCAGTCTTTGGAGCCCAAGGACCTAGCCTTCTTGGACTCAGAGAGGGCTCTCTCTATTTATGTAAGGGATATCTGTGTGTTTGTTGATTGTGTTCTTGGTTTTAGGCTAGTTATGAAGTAGGTTTTTGGTTTTGGTTTTTATTTTGTGAGGGATGAAGTGATCAAAGACATAAGATAGGTAAAAAGATGTCAGATCAACTGGGCTATGGGGTCGAAAAGGTCAAGAAAGCTTTCAGGTGGTGATACAAGGTTGTTGAAGGGCTGATTTGAGCGAGGTAAAATGGATCTTTGGGTAAAATGGAGTGAGATGGACATTAAACTTGTGAAGAAAAAACGATTTCAAACATAAATAGTTTAATAGCTGACATAAACATGGTAGGGCAAACCATTAATCATGAGAAATGTAACTCTAAACTGATCGATGGATAGAAATAAACATTCAAGCCATGCATAGAGATATATGACTCCCTAACTTTAGGAAATGGCTATCAGACTTTGGGGAAATACATTTAAGACAAACAAACAACTAAAATCACTATGAGGAAACGTCTAACATAGTATTTCAAGCTATTGGGCACTTTGAAGCAAGATGCATAATTTTAGGCAAAGGGAAAGATCAGTACAAGACCTCTTTGGTTCAACAAATGACAATCTAATAATCAAAGAGAGGTTTCAGAGGTGGAGCTATGACTAGCCATGAGTAAGAAGGGTGTACCGTGAATCATACTTAGCATGCATAAAACCATAAATGAAACAAGCAAACAATATTCTTCAGTTATCAAAGAGCAATCAAGGATTCTTTGATATGACTAAGAAGGAAGAAAACATAGAAGCTATAAAGAAATAGGAAACTTGAGGTGCCTCCAAGGGCATGTCTCAAATATATTCTCTACTGTCTTATAGCAAGCAAGAACATGGAATTATGAATGAAAACTAAGAAACAAAACAGAGAGAGAGACACTATACCATTCTACCAAGTCATGGAATCCAACAACAGTCCTCTTTCATCATCCAAAAGCACTCAAGAAATTCTCCAAATACATGAGACAAGTGTTTCTTCCAAAGATTGTATAACCATATATTGCTTCTATTCATCAAGTTCAGCCTTGTTTACAATGAAAGCCTTTGGAATATATAGGCCAAAGTGAGGAAAACCTCTTAGTTCAACTTGCAATCTCATTGGCCTATCCAAAATATCTGATTTTGTCCTTGAGGCTTTGCAAAGCCCAAGGCACAAAATATCTAATAAATATCTCAAAAATTCTAAAAAAGGAAACTATATTGACTTTTCATAACTAACTATGCCCAAAAATAGCTAAACGCACATTAGGAAAAGCCACTTCATAAAAGTGTATTTTTCTCAAAAATACTTAAGAAATGTATTAGCAGAAAGTCCTCTGTCTTGCGGATAGCTTTTGGATGCCTTCCCGATGTCAAAATTAGGCTCGTTGGAAAGATCTCGATGTCTAATTTTTGGAACAACTTGAATTTTCCCAAACTAATGCCTAGAATTCTGCCAAATATGGAACTGAGTGAAAAAACCCAAAAAATAGGCCTTGCTGATATGTGGGCAGAGTGTCGAAAAAGTGAGTGTTTTTTGCATCTTTGGGGGACCAAAACAACTTCAAATGCTCTGAAAATTTCTGAGTAGATGCCCCTGAATTTAATGCATCCAATGGTACCAATCTCAAGAGTTGAGGATGCTCCAAACCAAAATGGTGGCGCCCATGATTTTATGCAATTAGGCCCAAAAATGTCAAAAAACAAAATTGTGTCGAAATTTGCTCAATTTTGGTGAGCAAACCCCTTAAGGGTGTTTAGATACAGGCCTAGAAGCTCGGGTCAAAATTCCAAGTCTATAGGTGTCTTTCTCCTTTTTTCTCACTGGGCACCCTCTTTGGGCAGTTTTGAGCTTTTCTTGGTTTTCTTCCTTGTTGTTTGGCATTTTAGCTTTGGTGAAGAAGTCATAGCCCCTTGCCTAGGAGAGGCAGTAAGCACATGCTTTGGAGAGTTCCCTTCATGATCCATGTTTTGTATTTGTTTTCCCTCATCATTGCTTGCTTGAGAGCTGCCTTGTTTTTCTTTGTCACTGCTTTCTTCATGATTGTCATGCTCTTTCCCTTCACTATTTTGTGCTTCATCACCCTCATTCTTATTGCTATGTTGGCTGCCATAATGTTCCTTTTCATCACTGCCTTACTGCCCATCACTTTGCTCTTCATTATCACTGCTATGTTTAGACTCTTTGCCTTGTTCCTCATCATCACTAAAGTCATCTCTTCAGTATTGTGTTTGAGCCAAAAGGCTTTTAAAAAGACATGTTTTTTGTTTGTGTTTTTGGCACCAAAAACCACTTCCCCTCAATCACTATTTTTATCCTTGTTATCCACAACAAGAAAACCCCTTTAAATTTGACAAAATATTCATCCCCTAGCCACTGTTTTTCTTTGATTTAGTAAACAAGGTGTTCTTTGAAACTACTGTCAAGATGACTCCTTAAACTGATTTGAAAGTATTTTACAAAACTCTGTTTTTGCCTCTATCAACTATGTGTAACCTTAGCTGTCTCATAGCACAAAAAGGATTTTCAAATTTTCACATTAACCCTTTTCCTTTTCACTGTTTCAATAAACAACCCTTTTGCAAATAGATCTTCAATAAACTATGATAATTTCACCTTTCAATCCCTGTTTTTCCCTTTAGAGGTTGTGTAGATTTTAACTATTTACAACAAATACCTCTTTCAAACTGATAGCAAGCCCTTAACTTAAAAAATGTTCCCTTGTGATGACCCTAGCAATCAAGTTCTCTTGGAAGAAGGTTAGTTAGCTTGTCCACAGTAATATCTTCTTTTATTAGTGATTAAAACAACTCTATTTTCTTTCCGGGAAACTGTGTTATCTCTAGCTGGCAAACAAGTCTTTCTTGATGGAAATGAGGCTATTGAAACTCCCTTTAAAAAATGTTAATGAACCCTTTTTACTCGCCACTGTTTTCCTTTAAAATCTGATGTCTAACCTTCTCTTAAATCAAACATATGACCAGAGATATGAATACCTTCAAAACATGTCTTTTTGCTGCATTGGGAGATGAACTTGTTGTGTGAAAACTGAATTTGGCATCTTTGGAGACTTTGGAAAGTTTGACACAAACGTGGTTGACAGTGGCCCGGGTGCCTGGGCAGTGGGCCGTTCAGGGGCAAACCGTGCGAGGTAAAAAACAGAGTTTAGGAATAGTTTTTTACAACTTCAAAGATTGAACTCGGAAAATGAGTGTATGGGGAGCATTTGGCACTTGAAATGGAAAATTTTCATGCTTGGAGGGCTTTTAAAATGACAAAAAATGGTCAGGCCCTACCGTTCAGGAGCAATCAGCGTTCAGGGGCAACACTGGGCCGAGCTAAAAACCAAATTTCAGAGTTGGGTTTTTCCAAATTCAAAGTAGACAGTAGGAGTTGAGCATAGCAAGGATGTTTGGCGCTTGAGAGGGACTGTTTTCATGCTTCAAGTGCTTTGGAAAAAGTAAAAAATGCATGGGCCATTGCCATTCAGCAGCAACTTTGGGCGCCGGGCCATTCAGGAGTGTCCTGGGCAATTCTAAAAATGGAGGTTTAGAGGTGGATTTTGCAAGTTCAATGATTGGAAGTGATAACTGAGCATGATGAGGTCATTTAGCACTTGGAAGGAACTATTTTCGTGCTTCGAAGGCCTTGGAAAACACAAAGAAAGAATGGGTCATGTAGTTCAGCAGCAACCATGGGCGCCTAGGCCGCCGGGCCGTTCAGACCTGGCCCGGGCCGATCAAAATTGGGCAGTGTGGAGGTGGAAAAAGGGCGAACCCATGGTTGATGATGTAAATTAAAGGTGTTAAGAATGCATGGCGACGAAAGGGAGGCTTACCAGTGTTTAGATGCTCGGATAAAGAATTTAAGAACTAGGGAGATGGCATTCAGCAGGTCACCGGGCCATTCAGGCATGAACGTGCCGTGTTCAGAAAAAGTTGGGCGCCGGGCACAGGCGTGCCACGCCTATCTACAGGCGTGCCGCGCCCTTCACAAATTTCTTCTGTGTTTAGTTACAGGTGTGCCGCACCAAGTCACAGGTGTGCCAAGTCACAGGCACGCCACACATTACATTAAGCTTGAAAACAACTCAAATTTTTTTTAAATACCTCAACTCTGTGTTTTTTCGCCCGGCTGTAATCCATGCAATCATATTTTGGAAGTGTGATTTTCACCAGCAGCTCTCAGCTCCCTTTCCACAATCATCATTTCTTGAATACAATCCACATAACCACTCAGTTGATGGAGACGCCATGAACTTAACGAAGAGTGTCCCCAATGCCTGGAACAAAGATATTGACACACTGGTATGGTAGCACAATTTTCTCAGCATCTCAGCACGTCCTATTGTGGAACTATCGGGCCTCAAATTGCCAGAAAAATAAATGATTCGATGATGATAACCAATGCAAACGTATCACCCAGAGAACATATTTTGGACTTATATAAGAACAAAGACGCCATGTATACAGCAGTCCATCAGCAACTGCTATTAAATATTCTCTTATAAGATCACTCAGCTCTAAACAGAACCTTGGAATATTACTTGCAATTCGCTGCTCTGGGTTAGTGATTCGGCCATCCACATTGGGTATTTTTTAATATGTCACGTTCTGAAAACAATCCGCATGAATGTGATGTGTCAAAACTTTTATGAAATGCGAGCTCAAGGTTTCTGTTAAAAACTTTGAAATGGATGAAAATGTTGACTAAAGGAGACATAAGATACAATTTTCAGCAATTAGGCGCAAAAATACAGGCATTCGCCTTACAAAGGCAGCCCGAAACAAGAAATCTTGCATCTTTTCCAATCTGTCGCTTAGAGAAATTCACCTTTAGTGATCCATCAATCTTTTAAGGGACCACCGCTCATGACGTGCAACTATTACATACAAATACCATGATTCTGTGACTCGGAGGCTCGTACTCTGTTGCAAACTCATTGCCTGTTTTGAAAACTCCACCTGTGCCTGTATCATGAACGCAATAATTCTATCCATGCTCTTACAAATAGAAAATAATAGAACTCGAGTTGGGTGGCTATAATAGGTAATAATAAGTGAGGTGGACAGCCAAAACTACATTTTAGCTTTTTATAGCAACAGGCAATACTGCAAATACTATGACCCATGAAATGCTAAATATTGGAGCATAGTGGAATGTTGCCAATCAATTATGTGATGTTCCCTTTCTACCCATCTGTGCCAATAGAATCCCTTGATTTTTGTGTGAATTTGGTGAAATAAATAAACCAATCCCTTGAGCTTTCGATTTGCACTTAAAGGAAATATTCATTATCATAGTGCACCACTGAAGGGGCAACAATTTTTCTAGTCTCTTTCCTGTGAGCTTCTGACCACCTTTTGCAGTTAAATTCCCAAAAAATGTTGTACGCAGGTTTTCAACATCCATAAGGTATTTACGATGAAGACTATAAAACAATTCTTCTTCTGTTGCTAATGCTTTTCTCCCATGTCTTTCACGTATATTGTTTAAATCTGTTGGAGTTTGAAAAGTATAACAAGAAATTCTATGTGAAAATAAGGTCTTCAATGTTCGGTCTCCAGCATGTTCTTGTGCATCTATATATCCTTGAAGATATTGCATAGGTGCTTCTGGATCACTTAGAACAATTCACCTTTAGTGATCACCTTTAGTGATCCACTTCAGAAAAGTGTATTTTTCTCAAAAATACTTAAGAAATATATCAGCAGAAAGTCCCTTGTCTTGCGGATAGCTTTTGGATGCCTTCCCGATGTCAAAACGAGGCCCGTGATGGCTCGTTGGAAAGCTCTGGATGTCTAATTTCTCGAAAAACTTGAATTTTTTTAAACTAATGCCTAGAAGCCTATAAAATACTAAACTGAGTGAAAAAACCCAAAAAAAATAGGCCTTGCTGATATGTGGGCAGAGTGTCGAAAAAGTGAGTGTTTTTTGCATCTTTGGGGGACCAAAACAGCTTCAAATGTTATGAAAATTTCTGAGTAGATGCCCCTGAATTTAATGCATCCAATGGTACCACTCTCAAGAGTTGAGGATGCTCCAAACCAAAATGGTGGCGCCCATGATTTTATGCAATTAGGCCCAAAAATGTCAAAAAACAAGATCGTGTCGAAAATCGCTCAATTTTGGTGAGAAAACCCCTTAAGGGTGTTTAGAAATAGGCCTAGAAGCTTGGGCCAAAATTCCAAGTCTAGAGGTGTCTTTCTCCTTTTTTCTCACTGGGCGCCCTCTTTGGGCAGTTTTGAGCTTTTCTTGGTTTTCTTCCTTGTTGTTTGGCATTTTAGCTTTGGTGAAGAAGTCATGGCCCCTTGCCTAGGAGAGGTAGCTAGCACATGCTTTGGAGATTGCCCTTCATGATCCATGTTTTGTATTTTCTTGCCCTCATCAATGCTTGCTTGAGGGCTACCTTTTTTGTCTTTGTCACTGCTTTCTTCATGTTTGTCATGCTCTTTCCCTTCACTGTTTTGTGATTCATCACCCTCATGCTTATTGTTGTGTTGGCTACCATAATGTTCCTTTTCATCACTGCCTTACTGCCCATCACTTTTCTCTTCATTATCACTGCTATGTTTAGACTCTTTGCCTTGTTTCTCATCATCACTAAAGTCATATCTTCATTATTGTGTTTGAGCCAAGAGGCTTTTAACAAGACATGTTTGTGGTTTGTGTTTTTGGAACCAAAAACCACTTCCCCTCAATCACTATTTTTATCCTTTTTATCCACAGCAAGAAAACCCCTTTTAATTTGACAAAATCTTCATTCCCTAGCCATTGTTTTTCTTTGATTTAGTAAACAAGGTGTTCTTTGAAACTATTGTCAAGATGACTCCTTAAACTGATTTTAAAGTCTTTTACAAAACTATGTTTTTGCCTCTATCAACTGTGTGTAACCTTAGCTGTCTCATAGCACAAAAAGGATTTTCAAATTTGCACATCAGCCCTTTTCCTTTTCACTATTTCAATAAACAACCTTTTTGCAAACAGATCTTCAATAAACTATGATGATTTTACCTTTCAATCCTTGTTTTTCCCTTTAGAGACTGTGTAGATTTTAACTATTTACAACAAAGACCTCTTTCAAACTGATAGCGAGCCCTTAACTTAAAAATTGTTCCCTTGTGATGACCCTAGCAATCAAGTTCTCTTGGAAGAAGGTTAGTTAGCTTGTCCACAGTAATATCTTCTTTTATTAGTGATTAAAACAACTTTGTTTTCTTTCCGGGAAACTGTGTTATCTCTAGCTAGAAAACAAGTCTTTCTTGATGGAAATGAGGCTACTAAATCTCCCTTTAAAAAATATTAATGAACCCTTTTTACTCATCACTGTTTTCCTTAAAATCTAATGTATAACCTTCTCTTAAATCAAACATATGACCAGAGATATGAATACCTTCAAAACATGTCTTTTTGCTGCATTGGGAGATGAACTTGTTGTGCGAAAACTGAATTTGGCATCTTTGGAGACTTTGGCAAGTTTTCCACAAACCTGGTTGACAGTGGCCCGAGTGCCTGGGCGGTGGGCCATTCATGGGAAAACTGGGCGGGGTCAAAAACAGAGGTTAGGGACAGTTTTTTACAACTTCAAAGATTGAACTTGGAAAATGAGTGTATGGGGAGCATTTGGCACTTGAAATGGAAAATTTTCATGCTTGGAGGGCTTTGAAAATGACAAAAAATGGTCAGGTCCTGCCGTTCAGGAGCAACTGGCATTCAGGGGCAACACTGGGCTGGGCTAAAAACCAAATTTCAGAGTTGGTTTTTTCCAAATTGAAAGTAGACAGTAGGAGCTGAGCATAGCAAGGACATTTGGCACTTGAGAGGGACTGTTTTCATGCTTCA
This sequence comes from Pinus albicaulis, assembly GCA_034641835.2. Classification (NCBI taxonomy): domain Eukaryota; kingdom Viridiplantae; phylum Streptophyta; class Pinopsida; order Pinales; family Pinaceae; genus Pinus; species Pinus albicaulis. The sequence continues at coordinate 1,450,016,444 of CM076572.1, read as the reverse complement.
AGTGCTTTGGAAAAAGTAAAAAATGCATGGGCCATTTCCGTTCAGTAGCAACTCTGGGCGTCGGGCCGTTCAGGAGTGTCCTGGACAATGCTAAAAATGGAGGTTTAGAGGTGGCGTTTTCAAGTTCAATGATTGGAAGTGATAACTAAGCATGATGAGGTCATTCAGCACTTGGAAGGAATTGTTTTCGTGCTTCGAAGGCCTTGGAAAAAACAAAGAAAGAATGGGTCGTGTCATTCAACAGCAACCATGGGCACCTGGGTCGCTGGGTCGTTCAGACCTGGCTCGGGCCGATCAAACTTGGGCAGTGTGGAGGTGGCAAAAGGGCGAACCCATGGTTGATGATGTAAATTAAAGGTGTTAATAACACATGACGATTAAAGGGAGGCTTACTAGTGGTCAGATGCTCGGATAAAGTGTTTGAGAGCTCAGGCGATGGCGTTCAGTATGTCACCGGGCCGTTCAGGCATGAACGTGCCGCGTTCAGAAAAATTTGGGTGTCGGGCACAAGCGTGCCGTGCCTATCTATAGGCGTGTCACGCCCTTCACAAATTTCTTCTTTGTTTAGTTACAGGCGTGCCGTGCCAAGTCACAGGCACACCGCGCATTACATTAAGCTCGAAAACAACTCAATAAATTTTTAAATACCTCAACTCTGTGTTTTTTCGCCCAGCTGTAATCCATGCAATCATATTTTGGAAGTGTGATTTTCACCAGCAGCTCTCAGCTACCTTGCCACAATCATCATTTCTTGAATATGACCCACATAACCACTCAGTTGATGGAGACGTCGTGAACTTAACGAAGAGTATCCCCAATGCCTGGAACAAAGATATTGACACGCTGGTATGGTAGCGCAATTTGCTCAGCATCTCAGCACGTCCTATTGTGGAACTATTGGGCCTTAAATTGCCAGAAAAAGAAATGATTCGATGATGATAACCAATGCAAACGTATCACCTAGAGAACATAGTTTGGACTTATATAAGAACAAAGATGCCATGTATACAGTAGTCCATCAACAACTGTTGTTAAATATTCTCTTATAAGATCACTCAGCTCTAAATATAACCTTGGAATATTACTTGCAATTCGCTGCTCTGGGTTAGTGATTCGGCCATCCACATTGGGTATTTTGTAATATTTCATGTTCTGAAAACAATCTGCATGAATGTGATGTGTCAAAACTTTTCTAAAATGCGAGCTCAAGGTTTCTAAAATGCGAGCTCAAGGTTTCCAATCTGTCACTTAGAACAGTTCACCTTTAGTGATCCATCAATCTTTTAAGGTACCACCGCTCATGACGTGCAACTATTACATACAAATACCATGATTCTATGACTCGGAGGCTCGTACTTCGTTGCAAACTCGTTGCCTGTTTTGAAAATTCCACCTGTGCTTGTATCATGAATGCAATAATTCTATCCATGCTCTTACAAATAGAAAATAATAGAACTCAATTTGGGTGGCTATAACAGGTAATAATAAGTGAGGTGGACAACCAAAACTACATTTTATCTTTTTATAGCAACAGGCAATATTGCAAATACTATGACCCATGAAATGCTAAATATTGGAGCATAGTGGAATGTTGCCAATCAATTATGTGATGTTCCCTTTCTACCCATCTGTGCCAATAGAATCCCTTGAGTTTTGTGTGAATTTGGTGAAATCAATAAACCAATCCCTTGAGCTTTCGATCTGCACTTAAAGGAAATCTTCATTATCATAGTGCACCAGAAGGGGCAACAATTTTGCCAGTCTCTTTCCTATGAGCTTCTAACCACCTTTTGCAGTTAAATTCCCAAAAACTGTTGTACACAGGTTTTCAACATCCATAAGGTATTTAGGATGAAGACTATAAAACAATTCTTCTTCTGCTGCTAATGCTTTTCTCCCATGTCTTTCACGTAGATTGTTTAAATCTGTTGGAGTTTGAAAAGTATAATAAGAAATTCTATGTGAAAATAAGGTATTCAATGTTCGGTCTCCAGCATGTTCTTGTGCATCTATATATCATTGAAGATATTTCATAGGTGCTTCTGAAGGTTGAAGATCAAAATCAAATCCCTGGACAACCCATGTCAGTGGTGGGAAGTCAAGTGTCTTTAACAGCAGCATAGTGTCCACATCTATTGAAGGGGAACGTTCTTCTTCAAAATCAGCAGAGTGAAGCCAGTTTTGGAGATTGAAGATTTGTGCCTGCTTTGACAAAACAGCTAAGGAGCTCACAGACTGTGCATCACCATGAGAGGAACCATCTGTCTATCTTTATAAAAACCATCCTAGAATTCAGACAGTGTTCCCATTTGTCTTTTCGAAGGTGGCTAGTTCAGTCTTAAAACTTGAATTCATCCTCTATTTTAAAATGCCTAAAGACATAGATGCTTGTATCCACCAAGATTTCGTTCCTTTTTGAAGAAGTGAAAATGTCCTAAACTTCTTACATAGGCACTGTTTGCAAGGGAGATTTACACAGACACCATTTTCAAGGGAGATTTACATAGACACTGTTTGCAGCCCTTTCAAAAGACCTTTCAAAACTATCATGGGGCCTTTCTCTTTATCTCTTGATGAGAATCCTTTGATATGAACATGAAACTTGTTTGAGCATCCTTTTAACTATTTGTATGAGGTGATTTACATGGTGAAAACCTTGGAGAGCTGTCCCTTTGTTCCTCGATGAATTAGGCCTAAAAATAGTGAAATTTCACTCATTTTACCATTTTTGACAGTAGTCTTTTTTTGAAATCTCTGCCATCCTAAAATAAATTCTCTTCATCCTTAAACAATGGTGGGCCCTCTACTTATTTATGAAGGAGGCCTATGTTCGATAACTATCATGTGTCTTCTAAAAACTCTATCTTGTATGGAATGAAAGGAGTGCTGAAACTTTCAGACTTGGATTGTTGTTTATAGAGGAGTCCATTATCATGACAACCTTGCAGCCTTTCAATCAATCATAGGGTAAATTGATTGCTTCATGAAGTAAGGAGGCTTTTTAACAATCTGTCTTTATTTTCTACTCGGTCCTAAATGAAGTCATGCCATGATAATTTCCTGAGGCCTTATGTTTATGATGAAAAGGGGTTAATAACATTTTCCATTACAGCCTTTGAAGTATAATGAAAAACCCCTTGCTTTTGAAGTGATGAGGGTCCTTTCATAGGCATATCCTCTGATTTTTCACCAAGGATATTATCATTTTTATCCTTATTGCAGCTTGTCAACACCATCATGCATTTCTCTATCATCTGGATCTGGTTCTGAAAATTCTTGTTCCAGATCAATGCTTGCATATTTTTTATTAACTCTTGCTCTAGAACAATCATCTGGATCAGCTTCATCTTATTCTAAACTACAATTTCTCAAAAACGCATACACAGCAATAGCTATTTGACTCTTGGATATGATTGTAGGAACCCACACATAATTCTCAAGCGAACACACACTTTTCTCGCTTCTAAATGTAACTATGTTTGGTGTCAATTCAGGACTTCATTCATTCACAAGTTTAACTAATACAAACAAAAGAGGGTTTAATCGAAAACCTTAATTGTAATTCATGGATTAATCACACGAAATCGTCATACACTCAGGTTATATTCAATTGACGATCCACTGACACTTAAATAAACTTAACTTTTTGATGATAGGTGGAGCATGGCTCTGTGTTAAGGATTCAAACACGATATGGTAGTAATATTAATATGATCTTAGAGCGATTATTGAAAACGATGCTACGAAAATCTAATTATAGATTTACGCAATCATGATCATAAACTCATCGAATTCACACAAAAGATAAATGAAATCCCACAACTATTTGCCTACAAACTAACAAAGAGTCTCGATCCCAGATTGTGGTGGGCCCTTGCCAAACCTTGGTAAGCCTAGGAAACTTGCAGTAAAAAGGAAATCTAATGCATTCGAATTAAAAACTCACCATAATTGTATTGATAATGATTTGAATTAACACATGCCCATGTTAAATCACTGAAACAGAGGTCTTTGATTAAAATAAAAAGGTCTACAAGAGCTCGAAGCTTGGTGTTCAACAACTTATAACTCCCTTCCCCTGCATACATGCTAAGCTCTGCCTTTTATAAAATGTTGTTAATGAAAACAGAGATTAATTACATTCTAAACGAGACATAATAGCAAACAAACAAATGTCATTTTAAATTTCTCTATATGACCTTCGAATAGCTTATGGTTGGATTTGTGTTGATTAATGCATTGATAGAGGAGCTGTCTCCATGTATAGCTTATCCAATCGTGGTCCTCCATGTGGATGACCCAAAACCATGGCCAAATTTTCCAAACCATTCACGTTTAGCCTGATTCTGCACTTAAAACCGCACTTAAATTTTTTTTTTAGCCTTCACTCCCTTTTGGTGATGAATTTTGTCGAACGAGTTTTGGATTATATGAAACATGGTATTTTGAGCGCAATGCAAGTATCAGAATTTCGAGATTCTTCACCATTTGGTCACAAACCTCATATTTTAACCTACAACAATCTCATTTCGTACTTAACTCTGCAGTAACTAGTTTAAATACCTTGTGAAGAATTTCGGTGATGGAACTCTTCGGCAAATGAACTTAGTGAAACCATTATTAGTAAATCACGACTAAATCATCTCTAATCATGGAAAAGATAATAAAAATAATGATAATCATCCACAAGGTGTAGGATGTGATTTTGAGATAAGTGATGGAATTATGATGTGAAATGAGTGTAAAGGTGTCAAAATTTAGGTTATGAATGGCAGTCATATATAGTGGAAAATTGGGCATATTTGAGGCCCAACATCCCCCCATGCCTCAGGTTTTTCATTTCCTCGTGCCAACAAATATATTGCTCATTGACGGATTCTTAACATTGTTTGTAGATATTGGTTCTTGTGGGACAACATTGCTTGGATATTTGAAGGTGTTGTGTCTTATGAAGCAACACTTGCTTGAATACTTGGAGTTGACGGTTCTTGTGATGAAAAAATATTCACATTTAATATGTCACACTAATTTACAGAGAAATACAAATTGAGTACAAGAAATGAATGGATGAGGGGGAGATGATGGATTAAATGAAGTTGTGATGGAGATGGTGAATGGGTGGTTTCATACTCTATCATCGTAAGGGAAATTTCTACAGGTTGTTTCCTTTATCATTTCATGGAAATAATAAATTCATCCTGTTAATAGAATTCTTGGATAAGACACTATATAGATTGCTTTTATTAATACACCATAAGGTTTTTTTCTTTTACGTGGTCTTATTATCAGAGTTTATGCATAATGAATGGAAGGAAATAGAAGGATAATGTTTTATCAAGGATGAAATGCGTGGAATGAGAAGTGGTGAATCATTAAGCTTCTTTAACCTTCTAATGAATTAGAGAATCATAAGCCAAATTTACCTCAAGTTTTACCTTTATCGTTGATGTGCCCGATGTTGCAAGATGAAGTGGAGGATGGAATGGCTAGAGATGATGTGACTGCTAATCTGATCTGCTGAATAAGGTTGAAGGATGAGCTGAAGAGCCGAAGGATGAACCGAAGGTCCACTTCTCCCCCATGCTTGAGGAGTTGTATGTCTCCAAAAAACTGAGCAAAGATGATTGCTGCCATAAATGATAATGGAAATGCTAATACAAAAATCCGAACTGCTGCAAATTTGTGTCCAAATCTCAAAATCATATAGTCTTCAACCGCTACAAACTCGTGCAATATTTCATATGTGAATAAATGGTGTCAATGTCGAACATAAGCAAGAATCATTGGATTATTGACCATTGAGGATATCGTTAACCAATGCTAGATATCCCACCTTTGATGTCAATGGAAATCAAGGCACCAGGTACATTCTACTAGCCATGAATGCATTTTTTAGAGTCAAATGGACTGTAGAATTCATCCTCTAAGAAACATTGATGTATTTCCTTAGTAAATGACAAGGATACCTACCATTAGGCATGTTTTATCCTAGGTACCTTATCTAACACTAACCTTGGTCCGAGATAATCTGTTGATGTCAATCGGACAAGGCTCATTGGCAGGTGGGCCTTAAGGAATCCCACATCAACCAACTCGAGTATAACCATAATGAATTTAAAGATACATGATTTGAAGAACTCATACAAATTTGCAAACTTTATTGGGAACTTTTCCCGCCAGTAACCCGGTTTTCAAGCAAAGTCCCTGTCCAATTGTGCCATTCAAGATGGTTTTCACAAAAGGACTTATTTTTCTCTTTACTATTTCATTTATTTATTTAAAATAATAAATTTCCTACTACACTGAAGAGAAGATGTCCTCCTTCAAGTGAAATATAAATTCCAATGAAGCCATGTGCGGATCAAGTACAAGGATAAATTAATGCTTAGATTTAACATATAAAATTTGGAAGGTATATGAGCATGAAGAATTAGCAGCTTTGAAAGATGTGATACCAAGAGTATTTGAAGATGAGAGTCATACTTTGACTAGATGTGATCTAGAACCAATGCTCGATGTAATCCTGGTGGTATTGGCTCATTTATTATTTTGGGCCACTCTGAAAGTCCTCCTCGGTCGTGCCAGGAAAAATTGGATAATTGGTCTCTGGAATGCATATAAGGCTTGTTGTTGGGCATGGTGAATGTTCTTTGATCTCATGTTCAACTGGATGCTCCCCATTGGATTTGGTAGATGATTCATCGGTCTCCTTGGTAGATAGGTAGGAGGAATCAAGGGAGACTTCCAAATATTTTTGTGGTTTTGGAGAGATATATAATTTTTTCAATGTAGTCAGGATGAGCTCTTCCTGAGAGGAAGATACCCCAGCTACTGCTAGGATTTGAGAAAGGGTTTCAAGGGACATTCTTCAAGCTCTCAATCATTCTTAAATTTCTCCTGTTGGTTGATGATCCCTGTCTCGCAACATTGATTAGTACAAAGGGTTCTTACAACACCCCAAAAATGTTTTGTCTTTAAAGAGATTTGAAAATTTAACCTAAATGCATTAAAACTGATAATTGCAATAAAACTCACCAAACTTGCTTACTCGGACAAACAAAATTTGGAGCAACCACACCATAGTGGATGTGTGGCTCTTCACTCACATCTTATCCTACACTCTACGCCCTTTTATTGCCCTACAAATAAGATCACACAAAAAACTTGTGAAAGGAAATAGGTTCTAATCCCTTTAGCACCTCCTCGAAAATGACGCTAAAAATGTTGGGGAAATATATTTCTATTATTTCCAACATTAAATTATCAATCCGGGATTCTTAAGATTCGAGGCACAAGCACATGTATCGTAGGATTAGAGAATCTAACCTAAATTATGGTATAAAATCAATTTAATTCCTAAGTACATAATCGTTGTTTCTATGAAAGAACACACTGGTTACTCACTGTTAAAGAACACACCATTCATTTGTTGGAAGGAAACTCTAATCTACCACTCATTTTTTGAAAATAACACTCATCTAAGGAGTTAAAAGAATCTCATTGCGACCTGTAAAAATATTTCAATTTAAGGCTCCTAATCTAGATGAAACACGAAATCATAATGAAAGGAAAACAAAACCAAATGAATTTTAACTAATTCTTCTGCTATGAAATTAAATTCACACCTAAAGCTATTCTACATTATGAAAAACAAAAAACTTAAACGCCAAGTATGAACACTCTCTGCGCTTATAAACAAAATCAAATTACTACTATGAAGTCAACTTTTGTACTTAAAATGGAATTTAAACTCTTCTTCACTAATTCAAATCAAAACATTAAACTTGCAGGGTCAAATTTACACTATCACTAAGTCAATTACCCTATGCTATCAAATTGAATTTACTCTATTCTTGAATGGAAACAAACCAAAGCAAGTCACACTAATTTTAATAATGTACTCAACTTAATTCAGTTAACCCAAATCAAACTGGAAACAAAGAAAATATTACTGTTAACTAACATCACACTAAATATTTGAGTAAAATCGAAATTCTTGATATGAATTACACACCATAGCTAAAATATATTAATGTTGGAATGGAATCTTATTGTATACAGAGAAATTTCACTGCTTAATTCAATGTTGAGAAACTAGAAATGAGAACTAGGATCACACGAAAGTTTTTTTAGTGAAACTAACTTGTAGAATTCAATCACATTTTCCTTCAAAGAATTTCAATTTTAAAAGAATCCACACATCCTATATAACTCTGCTTTGATCCTAATTACCTACTGCTAGAAAATGAAAGGGAAATGAAATTGTTATGCTAACTAAATACACTCTTTTCAACTGAAAGTTTCCGACTCTAAATCAATGTTTCATACTTATTCTAAAATACAGTTGCGTAAAAACGCATACAAAATAGTAGCTATTTGACTCTTGGATATGATTTTAGCAACCCACACATAATTCACAAGGCAACACACAATATGTTCTCACTTTCGAATGTAACTATGATCGATGCCAATTCAGAACTTCATTTATTCACAAGTTTAACTAATACAAACAAAAGAGGTTTTACTTGAAAACCTTAAATGAAATTCATGGATTAATCACATGAAATCGTCATACACTCAGGTTATGTTCAATTTATGATCTACTGGTACTTAAATAAACTTAAAGTTCTGATGGGAGGCAGAGCATAACTCTGTGTTAAGGATTCGAACATGATCTGGTAGTAATATTAGTATGATCTCAGAGTGATTAATGAACACGATGCTATGAAAATCAAATTATAGATTTACGCAATTACAATCATAAACTCATCGAATTCACACAGAAGATAAATGAAATCCCACAACTATATGCCTACTCTTGATCAATGGTATCATTGATTTCAACCCAAGCAGCACCAAGGGCTACCCCAATATTTCATGGGAATTTTGACCTACCAAATTAATATATTCTGGTTCAATAATGTTGTTGATGGTTTCTACTTGTTAAGATGTTTCCGTTGATATATGGTACGCCACATAATTCTTCACGGTTTGAGAGATATTCATGTTTGAAGTTTGTAACCCTAGTTAGTGGGCTAAAACCCCATGGGGTTGTGGCATGGGTCATTGAAAATTCATAATTAATATTTTTTAAGCTCCTAAAAACCCTCCCACGTTCACTTGTTGAAGCCCCTCTCAACCTAAGCATTTATATAAATTGTGATCCGCATATCCTCCTTATGTAGGGATTTCGCCCTCTGAAACAGTTCATTGTGGAATGCTTGCTCTAACTTTTTTTCTACGAAGTTTCAGAAGCTACAATTTTTATGAGGTGAAGCCGAAATCCTAAGGAAGCTCCTGTAAAACTTTTAGATCAAAGTGCACAATATTTTACGATATCTGATATGTGGAAGTCAGTGTTTTTGCAGGCTCCTGAAATTCATCTCAAAGAAGTGACCTTGGGAAAATTGTCATAACTCTCTCTCTGAGTATCGGATTTGACTTCTGTAAAAAGTGGTAGATAGTGCACAGACTTTATTTTTTTCACTATCAATTTCAGAGCCGAATGAAGAAAAAGTGACACGCAACACGCCGTACAATTTCGCTCTACTGAAACAGTCCATAATTAGGGCATTGTGAGAGATTGGGCATAACTCTCCCTTGAAGAATCCAAATTGGGTCAGACCTGTGGCATTGGAAATAAGAATCAGATGAATACTACAGGACCAAAAATCACATATTGGGGATCTGAAATAATAGAGATACACCAGATTCAATATCAATCTCCTAGAAGGAAAGATCATGTGTTGTCAAGGGTTGCAAAGGACTAGACTTTCTAGGGCAGCAAAGCAAAGCAAGGTGCAGCAGAGGGTAGCATGACAAGAGATGCAACCAAGGTGCAAAACAGCAGCAAGAAGTTCATCACATGAATTATTCAAGTGGGTAGCACTGCATACAGTCACTGTAAAGGTATCATTGTACTAAGTCATTGTAAATACATTATTGTAAAAATTGTACTAGTGTCTATCTGCAAAGAGTTGAAGAGGCAGTGTTGGGAGGTCTAGGATCATCATTAGGTGGTTGTGTCATATTTGGGGTTATGGTCTAGTGTGTCTTCTTCTTCTACATCATTTTATATCATTGTAAAGTGGACCATTTTCCCTAGTACGAGAGTCCATTCTTCTTTTATTCTTCTACGAGGTGGTAGGGTGGTGCTAGGGTGAGTTGTAGCTCATTGGGTGTTGGGGCATTCGTTCAGTTGACTACTGAAGAATCTCGGGTGTTGGAGCATCCATCCAATGGGAGCTGGAGAAGAATGCTTTTCTAGATTCTAGGAAGTTGGAGCTTTATTTTCAATTGGAGTTGAATATTAAAGAATTATTAGAAAAGCATTAGGTGGTTTTTGTCCCAGAGTGGGTTTCCACCTTAAAAAATGTGTGCATTTGTGTTGTAATATTCCCAAAATTTAGACCTCATCTAAATGGAATATTATAGTTGATTTTATCTTTAGATAAATGAATAAATGGGTAGGGAGGGCCATTTATAGGAAGAATAACATTCCTCATGTGAAAAGAGGAAGAATAAGCAGCTAGAAGGAGAACATGTATGTGTGAGCAAGGAGGATATCATGTTGATTCAGTCATATTTGACCAAATCAACATATGTTGTCTAGATATAATGCATCTCCTTGATGAACTGTGCAGATTTGGTGGAGGACAACTTCCATGAGCTTGGATGCAAATGTGGATGGGACCCAATGAGAAGAGGTTCACTTCCTATATATGGAGAGGATGGAAGCCTTTGCCATTCATGTTATGTTATATTATTATTTGGTCTGTTTAGAATTTTGGCTTCCTCTTGTTGTTTAGCAGGGTTGTAGTGCTGTTGAGCACAGGGTGTTCCAGAGCGAGAATCCCACCTCTTCCCTTGAGAGGCCTCTTGGGAGAGTATTGTACTGATTTGTTCCACATCTAGACTTGAGGCCAAGTAGCAATATTTAGTCACAACATTATTTCTATAGTAGTGTAACGTTGTGTTGCAGGGTGTTGTAGTGGAAGATTGATCATTCCACTCCCGGGTATGTTTCTTGGTAGAGGGTGCCTTCCTTCTCTTGAGAGAACAGCAAAGGAGATTTCTGAGCTTATTTCATATCTTGGCAATATGAAAAAGCACCTATGCTCTCCTACAACGTATTCCCTTACAGGAACTGTGTCCTTTTCCAGAGATTTGCTGCAGCAAGGTTTTAGGCCTTGTTTCTGATCTAGTTTCCTAGGGAAAGGGCCAACCCTTCTCCCAGAAAGCTAGAACAAGGGATTATTATCCCTCTTATACATTATTCAGCCATGTACATGTAATTTTGCAGTGAACTGCATTATTTCTGAGCTGAATAAATCAGATTTTCTCTTTTTGTACATGTGTCTCAAGAAACCCTTGCCAGGTTATCTCTATAATGTAATAAGGAGGCTAGATCTCTATTTTCCTAGCATATTGTGCCATAAATATCCATATCTATGTTTTTATATTGTAATTTTTCAGAAACCCTCATGAAATAATATTGAACATGCTTCAGTATTTTTTGCATAATCAAAGTCATGGGATTTGGGTGTTTCTAAGCCATTGTGAGACCGGGAGACCTGTTTAACATATCAAAATGGATTTATTTTTTATCCCATTTTATATGTAAGGTCCTTAGTCTATATTCTAAAGGATAAAACCATTATTTCCCCTGTTTATAACATATTTACCTGGAAATAACGTTTTGCGGGTCTATTTTGCTACTTTTCCCCACTAGGAGACAATGTATAAAGGCATACTTTTGCTGATATGTTCATAATCTGATGGAAGGGTTTTCAAGACACATTTCATTTGATAATTTTCTGTAGTACTTCATTGGTGCTCAAATATTTTTGTCGCTCCACATTTGGAATATCTTAAGATATTCCCAATAGTGTATATTTTCCCTATTTTGGGATACTACATGTGTTCCTTTTTTTCAATGCTATCATTGTACAAAAACTGATAATAATTTAAGATTAAATAATGCTCTAATTGAAAGGAATATCTATTCACCCCCCCTCTCAGTATTTCCAACAATTGGTATCAGAGCTTGGTTCCTTCAATAGTAGTTTAACAACTGGAAGGAGGTCATGGAGCATACCAAGAATGGTGTACCTTTGTTCAATGAAAATAATTATGCACTCTGGAAAGGAAGAATGGAGGTCTATCTCTTGGTGCAAGGTTACAAAGTATGGGACACTGTTCAAAATGGATTTACATCAACCGTGGATGAACAAGGTAAGAAGAATTTGGTAAATGATGCAAAAGCAAAGAATATTATTATCGGTGGACTTATTGAATCTAATTCATAAGGTGTTGGGTTGTAAAACCACCAAAAATGTATGGGACAAGCTTGAGAATATATATGTAGGTGACTCAAATGTCAAAGAAGCAAAGCTTCAAATCTATAAAGAAAAATTTGAGCAACTCAAAATGAAAGAAGATTGCAACATTGCTGCATACTTCCTATACGTTGATGAAATAACCAATACTCTAGAAGGATTGGGAGAGCCAGTTGACGAGAATACTATTATACGAAAGATTCTTAGAACGTTACCAGGGAGATTCAACCCAAAGGTATCAATCTTAGAATACAGTGCAAATCTGGACAAACTCAGCAAAGAGGAATTACATGGAGTTCTCATAGCATATGAAATGAGACTTGATGAATAAGAGGGTACTTCACATCTAGAAACTGTGTTCGTTGCATCTAATAAAATCAATAAGGACAAACAACCTTCGATTGAAAATACATGCACCTGCAAGTGTGAAGAAAAGGGAGATGATGGAGAAGGTATTTCAGATGAAGAATATGCTTACTTTATGAGAAAACTAAAAATTGGTAAGGGAAAATTCCAAGGTAAACTTCCATTGATATGTTTCGGCTGTGGTGAGGTTGGGCATTTCATAGCAAAATGTCTGAACAAAAGTGATGGCAACTCAAAAGGAAAGAAAGGCTTTAATAAATTCAACAAGCAAGAAAAAATGGAAGGATCCAAAAGGAACTTTCTATCTAAAGAAGATAGTTCATCATCCGATGAAGACAGTAATAGCTTAGAAGAAGCCAATGGGAGAGTATTTTTTATAGCCAAGCACAATAAACAAGAGGTATCAAACAATGAAGAAGAAGGGTTGACCATAGAAGAATTTTCTAAGGAGGAAATCAGGCTTATAAAATAGCTCAAGGCTGAGAAAATCCATTCCAATACTCTTGAAGAACAAGTTTAAGGTCTCAAAATTGAATTTAAAGAACACAAATGTATTGAAGAGTCACTTCAAAAGAAGTTGGAAGAAAGAAACCAAGAAAGGGAAGCATTAGAAGCCGAAGTATTCTCACTGCATAAGGAAGTGAAGAAGGGAAAAACGGTCCAAAACTATGCCAACAGCTCAAGGGCATTGGAATAAATCATCAATAATCAACGATCTTACAACGATAGAACTGGCCTCAGTTACAAAGAATAAGAAGCATGACCTTCTACAACAAAATACAATGAACCTATGAGATCTAACATGCATGTAGACTTCATTGGACAAGATTCGCAAGAACATCCTTGGAAGACAATTCCTAGATGAAGATTTCCATCCAGGTACCAACATATTTTTTATGGCGATTGTTATTCATGTGGAAAATTTGGTCATAAAGCTATAGAATGTCGCACATACCCTAAGATCCAATAAAAATATAGGAGATCCTTCAAATATGAACCTCCCAGGGCTCAACGAAACATCAATAGATTTGAAAATTTAATAAATAATATGGAATGTTACAAATGTCAGAACTTTGGACACATAGCTAGAGACTGCAGACTTGAAAATCCTCCAGAAGAATCTTTGAAGCCACAGAATGAATGAACATGGAAGGAGAAGAAGACTGATAATTTTGCTCTCACTCTCAAGGCTCAAAACAAAAAATATGTGTGGTATGTTGACAACGGTTTCTCAACGCATATAACTCGAGATAGAAGGAAATTTGTATCTCTGAAAGAGAAGAAGGATGGAACCGCATCCTTTGTAAATGATGGATCTTCAAATGTTATAGGATCAGGTACCGTCACTCTCGGAAGCAAAGATGTTATAGCCAAGACTGTTCTATTGGTTGAAAACATGAATCACAATATGCTAAGTGTTGGACAAATGTGTGATCAAGGACACACAATGATATTCAACTCCACAAAATGTGAAATCAGGAAAGGAAGGTATGGTAAAATTGTGGCTACAACAAGTCGAGCTCCAAACGACATATATGTTCTAGATGAAGCAACTAAAGCATGTCTACTAGTTAAAGAAGATGAAAGCCGGTTATGGCACAAACAAATGGGTCACATAAACTTTGACAATCTTGTCAGGATAAGAAAAAAGGAAGCAGTACGAGAAATGCCGAAAATCTCAAAACCTTCCAACACACTATGTGAGGCCTGTCGGCACAGAAAGCAAACAAAAGTCAAATTTAAAACAAAAGAACACTTTGCATCACATCCATTGGAATTGATACATATTGATCTATGTGTTTCTATGAGAACAAAAGGCTTATATGGAGAATTATATTTCATGTTAATGATAGATGATTATACCAGGATGACATCCGTCAGTTTCCTAAAGAAAAAATATGAAGCATTTGAGTTATTTAAGATCTACAAGGAGTTGGTCGAAAATGAGACTGATTTGAAAATAAAGTTTCTAAGATCAGATAATGGCAGAGAATTCACTTCCAAATTATTTCAGCAATACTGTGACGAAAATGGAATAAAAAGAAAATTTTCAACAGCACAAACACCTTAGCAAAATGGAGTTGCTGAAAGAAAAAACAGAATCGTATAGGAAATGGGTAGAACAATGCTGAAGGACTCAAAATTGGATGAAAAATTTTGGGTTCAATCAATTGATATGACAGTCTTCATTATCAACATAAATCTTCTCAGAAATAATTGCAACAAGACCCCATATGAATTATGGAAAGTAAAACCAACTAATGTAAAATATTTTAGAATCTTCAAAAGGAAATGCTATATCAAAAGAGAAGATAAAAAATTGGGTAATTTTGAATCACGTGTGGATGAAGGTATCTTTGTTGGTTACTCATGCAAAATAAAGGCCTATAAATGCTATAATCTAATACAAAAACAGATAGTGGAGAGAACGAATGTTACATTTGACGAAGATGGTGTTCTAATGAATAATGATGAGGATCTAGAATCTTTGAAACTTGAGACAGAGGCTGAAAAAGACACAAATAAAATTCTAGAACAAGAAGAAACTATCAACCAAGAAGAAGTAAATAATGATCATCAAGATATACCTAAACAACAAAAAGAAGCTCCTCCAAAGAGAACAAAAGAATGGATTCAAAATAACCATCCATCAAATCAAATCATTGGTGACATAAATGAAGGTCGACAACTTCATTCGTCACAACAAGCTCACATTGCTTTTCTAGCAACCTTTGAGCCTAGTGGTTTTGAGGAAGCCAGCCATAATGAACATTGGGTAGCAGCTATGAATGAAGAATTGGATCAAATCGAGAAGAATAACACTTGGGAATTAGTTCCACGACAAAAAGATAAAAATTTCACTGGGACTAAATGGGTGTTCAGGAACAAGTTGAATGAAGATGGACAGGTTACTAGAAACAAAGCAAGATTGGTTTTCAAATGCTATGCACAAGTGGAAGGAATTTACTTCAACAAAACATTTGCACCAGTTGCCAGAATGGAAGCCATCTGAATGTTTCTCGCCTATGCATGTTCAAGAAAAATCAAAGTCTACCAAATGGATGTTAAGTCAACATTTCTGAATGGAGAATTAGAAGAATAAGTTTACATTGAACAACCTAAAGGTTTTCTACTACCAGAAAAAGAAGACTATGTTTGTAGGTTAGAGAAGGCTCTATATGGTCTCCAGCAGGCTCCCATAGCATGGTATGCTCGTATTGATGGATATCTACGTCAAAAAGGGTTCAAGAAAGGTATTGTTGATAGAAATATTTATGTACAAATAGTTAAAGATAATTTAACAATCGTTGAGGTATATGTGGATGATATAATATTTGGTAGCAATGATGATCAACTAGGTAAGAAATTTTCTACAAATATGCAAAGTGAGTTCGAGATGTATTTACTTGGTGAGCTGACATACTTCTTAGGGCTTCAAATATCTCAGTAATAGAAAGGAATATTTATATGTCAAGCCAATTACATCAAGGAAATGCTCAAGAAATTCAAAATGGAAGATTTCAAACCCGTCCTTACTCTGATGGTAACGGGTTGCAAATTGAGCATAGACGACTCATCTGAGGATGTGGATCAGAGGTTGTACAGATCTACAATTGGTAGTCTTCTATATGTAATAGCTTCCGGACCAGATGTTATGCAAGCAGTTGGACAAGTAGCAAGATTCCAAGCAGCACCAAAAGAATCACATATTATTGTTGTCAAAAGAATTCTTCGATATCTAAAGGGCACAAAATAATATGGTTTGTGGTATCCCAAGGGTAGCAATCTCATTATTCAAGCCTTTACAGATGCAGATTGCGCAGGAAGCGTTGATGATCATAAGAGTACTAGTGGAGAAGCATTATATCTAGGTGGTTGTCTCGTATCATGGTTGAGAAAAAAGTAAACCTCAATCTCGTTATCTATAGCAGAAGCATAATACATTGTAGCGGCAGCATGTTGTACTCAAGTCCTTTGGATGAAACAAACTTTGCAAGATCTTCAAGTAAAATTCAGTGAGCCTATTCCCATATTCTTTGACAACACCAGTGCCATCATCATCTCCAAGAATTCTATCATGCATTCAAAAACAAAACACATTCCGATCAAATATCATTTTTTTAGAGAACACGTCACTGAAAATAATATCAAACTTGAGTATGTTGGTACAAAAGAACAAATCGCCGATATATTCACTAAACCTTTACCTCGTGAAGCATTTGAATATCTTTGCCAGAAGCTTGGGATTCTCCCAAGTTCTCATTAGATTTTCCTTATTCATAATATAAAGGGGAGTTGAAGTGTGTACGGGTCCGCATGATGGTTGTGTGTTAGGGGGAGTTACCCTTTGCCATTGATGTCAAAGGGGGAGAGAATGTTTTAGGAAGAGGTGTCATGATCGCAGGGGGAGTACTTGTGTTGCCATCAATTCCAAAGGGGGAGATTGTTGATCACCGGTTGTCATTAATGTCAACCCAAGCAGCACTAGGGGTTACCCAAATATTGCATGCGAATTTTGAACTACTAAATTAATATATTATAGGTCAAGAATTATTTTTATGGTTTCTACTTGTCGAAATGTTTCCATTGATATATGGCACGCCACGTAATTCTTCACGGTTTGAGAGATATTCATGTTTGAAGTTTGTACCCCCAGTTAGTGGGCTAAAACCCCATGGGCTTGTGACATGGGTCATTGAAAAGTCATAATTAATATTTGTTAATCTCCTAAAATCCCTCCCATGTTCACTTGTTGAAGCCCCTATAAACCTAAGCATTTATATAAATTGTGATCCTCATATCCTCCTTATGTAGGGATTTCACCATCTGAAACAGGTCATTGTGGAATTTTCACTCTAAATTTTTTTCTACAAAGGTTAAGAAGCTAAAATTTCTTTGAGGCTAAGCTTAAATCGTGAGGAAGCTCTTGTAAAAATTTTAGATCAAGGTGTGCAATATTTTAGGAGATATGATATGTGGAAGTGAGTGTTTTTGCAGGCTCCTGAAATTCATCTCAAAGAAGCGACCTTGGGAAAATCATCATAACTCTCTCTCTGAGTATCGGATTGGAATTCTGTAAAAAGTGGTAGATAGTGCATGGGCTGTAGTGTTTTCTCTATCAATTTTAGAGCCGAATGAAGAAAAAGTGACACGTGGCATGCCGTACAAGTTCTCTCTACTGAAACAATATATAATTACGACATTGTGAGAGATTGGGCATAACTCTCTCTTGAAAAATCCAAATTGGGTCAGACCTATGGCATTGGAAAGAAGACTAAGATGAATAACACAAGGAAAAAAATTACATATTGGGGATCTGAAATAACAGAGATACACCATATTCAATATCGAGCTCCTAGAAGGCAAGATCATGTGTTGTCAAGGGCTACAAAGGACCAGACTTTCTAGGGCAGCAAATGTTGTGTAACCAGCTCCAAAAAGAGAAGAAAAGAGATATCAACACCTTAGAAATGAGCCACTTCGAGGGGGCAACCTCCAATACATTACATAAATGAACAATTCTTGGATGATACAATTTACAAAACCTCCTATCTATATATAGGAGTCCATGGGGCCATAATGTAATCCTAGTGGGCCACAATGTAATCCTAGCCGACCTAACAATAATAATTTAAAGGCACAATAATAACAAAATGGGGGTTACAAGGGTACAATAATAACAATAAGGGGGTTACACTAACAACAATAAGGGACTATACTAGTAATATAGGGACCTAACATGCCCCTCTCCTTCACAAAAGTGTTTTCCTCAACGCTTGAGTAGCTCTGGGTGCTTCTGTATAAAATTCTCATCCTCCCATGTAGAATCTTCAGTGGGTAAGTTCTTCCACTTGATGAGATACTCTGAAATTGATCGATTCTGTAGTTGTCGAGTTCTTGTTTCCATGACTGCTTCAGGTTCCAATATGATTTTCCCTTCCTCATCAAGTTCTGGCAATACTGTTTGAACTGGAAGATTTTCACCTATAACCTTCTTTAAGCATGAAACATGGAAAACTGGATGTACTCGCGAAGAAGAAGGAAGCTCCAATTTGTATGCCATAGTACCAATCTTTTGCAACACCTTGTAAGGACCATAGTACTTTGGCGATAATTCATTATCCTTCTTAGCTTGCTTGAGGGACATTTGTTTGTATGGTTGTAGCCGTAAAAATACCCAATCTCCTACATCAAAACTTCTCTCACTGCGATGTTGATCTGCCTGTTGTTTCATTCGATTTTGTGCCAAATTTAGGTTATCCTTTAAGAGTTGGAGAACTTCTTGCTGATGATCGATGTGATCTTCGACTACTTGAACCTTCACATTTTCCCTTAAAGATGATGTGATGGATGGTGGATGATATCCATAAAGTGCCATAAATGGGGTCATTTTTGCTGCAGTATGGAAGGAAGTGTTATACCACCATTCAGCGAGAGGTAACCACTTGACCCATTGTGTTTGTTTATCGGATACAAAACAACGAAGATATCCTTCCAAACATTTATTTACTATCTCAGTTTGACCATCAGATTGAGGATGATAAGATGAGCTATGAGCTAATTGAGTACCCAAACAAGAAAATAACTCCGTCCAAAAATTTCCAGTAAAAATGGGATCTTTGTCGCTCACAATAACTCTTGGGCTTCCATGTAGCTTTTGAATTCTATCCATAAATGTACTAGCAACTGTACTTGCTTTAAATGGATGAGATAATGCACAAAAGTGTGCATGCTTGGTAAGTCTATCAACTACCACCATGATGACACTCTTTCCTTCGGACTTAGGTAAACCTATGATAAAATCCATTGAAATCTCCTCCCAACGTTGACTTGGAATGGATAAAGGTTGTAGAAGTCCCGGGGTCTTAATTGTTTCCACTTTATTCTGCTGGCAAACCAAACATTCTGCCACAAACTTTTGAATATCGGATTTAAGGCCATCCCAAAAAAATTCTTTCTTCACCCTGTGGTAAGTTTTTAAAAATCCTGAGTGTCCTCCTAAAGGAGAAGTGTGCAATTCCAGAAGAATATTTTGTTTCAGTTGGGAATTCTTACAAAGATATAAGCGATCTTTGTACCATAAGGAATCATTTTCCAACTAAATGTATCAGATGTACTAGGATCTTGCTGCAAATTTTGAATGAGTGTCCATACATCTTTGTCCTTCTTCCATTCATCTCTTGCTTCGGTTATCAATCTGGTTGGATAATAGAAATGGCACAAAGCAATGCTTCCACCTCTTCATTCTTTCTTGAGAGTGCATCTGCAACAACATTAAGCTTTCCTTTTTTGTAGATTATTTCAAAGTCATAACCCAACATCTTTGTGACCCATTTTTGCTGCTCTTCTGAAGATAGTCTTTGTTCCAAAGAGTGTTTAAGACTATCATGATCATTTTTTACCTTGAAGTGTCTTCCCATTAGGTAAGTTCGCCATTTCTTTAGTGCATGCAGTATTGCTAACATTTCCTTCTCATAAATAGGTTTCTTTAAATAATTTCCTTTGATTGGACGACTTTCAAAAGCAATGGGTCTTCCTTCCTACATTAAAACAGCACCAATTCCATTTCCTGAGGCATCACATTCCACAATAAAGGTTTTTGTGAAGTCTGGCGTAGCTAAGACAGGTGCTAGGCACATTGCCTCTTTAAGATGTTCAAAGGCCTTAGTTGCTTTAGGA
Organism: Pinus albicaulis; assembly: GCA_034641835.2. NCBI lineage: Eukaryota > Viridiplantae > Streptophyta > Pinopsida > Pinales > Pinaceae > Pinus > Pinus albicaulis. Next base: position 1,449,996,060 of record CM076572.1, on the reverse strand, counting down.
GTCCATGAAAATGCATCTTTCTTCAATAATGTTGTTAGAGGTGCTGCTATTCTCCCATAATTCTTAACAAACTTGCGATAATACCCTGTTAACTCGAGAAATCCTCGCAACTGATTTATGGTCGTGGGGACTTTCCATTCCTTAATGGCTTTAATTTTTTTAAGGTCTACTTTAACACCCTCGTGAGATATAATATGACCCAAATATTCCACCTCTTGTACTCCAAAGAAACATTTGGATGTTTTTGCATATAATTGTTTCTCCTGCAATAGTTTGAGCACCCTGTCAACATGTTCAACATGATCCTTCCAAGACCTACTGTAGATTAGTATATCATCAAAAATACTAGCACAAATTTTCTAAGGAAGGGTTTGAAAATGGAATTCATCAACCCTTGAAATGTAGAAGGTGCATTGGTAAGGCCAAAAGGCATGACCAAAAATTCATAATGACCTTCATGAGTTCAAATGCTCTTTTTGGAATATCTTCGGTCTTCATTCTAATTTGATGATATCCTGAACGAAGATCCAACTTGGTAAAATAAATTGCTCCATGTAATTCATCCAATAATTCATCAATCACAGGAATGGGAAATTTATCTTTAATGGTGAGCTTATTGAGCTCCCTATAATCCAGACACATTCGCCATGATCCATCCTTCTTGTGTACCAATACTACGGGAGTAGAGAAAGAACTTTGACTAGGTTGAATTATACCCGCCTCTAACATTTCTGCAATCATACGTTCAATTTCGCTCTTTTGGAAGTAAGGATATCTATAAGGCCTGATGTTTGGAGGAACACTTCCTGGAATCAAATGAATCACATGATCATGATCACGAATAGGTGGGAGTCCTTTGGGAGTTTCAAACACCTTGGAATGATTGTCCAAGACTTGTTGGAGATCTGCAGAAATAGATGATTTTGATGTTGGAACTTCTAGTGAGCATAATTGTGCAATTACGCCTCGCTGTTATTTCTTTAGAATCTTTGTCATGACATTAGAGCTTATTATCCTTCCTGGCTTCCCCGTAATACCCCGTAATTCGACTTCCTTTCCTTCTGAAAAAAATTTCAAGAAAAGTTCTTGAAAATTAAAAGCTACCGTCCCCAAAGATTGTAACCATTGTACTCCTAGTACAACATCGACACCTCCCATAGGAATGGCAAGCATTGGACTAGTCAATACATATTCCCCCATGGTTAGCTTGATATTATGGCATTTTCCAGAGCAATTTATAGTTCCTCCATTTCCAACCATCACTTGACATTCTGGTGCTGGGTATAGGAAACAATTTAATTCCTTGGCTACCTTATAATGAATAAAATTATGGGTGCTACCTGAATCAATCAACACTATTGCCCTTTTCTTCTTTATATGTCCTTCTATCTTGAGAGTTTGAGGAGTGGTAATTCCTGCCAGTGCATTACACGATATGGTCGGATTCATTTCTTCCTCTTCTAGGGGTGGTTTCTGGTGTATATCCTCTTCTTGTTCATTTTCTTCTTCTTCTTCACAATCTATGTAAAATAATTTCTTCTCAGCACACTTATGACCTTTAGTGTATTTGCTATCACAACTATAGCAAAGCCCTTTTGCTCTTTTTTCTTCCAATTGTTGTGGTTTCAACCTTGTAGGTTGTGGAAATCTAGGCGTAGCAACACTTCCTTCTTTATAGAATTGAGTAATAGGCTTCCTTGTCGCCATAATTTTACATTCAACTTTCTTGCCAACCTGAATGCCTTCTCCAATGAATCGGGTTCCAAAACACGAACTTCATGTTGGATGTTATCCTTTAAAGTGCCTATGAAGAGATCAATCCTCTGTTCCTATGGAATATTAGTTACCCTTATATTCAATTTTTGGAAGTCCTCAATGTGCTGCCCCACTAAACCCTTTTGTTTGAGATTTATCAATTGGCTAAAGAAGGTGTTGCTCTTTGTATCCTCATAATGTGCTATCATTTCCTCCGTAAAAATTGAACAAGTGACAATTTTTTTACGGGAGCAAAGCCATCGATACCATACAAATGTATTTTGTTCTAAATGTAAAGTTGCAATGCGTACCTTTTGTGTGTTTTGCACGTTATGGAGATCAAAATATTGCTCCATCTGTAGTATCCATGTTACAGGATCCTTTCCATCAAACTTCCTCATATCCATTTTTGGAATATGGTGGTTCTTCCTGCCAACATTAGAGTTTATGAAATCACGATTAACATTGATTTTGTTCTCATCATGAGGTTCTTCTACTATCTTTTCACCATTAGGAAACATTTCTTGTATCAACTTTGTCAAACCTTCGATGTCTGTGTTTAGATCATTCTTCATGTTTTCCATGTTGTATTTCATGTCATCCATCTTAGCTTCCATGCCATCCATCTTAGCTTCCACGCCAGCTTCCATGCCATCCATCTTAGCTTGCATGCCATCCATCTTAGCTTCCACGCCTTTCTTCAAAAATTCCATTTCATTTTTTGTTGCTCTTTGCGAGAGTGAAATTTGTTGCACTTGCTCTTGTAATTTTGATAGATCATGTTGCAATTCTTCATCTTCATGAGTCATAGTAGAGCCTTCTGAAGGCTTAATGGGTGTTGAATTATTTTTACGGGGCATCTTTTAGAATCCAATACTACTATATATTCTACAATATGTCCTTGGAATCAATTCAAATTGATTCTTCAAAGAAGACTTATGCAATTTGGAAAGAAAAATATACACACTTTTTTCTTTCTTTTTAGGAGCTCGATATTGAAATTGGATTATATCTGTGATTGTGGCCCTTCAATATTTGAAATTTAGCACTGATGTAGCCCTCTGAATTCTCTTTTGAATGCCACAGGTCTGACCTTATTTGGATTCTCCAAGACAAAGTTGTGTTCAATCTCCCACAATGACCTAATTCCGGACTGGTTCAGTAGAGCGAACTTGTAGGACTTGCGACGTGTCACTATTTTTTCCTTTGTCTCTGAAATTGATAGCCAAGAAACTACAGTCCGTGTACTTGCAACCAATTTTTACGGAACTCAAATACAATGCCCAGAGAGAGAGTTATTGAAATTTTCCAACGATCACCTCTTTGAGATGAAATTCAGGAGCCTGAAAAATCACTACCTTCCATAGATCATATCTCCAAAACTATTGCGAACCAAGCTCTGAAATTTTTTTATGAATTTCCTCAGATTGTAGTATAAATCATATGAATTTCAGATTCTGAACCTTCGTAGAAAAAGTTATAGCACAAATTCCACGATGACCGTTTAGGTGTTTAGGGCTTGAAAAAAGATCTAACTCATTGCATGATATCTCCTAAAATATCGCGAACCAAGTTCCGAAATTTTCAAAATCTTCCTCAGATTTCAAGCCAGACCCTAAAAATTTCAGCTTCAAACTGAGAAAAATTATAAATGAATCCACGACCCTGTTTGGAGCAGTAAAACCCTAGAATCCAAAGCTCTGATACCAAATGTTGTGAAACCAGCTCCAAAAATAGAAGAAAAGAGATATCAACGCCTTAGAAATAAGCCACTTCGAGGGGGCAACCTCCAATACATTACATGAATGAACAATTCTTGGATGATATAAATTACAAAACCTCCTTTCTATATATAGGAGTCCATAGGGCCACAATGTAATCGTAGTGGGGCCATAATGTAATCCTAGCCGACCTAACAATAATAATTTAAGGGCACAATAATAACAATATGGGGGTTACAAGGGTACAATAATAACAATAAGGGGGTTACACTAACAACAATAAGGGCTATACTAGTAATATAGGGACAAAGAAAGCAAAACAAGGTAGCAGAGGGTAGCATGACAAGAGTCAACCAAGTGTGCATACGTAGTAAGAAGTTCATCACATTGAACATCCATGGGCAGACTCAGATACGCTAATATTGTAAAAGGTATCATTGTAGTAAGTCATTGTAAATACATTTTTAAACCATTTTTTGTTCATCTAACCTGTTACTATTAGATGGACCTAAGTACACCATGTAAGACCAATTTTATCCTAAGTAAAATTTCTTTCACTATGAAAAATAACTTAGTAAAACACCTTTATTAAGTTGTTTATGGTCTAAACAGGAAACCCCATGAGGAAATATTAAATAAATCCACATTTGTTTGATTTTTCTCAAGGAATAATTAGTTAAACAACAGTTTAATTAATATTCCCGGTCATATTTAACCAAAAACAAGAAAATTAATTAGATAAATTATTATTTATCTTATTATTTTCTAGGAACAATTATTTAAAACTTATTTAAATAATATTCCTTGTTAAATTTGACTAAATCACTCATAAATAGTTAAATAAACCATTATTTATTTAATTATTACTCAACCACATCTCTTAAAATAATAAATAAACTATTTATTTATTTATTATTTACAAATAAAGGATTTTACCCAAGTCAAATTCTTTTTCCCTCCAACAAATATATTAAAATATTCCATAAAAGCGATCCTGATTTGGTTAATAATATTTTAAAAATGCACCAATCTAGAATTATCCAATATTTTGTTATAAATAGGAAGGCTTTTTCCATTCATCACGACCTTTTGTCATTTAAAGAATCACCCCGGATCTATACTTTTGGTCCGACTTGATCCACCATCATTGTCATATTTTGTCAGAGCCCATTTTGTTCCGTTTTTCACCATCAAGAGAGAGGTATTTTAGATCTGAAGTGCTGAGGACTTACAAGAACCTATCCCATTAAGGAGGACTAGTAACATCCTTCTATGTTCTCCTCCCAGGTGCCATAAATACAAAATTATTTAAACATATTCTTGTCTTGTCTATTGGATGTATGGAGCAACCCTTCTTTTTTTTTACTGCTTAATGTCAATGCATAGATCTAGATTTTTGCAGAATTTATCTTGGTCACCTAATTGTAGATCTAAAGATATTGGTAGCCATCTTTGTTGTTAGGGTTGTTTGTTATGCACGGCTAAAGTGAGCATTTTTTGTACACTTGCGATTAAGATTCATACTAACAATTGGTGACTCCACACGAGTTTACGATTATGACCGTTGTCGTTTTTCAGATCCCTGCATATCCAGCTGCTTCAAACCCTAGGATTTCTCTTCAGCTTCTTTTTTTTCTTTTCTTGATGTTGTTTTTAACCTATAAAACCCTAAAACATTGAAAATTCTAAGTTCCGTGTGTTTTCAGACCTATTGGGTAGGTGACAAGCATCAGTCGTAGCTAAGACAACACATTCTTCTGAAACTTGCTCCCGAGAGTGCCAGAAGTGCAGGTCACACTTTTTGGGCCAAAACCTACGACCTGAACCTCTAGGGCATAGAAAACAGGCCAAAATCTGCGACGTCTGCAGAAAACAGGTCAGAAACTGTGATCTGGACTTTTTGTGGGAGTTTTTCTTAAAATTTTCAGGGTTTGTCTGGGCCTCTTTTCAGGGTTGTATGACTTCCGTCTCCACCCATTTTGGACCTATAATTGTTCTATTTTACTCATCTAAGTGGGGACCTAACCCTCTAGGGCTTCAATACGCTCCACCTTTTGTGGAAGAGTTTTAGCTACTGCAGGTTGTTTGAAATTTCAATGTGTTCAGCCATTTTTCAGATCTGATCCCTTACCTTCAGATCCACTTTAGATTGGCTATTTATCCATCCAAAAACACCACTTTTCAGTTTTTTGTGAGTTTTCCTCTAGGGTTCCCCCCTCTTGCCTTCAAGAGATAGCCTTTCACCATCTCATTTACAACAATTTTTCCTTTGAATTTTTGATATTTTTCTGCACCTATTTTCAGTAGATCTGACCTTTAGATCCCTGTCCCTCCTGACCTTAGATCTATTGGCTATTGTAGTGTGTTTTGAATAGATTTTTGCCCACCTACAGACTAGTTGTTGAGAGGCCCGCCTCCTTGGGTTTAGATTAATGCATAATTATTTGTTTATTTTCTGTTATTTCAGTTTCATATACTGTTATCTGCAGGTTTATTTATAGCTATACAACACACTTTTTATTTCTCTCTACAAATGTTTCGGTTTAAAAATTAAAATTTACACACTTATCACACATGCCCTAAGTGAAGAAGAGCCTGGTTAATGCCACTAGGCAAAGTCTTTAAAACATTGAAATAAATTGATCCTGCACCTCTCTTCCCTTGTTTCGACATTGTAATGAGTTGATCTTGCACCTCCTTGCCCTTGTTGGTCTCTCTTCCCTTTGTGTTGTGTTTGTGCCTTCATCATTGCGCCTCCAAGGCATTTATCCCAGAGACTTCTTGGCCTTCATCCTCAGTTTCTGGTAGGAAGACTTACTCCTCCACGTAGGATTTGAGTTAGTCATCCATCGAGTCCACACTATGACTCCTCTTCTGGTTCTGCCCACAGTTCTCCCCCTGTCATCTTCACCATGTATGGTTCAGGACCTAACACTAGTGGTAGTCCTGGCCCTAATGCAGGGAATACTACTAGTGGGACCGCAATAGGAACCACACCGGCTGCTCCCTTGATCCCCTATATGGCAGGCCTCAGTCTTGTCAATTTCAACAAGTTGATCAATGACCCTATACACCATGACGCCAGTTGGCCTGCTATGCTGACCAAGCTCCCCTCAAACATCCCCAAGTTTGAAGGTCTTGTTGAAGAAGATCCTACAAATCATGTTCGATCTTTCCACATGTGGTGTTCGTCTAACTCCATTACCGATGACTCTGTCCATCTTCGGTTGTTCCAGCGTACGCTTACTGGTAAAGCTTCTAAGTGGTATGTTGATTAGGCCTCATCATCTCAAAACACCTTTGCAACTTGCCCGAGATTTTCTATCTTATTTCCAGCTTCCCCTCCATTATGACACTGGTACTGAAATTTTGACTTCTTTATGTCAATCTTCTGTGACCTGCCTATCCGATTAAGTCCATGAATGGCAGAGAAGAAAGATCTTGTGTCGAGCCCCTACCTTTGAAGACCGTGTCTACATGGACTGGTTCCTTAGATCTCTCTTGCCTGTTATTGGAAAGGATGTCGCATCACATTTCCCTCAAACCGAAGAAGCTGCTCTCCAAATTGCGTTAAAATATGACCTGATCTACACTCAGTCGGGTTATGTTTATACCATTCTACCTTTTCCTCCTAGACCCGGTGGTGCCAACACAATGGGGGCATCTCATGTCACCGAAGGTATCGTTGGAGCTCTTTCTCATCCATTCGCTCAACCTCCCATGGGCTATGGTTTTCCTCAGGGGGGGCCCAGCACCTCCTGCATTTTCCCCCTCCCGGTAGCATGTATCCAGGATACGACATGCCTCCTCCTTTTTACCTCATGTTTACCACAATGTTATCCAACCTCCTTATTATTCGTATCCGCAGCCTGGTGCTCCAGCGCCTCCAGCATTAGCACCTCCGCCTCCCTTTCCTTCTCAAACCCCGTAACAATAGCCACCACCCCCTCAGGGGAAGGTGTATGCACAACAGGGCACAACTAATCCTCCTCCTTCCAAAAAGAAGAGGAAAGGCATTCAAAATAAATATGCCTCTGGTAATCCTCGAAATAATCCTCAAAATAATTCTCCTAACACTGCTAACCAGCAACAAGGAACTTAGCCCAAGCAGGACAGGCTTGTTTGCACGAACAAGCCTTGTTCTTGTTGTGGTGTTTATGGTAATTACATGCACGATTTTCCTCTTTTACCACAGATGAGGCAGATGTGGGAGTCTCAAGCAACATTGCGAGGACAACAAGCCTCCCCTTTCGTCCCTTCCAGTGCTGCGCCTAGTCAGCCGACTATGTTTACTAATCCTTTCCCTCAGCAAGTATTTCTGGCTATCCAACCACTTGAAGGTTAGGCGGCCACTCAACCTCCTCCATCTGGTACCTCCAATTACCAGATTCTCATGATGAAATCTGACCAACCTATAACCATAGACCTCAACCTTCAGACTCGGTCTTGTTAGTACAACAAGCCTCCCGCTACGTCTGTCCCCGAGCCACCTTATTTAGGTTCTACAGAGCCTCTTTCAACAACTAATGGTCCTTTGTAGATCCCTCAGCCTAAGGCAGAGGTTCATACTAAGATCCTAAAGGGACCACTATGCTGAAATGCTGCTTCTGGCAAAGCTGCCCATTCGTATAGTATAGTAGATGATTTGGCGCAATCTCTTGCTGCCATCTCAATTCTGGAACTCCTCCAGTCGTGCCCTTCACAACAAAAAGCTCTATTATATGCCATGGGAATTGTAGATCCTTCAGATGATCACTTGATCGTCTTCGATTTTGACCGGTCAGAACATCCTCCTCTTCCTTCTTCCGTCGCCTTCCAAATCCTAGTTAAGATCTCGAATACCAATGTTTCCCATTATATCATTGAAAAGGGGGCATCCAACTGTGTGATGTTCGCTTCAGTTTGGAAGCAACTCGGATCACCTGAGTTGGCCCCTTCCATGATCATTCTCCGAGCGTGGGATGGCCACCCCTCCCAGCGCATTGGCCTGTTCTACAATTTTCCTATTACTCTTGCGAGCAAGACTATTTTCGTTGATGTAGAAGTCATAGATGCCCCATTAGATTCCAACATTCTATTGGGTTGTAGCTAGACCTATGCGATGTCTGCTGTCCCATCTGTGATTCACCGCAAGATGCCCTTCCCTCATAATGAAAATATAGTCACTATTGACTAGTTGACATATTACGAACTGAAGTCTCAGACCTGAGTCCATCATCTCCTCGGTGGCCAATAAGCAAACCATCGATCCATTGACCAGTGTCTCACCCAGAGTCTACAAAGAATCCTCTTTACTTGGTACATTTCTTGGTCTTCCTCCTCCTATCTATGATCCCATCTCATCAAATGTTTGCATGATGCAATCATCTTGGGCTTCCCTCAAGTGACCTGCTTCGGCTAGTCAACAGCCTCACCCTCCGAAACCTACTCCTAGCCCTTCGATTCAACCTTTTGGACCCCCTCCTCCCGGCCCTTCACCTATAGCTGGTATCCATGAGCCTATCTACCCTCCTGGAACGGTTCCTCTAGGCCTTAACCATCTTGGAGCCGTCCCGCCTGGCCATTACCCCTCTGGTCAGATACCGTTCCTAGCTCCCCCTCCAGGAGTGTACTTGGTACCTGTCATGGATACTCTATCTCTCCCTAACTTGACCTTGGGGATTCCTGTCTGGTACCTCGATCCCCCAGCCACTAGCCTACCTGGTCAACCCAAACCTTATCTTACTTTGACCCCAGTTCAAATTATCCCTATGACTTCTCCTGCTGCTACAGTGCCTCAGCCACCTCAACAGGAAACTCCTCCTGTTGTGATAGCTTCGGGTAAGGGGGGCAAAGCTAGCAAGAAGGCAACCAAAGATAAGGATGCCCCGACAAACCTTGCCCCTCCTTAGCTGCCAAAGCATGCTATCCAATGTGCTTTGTGTGATGTTGTCGGTTATGCCACCCATAATTTTCCGGAGTTTCCTCACCTCAAGCCCATGGTCGATGAGATGTTTCCAGAGTCTGATATCCCTGAGGTCCATGTCACTATACCCGATTCAGTTCCGAAACTCAATTCCTTACGCACAAATCACCCTTGTGCTTTCTGTGATTTCCATGGCCACTACACTCACCTCTGTCCCCACCTTGAAGAGTATCATTCCTCTTTGGAAGCATTCCGCCAATTCGAGGCCAAGCATAACAAGTTCACCTCCCCCTTTTTTGTGAGTTATGCTTCGGTATAACTAGAGGATCTGCCTACTCCCATTGACATTCCCCCTCCTAATGTTAAAATGATGGAGCCTTAGGCCACCATTTTCTACCTATCATCATCCATGAGACCCTCGGTGGAAGCCCCCCTGGAGACTTCCCCTGATGTTTTGCCTGACCTCCCTTCAGCGATCAACCTGGGCTCAACATTGGTAGATCCTTTATCTTCTTACTCTTCAGTCTTCCCCCATGACGTTGTGCATGTGAGCCTTTCTTCACATGATGATGAGTTAGGTAGCTCTACCGCGTCAAGTGGTCTCCCTTCCTCTAGTCACCCCATATTTCATTCCGATGAAGACATTATGGAAGCGATGACCAACCCTGACTTTCCGTGGGATGATATGCACCACCGTATGTTCTTCCTCCCGCAGCAGTCCCATGACCAATATGTTGTGGAAACTAAAGACTTCATTCTTGATGAAGTTGATTGGTTTAGAAATCCCATCCCTGCACCAGATGTTTTTGAAGAAGGAAATATGGCCAATATCTCTCCTACCATTAAAATTGACCTTTCTGACAAACCAGGGGTAGAAGAAAATATCACCTTGGGCACCCAATGCACCCCGAAAGAAATTGAGGCTTACACCAAGCTATTCAAATAATTACGTGATTTTTTCGCTTGGTCCTATTCAGAAATTCCCGGACTTGATCCCGCCATTGTCGAACACCATATCGATACATGGCCCGATGCCAATCTTGTTCTTCAAAAGTTGAGACCCATTAATATTTCCAAATGAGAGGTTGTCAAAGCTGAAATTGATAAGCTCAAGCAGGTTCATTTTATCTATCCTATCGAATACACCACTTGGGTGTCCAATCTGGTTCCCGTTCTCAAAAAACAAGGCACCATTCATGTCTGCACTAACTTTCGGGACCTAAAAAAAGCTTGTCCCAAAGACAACTTCGCCACACCATTCATTAACCAAATCATTGATGAGTGTGTGGGGCACGAGGTTCTATCCTTCATGGATGGTTTCTCCGGGTACAACTAAATTGTTATCCGTCGTGCTGATCAACTTAAGACTGCGTTTATTAGTCCGTGGGGAACCTTCGCCTATTGGGTCATGCCATTCGACCTTAAAAACGTCAGAGCCACTTTTCAGAAGGCCATGTCTTACTGTTTCCATGACTTGGCTCATATTATACTTGCTTATTTAGACAACCTAGTTGCATGTTCTAAACATCGGGCGCAACACCTCCACAATTTGTGTACCATCTTTCTCCGATGTCGCAAGTATAATATCCGCCTCAACCCGCTAAAGTGTGTCTTTTGTGTTCCTGTCGGCTGTCTTCTAGGCTTCATTGTGTCTAAATATGGTATAACACTTAACCCATTGAAAGTTCAAGCCATCCTTGAGCTTCCTATTCCTTGTACCTTACGCCAGTTACAAAGCCTCCAAGGCAAAGCTAATTTCCTTCGTCGGTTCATACCTGACTATGCCACCACCGTGCATGGGTTCCTTAGACTCCTCCAATCTAACATTCCATTTGTGTGGGATGACTATGATTAAGAATCGTTTGATGCCCTGAAACATGCTCTCACATCCGCTCCCTCGATCCATCCCTCTAACTTTGATAGCGATTTCATCCTGTACATCTTCACTTCCACCTATTCGGTCGCTGGAGTCCTTATTCAGGAAGATGAAAATGAAATTGAGCATGTTATCTATTATGTCAGTAAGAACCTTGTAGGTCCTCTTGCATCCTACTCACATGAAGAGAAATTAGCACTGGCTGTCGTGTTCTCGGTCCAAAAACTTCGTCATTACATCCTCATGCATTCCACCAAGGTCATGACTAATTCCAACGCTATGGCCTTCCTGTTGAGTCACCAAATCATCAATGGGAAGTACGCCCGTTGGATCGTTATTCTCCGGGAATTTGATCTTAAATTTGTCACACCCAAAAGTAAGAAAGGTTTAGCCCTTGCTGAACTCATTTTTGAATTACCTACCGGTACACAGGATCCTCCAGTTAATGATGATTTCCCTGATGAACACTTTTTTCCATTACCACAGATTATTCTTGGTATGGTGACATCCTTACCTATTTGCGAACCCAAAATTTTTCCCTCCGTCATGACCGTGATGCTCGACGATGTATCCGAAACCAGGCCCCTCGCTACCTTCTAATCGGTGACGAAATTTATCGTCGCGGTGTAGGTTCTATCCTTCGTCGTTGTCTCACGCATGTTGAAGAAGAACAAGTCCTGAATGCCTTCCATAGCGGTGCTTGTGGTGGCCACCTCTCCGATCTTGCCACTTCCCAGAAAATCATGCACGTTGGGTATTTTTTGCCTTCTCTCTTCGGTGATTGCATTGAAGTAGTCAAACATTGTTCCAATTGCCAACATTTTTCCCCTAAGGCACGAGCCCCTTCAGCTCCCCTCCATCTTCTCATCTTAGCTGGTCCCTTCTATAAGTGGGCCATAAACTTTATGGAGTGTCGACCCTCATCTGCTGGTAACCACAAGTATATCATCGTGGTGGTTGACTATTTCACAAAATGGGCTGAGGCCATGCCAACGTTTAACAACACGGCAACTACCACAACCCTCTTTTTCTTTAACCATGTTATCGCTCAATTCAAAGTTTCGAAATAATTGGTCTCTACCATGGCCGACATTTTGAAGATGAGATATGGCATGAGCTATCCTCATTGTTGGGTTTTGAGCACCAATATTCCTCCTCCTAATACCCCCAAGGTAATGGCCAAGTTGAAGCAGTCAATAAAATCCTTAAACCAATGCTTCAACGGACAGTGGATAAGCACAAAACCAACTGGCACCTTATGCTCTTCCCTGCCTTTTGGGCCTATAGAAATTTTATTAAAACCACCACTGGCTTTACTCATTTCCACCTTGTTTTTGGAGAGGAGGCAGTTTTACCGATCGAGTGTGAAATCTCATCCCTTCATCTAGCTGTCAAACGTCTCCCTAACACCCAGCCTTTATAACAATGACTTATCATGCTTGAGTGTGATTTCGAAGACCATCGTGTTGCATTGCAAACCATCGAAGTGGCTAAGAAATGCACCAAAGCTTAGTATGACCGAAAATTCCGCCCTCGTACCTTTCACAAAGGTGATATTGTTCTAGTGTATGATCATGCCCATGATGTCCTCAGTCATGGGAATTTTGACTCATTATGTCTAGGTCCTTACATCATCAGTAAAGATTTAGGTAAGGGGGCATACCTCTTAGAGGATTTCGAAGGACATCCCCTTCCTAATCCTCACAATGCACTCTATCTTAAGAAATATTACCCTTAGCATTTCCCTCTTGAAATTCATGTTATATTTCTTTTAGGTAGCCAACTCATGATTTCTTGTGATGTGATACTTCACGAGGATACACTTTGTCCAAGAAAGGCCACTCCACCACTCCTCAAAATCGAATTTCTTCACTTGCAACACTTGTACTTGGGGCACCTCTTTGCCTCCATACTTTTCCATGCTCATGTTGATTTTATTCGTGACTAACCATATCGTACTCATGTCTTTATGGTCCCCATTGGAACTTTAATGTGTGGTTGCATCATCGAGTCGCCCTTGTTTAGAGCATCTGAGTTGAGTCATCATCGCATTCATGGAGTCTATCCCGAGTCCCTTTGTATCTTGTTATAGTCCTCCATCCTTCATTTCTTGGTTCCTCTCGCGTGTCGCACATTATGGCCTCCAATCCCACTGTCCCCTATCCCTCATGATATTGTGTCAATCGCTTCCAGGTCATCCATGCCCTTTGGAAGTCATTCATTCGCTACTCAGTACCCCCCATTTCATCATCATCCCTGGTGTCAGTCTGTCAGTCACTCTACTATTTTCTCTCGTGCCTTAGTTGAGGACCCTTTAGTGCCTCACCTATGGTGGACCTCCTTCTATCGACATCAGATCATTCATTCGAGAAGAAAGGTCTAGAGGGCGGTGTACCTTGGTTCCAACTTCCACTCTTATTCGGTGCCTCAGATCAGGCAAAGGGACTCCTTATTACCCTTTAACTTTATTGTTTCTCAGCTCCAGCTCCTTTCAGTATGATCGAGATCCATATACTTGATGGTTCAATGATGCAGCAGCTGATACCGGTGATTCCCGGGTGTGTGTGAGATGTGTCAGCCCTCATGAGGGGGTGGCCCTACAGGTAGCCCCCCACATCCCCGGATGACCTCTTCATTACAACCTTTGATGCAACTCCATATATTTGATGATGTCAGCCTCAGCCACTTGCAGCGCCTTTTTTTCTGCATGTATCAGTCAGATTTTTAGAGCCCTTTCCTATTTACAAGGGCATTTGGGTTGTATTTGTATCTCATGTACTCAGATATTATTGTATCAGTCCTCAATGTTATCCCAGGCACAGTATGTATGTGGGATTCATTATCATATTTCTATCTGGCTCATGTTTATGCCAGCATGTACTATATAGCTTAGTCTCTCATTTACTGGATGCATTATTCTTTGTACTTTGTCTCGGTGGTCATAGGTATGCCTTCCCCGCCACCTATAGCATAGGTACTCACTCATAAAAGAGACTTGTCACACCTATAAGTCTCGCCTCCTCATGGTCTAGTCCTTTAGCGCTTTCGTCTACCTTATACTTCTCTCTCTCTAACTTCCCCTTCGATGTCTAGTGATTGAGTTCTTACAACATACTTTGGTCATACGATTAGCTCCTAATGCTCGCATGCCGGGGGGCAATATGTTACACCATTTTTTGGTCATCTAACCTATTACTATTATATGGACCCAAGTACACTATGTAAGACCAATTTTACCCTAAGTAAAATTGTTTTCACTATGAAAAATAACTTAGTAAAGCACCTTTATTAAGTTGTTTATGGTCTAAACAGGAAACCCATGAGGAAATATTAAAGAAATCTACATTTGTTTGATTTTCCTCAAGGAATAATTAGTTAAACAACAGTTTAATTAATATTAATATTCCTAGTCATATTTAAACCAAAACAGGAAAATTAATTAGATAAATCATTATTTATCTTATTATTTCTAGGAATAATTATTTAAACCTTATTTAACTAATACTCCTTGTTAAATATGACTAAATCATTTATAAATAATTAAATAAATCATTATTTATTTGAGTATTACTCAACCACATCCTTAAAATAATAAATAAATCATTTATTTATTTATTATTTACAAATAAAGGGATTTGACCCAAGTCAAATTCTTTTTCCCTCCAACAAATATAATAAAATATTCCATAAAATTTGTATCTTGATTTAGTTAATAATATTTTAATTATGCACCAATATCTAGACTAACTCAATATTTTGTTATAAATAGAAGGGTTTTTCCATTCATTCACAACCTTTTGTTGCCTAAAGATCACCCTGGATCTATACTTTTGGTCTGACTTTGATCCACTATCATTGTTATATTTTTCTTAGGAACTCCCTTTGAGTTCCATTTTTGTCTAGGTTTTTTACACCATCAAGAGAGAGGGATTTTAGATCTGAAGTTCTGAGGACTTACAAGAACCCATCCCATTGAGGAGGACTGGTAACATCCTTCTATGTTCTCCTCCCAGGTGCCATAAATACAAAATTATTTAAACATATTCTTGTCTTGTCTATTGGATGCATGGAGAAACTCTTGTTTTTATTTATTTACTGCTTAATATCTTTTAATGCATAGATCTAGATTTTTGCAGCATTTATCTTGGTCACCTAATTGTAGATCTAAAGATATTGGCAACCATCTTTACTGTTAGGGTTGTTTGTTATGCATGGCTAAACTGAGCCTTTTTCGTACACTTGCAATTAAGATTGACATGCTTCTTGCGTTGTTAGAAAAATATCTAAGTGTATAAGAGCATGAAATGATGTTTCATTAAAGAAACAAATTTTTACCCCCAAAACGTCTTTTGATGCCTCAAAATTCCTTGAGAATGTTTCGTACCCCGTTTTTCAAAACTGGGTCCTGTTAGTAAAATTTATCCCGTGAGTTGATTCCTCCACTTTTTCCACTCCAGATGCATCAAGATGGATGAAAAAAAATATAATGGTTCAATCTCGATCAACGACAAAGTAATTAAAGAACTTCATATTTTGATGGATTTTCCATTGCCACAATTTTAGGAGCCATAAGAATTTAGTGCCATGTCTTCGTCCCCATATTATTACTGAATATATTTTTTTGACCTGAATCTCACATTTTCTAAAGTAACCATCCCAATTTAGTCTGTCCTCCCTTGTCAACAATAAGATGCCAGCAAGTCTTAATTATATGATGTAATCATCACATTCTTGTGCAACTAGACCCGAAATACCAATCTTTGTAGCATCTAACTAGGATTTTGACACCATACCTACATCATGATCCACCTAAATATGATTTCGACCAACCCTAAACCATCAGATACTAATTATACTAGCATAGATCCATCTTAACCACATATCTAACATGAGCCTAGAGGGATCAAATTTCTTTCGATGCAAACTTATTTTAGAGTGAAAAAAACAATGTGTAATTTTCTATTGTTTAAATTGTATTTTTGAATGTTATAGATATTACATAACATTTTCATTGGGTCATTTTGTTGGTGCACACTAAACTGATTTTTTTATTAATATAAATGTTTAAGCATACGTCAATATTAATTCATATTAAAATACTTTATTCATAGCCGATATTGGATAATTTATTTTATACAACATTTAATTATTTTATTTTAACATATTTTCTATATATAGATATATATGAAGTTGATATCAAGTGTTTAAATATTTTTGAAAAGTAAGTTTAAACATTACTCACATTTTATTTTACTTCTAAATACTTTAGATGAAATTATATTTGGTTATATGGGTAACTAATTAAATGTTGAAAGGTTTTCCGGATTATCCACATTATTATAAAACATTGGTCGACGATTCGAATCCCAACGAGGATCCATCTTGGACAAGATGGATCCGCGTTGGGATTCGAAATGTCGACCAATGTTCTATAATACTGTGGATAATCCGGAAAACCTTTCAACAAATGATAAGCACAGGAGTTTGAAAACCATAACTAATTAAATATGCATAACATATTACTTTTATTTTCTATTTTAGTCGACATTGCTTTTCTATTTAGAGAATATTTTTATTTTTATTTTAAGAGGGACATACATACTTACACATCACCTTCACACTAGGTCGTAGAATGAGCCTCTCGGCTCAATGATTGACAACTCTAGTATTAGGGGAACCCATCAGATACTACTAAGCTGTCATTCATATCGGTGTTCATGCATTTCATAATTGACATTATCATTATCATTCATATATTCATCAATTATTTTGGAGGTTCAAACATTTATTTTTCATAAATAAACAATGAGACATCATCTAATAGATGTTTCTAATGATATGAAATGATTTTTATTTTTTAATTGATAATTAATTTTATATTTTGATTTAAAAAATATTTGCAAGTTATAAAAATTTGATGAAAGCTTTATCATCAATGAACCTCATGGTTAAATGTGTGGGGTGTGGGCAAAAGACACCATCACTAGGGATTGAACCCGAGTTGGGGTTCACAACACAATTTCTAGTGCAGACCTAAATTACATGCAAACATAGAAATTGTTCACTAAAACAATGAATATTAGATTATGCATGGTTTCCATGCATTTTTTAAGTGTTTATCAATCAATATTTATGTCATTTGTAGTTATTATTTGGTTCTTTATTACCCAATAAGGACAATATTGTGGAGGGTGTGATTCAAAAGTGGATTTTTTAAGTAGTACAATAAATTGTTGTTAGAAAATTCTTGATTAAAAACAAAAAGATACAATGAAAAACACACACATTAACATAAAAATTTTATCCTAGAAACCCAAGGCCATGAAAACGAATAAAAAATTTCAAATATTTCCCATGATATCCATGAACCACCAATCTATTTACCCTCTATTAGAATAAAAATAAAGCTCCTTAACAAGAATTAAACCAATTTTTGAACTTTGCAACAAGAAACAGTGAAATTGGCATCAGGAAACAACATTTAGCACCCATGATCCTAGTGACATTAAGCACTTACACTAGGGTGGGGCCTACACAGGCTATTTTTAGGTGCATCCCTATTTTTATTATCCCTTAATTTAGATTGACATTAAACTGTAATATATTCTCAATGTGGACTTAAAAGAGTTAACTGAAGTGGAAAATTCACTTAGCTAGTGAATTTCGAGTTAGAGTTTGGTTGGTGGAACATGCAGAGTAACTCTAGTTGTAACAGAGTTCGAAGTGTAGTAGTGCATGAGTTTGTGCAAGTTGTAAATAGTTTAACTCAGTTTAGTCAGTTAAACTCAATTGTGCTAGTTGTAACTAAAGATACAAGTAGTGAGAGATTAAGCGAATTCAATATTATTTAATTCACAATAAGTGATCTCACATGCAACTGGTGATTTACTGTTATTAGCTGCATGCATGTGAGTTCCAGTGGAGACCCAGTTGAGACTCAGGTGAAAGGGAAGTGTAACTATTAGTTGTGATATTAGCAGACTACCCACGTGTAGTTAAAACACCACAAGATGCCCATGATACTCAACACAGTTGAGGAAGGCTGAAATTTTTTGTGATTAAGGAGTGCATTCATCAGGAACTTCTTGAGCAAGATAGCCTACACGTTTTCTGGAGGTAGAAAATTGGCTGAGTATTGGCCCAATTTTATTCAAGACAGTGTGCGACAATTAGGTGAATAGAGGAGGATTCTTGTGAGAAGAATTGTACGTAATTGTTTCACGATTGCTTGTGGAATATACAATATATGATAGAGGGGTTTTTAGCAGTAATATTTTCCCAGGAATATCTGGTTTTGTGGTTTTGATCTATTCTTTCTTTGCTTTATGTGATTGGCTATTGTGGTTATTTTCCGCAAGTGGTTTGTAGAAGCAATTCAGTATTTAAATTTATTACATTGTTAGATCGGGTGAATCCAAGATATACATGCATGCTGTATAATTTCTACACCAATAGCAAAATATGTAAGCATCTTAATTCCCTACATTGTTGATCATGTACTCCAATGGCCCCCTCTCTGCAAAGAATAAAACAAGTGGGAAAAAGTTTGGAATGTTTTATATTCATTTCAATACAATCCCCATGCATTGTAAAGATGTGTGATGCAGGGGGGTCATGGAGGGTATAGTTATAGTCCCCCATGTTCAAGGGGTTTGTAGAGGGTGGAAGCCTCCATGCATAAGGTTTTGAGGGTATCACCCATGAAAAATATTAGGTGGTTTTTTGCATCTATTTGTTTCTAAACACAGTTTTGTGGTGCATGGTGATTTTGCCCCAATATTTTACCTACAATCAAGCTGAATTTCTCTGCAAAATCTTCAATCGATGAATACATTTTGCAGATGGAAAACAACTCACTTGAAGAGATTGCATCTTACACAAACCTATTCAAATAGTTATGAGATGTCTTTGTTTGGTCATAGTCTAAGGTTCCTAGACTCAATTCATCCATTGTTGTGCACTGAACGAGATGACAACCCTTTCTACCAGAAGCAATGACCTATTCACCGTACCAAACGAGATTCCATTAAGCATGAAATCAATAAGCTCCAAAAAGCATGTGTCATTTACATTGTTACATATACATCATCGGTTTCGAACTTGGTTCTCATCATGAAAGAGAAATTAACCTTTCATGTCTACACTGATCCAAAATGCAACTATCCCATGCCATTTATTAATCAAATTATCAATGGATGTGCAGGCCATGATGTTTTATCCTTTATGAATCAATGAGTGTGCAGGTCATGAACCAATTAGCATTCAATTTTCACGTTATCCTTCACTAGTCATCAGGGATTTTTTTCATATTGAGTGATTCTGCTTTGGTTAGAAAAAAATGGAGTCACTTCCAAGCATTCCATGTCAAATTGTTTTCATGACATGGTTAGCATTATCCTTTCTTACCTCGATGATCTCATTGCTCATTTAAAACAATGGTCACAACATTTGAAATATTTGTGTATCATCTTTATTTTATGTCACAATTATAAGATATGTATTAACTCTCTTAAGTGAATATTTTTTGTTCCGATGAGACAAATTTCTTGGTTCTATAGTCTCCAAACTTGGCGTTATCATTTGAGAAATCACCCTCTCAAAGTTCAAGCTAATGTTGAATTACCTCCCCTTTACACTAGTTTTTGAGGCTTCTAGAGAGAGAATAATTCTTGCATATATTCATTCTCTAAGTATGCCACCATCGTTCACTAGTTTATTTAGCTTAAGTGTGCCCTCATTGCTACTCCTTTGATTAGTCCACCTAACCTCAGTAAGGAATTTATCTTGTCCCTTTCCACTTCCTCTTACACTATTGTTAGTGTCCTGGTTCAAGAGGTTGTTGATGGATCCAAACATGCCATTTACTATGTGAGCAAGAACCTAAATAGACCCTATATTTCCTATCCCCATGAGGATAATTTGGCATTGGACATTGTGTTTTCTATCCATAAACTATGTCATTATATCTTGATGTGCACAGCTAGTGTTGACATAAAATCTATGTCCCTTCTATTGAGTTGATGGATCATTAATGGGAAGTATGTGTATTGGAAATTATTTTCCTTTAGGAGTTTGACTTGGAATCTGTGACCCTAGAAAGTAAGAAAGGCTTGGCTCTCACTGAGTTCATTTCTGAATTCCCCACCGATGTGCAAGATTTTCCATTGAATGATGGGCATCCAAATGAACAATTATTCTCCATCTCAAACATATTTGTGAACCTAGAAGTTTGGACCACAATTAAACCACGATGATCGATGCCACATTCATCACCAAACCAGTTGCCACTCATTGTTAGGCTCGATGATCTTTATTCTTGGTGGTGTCAATAACATATCACACTATTTTCTCACCCATGCTAAAGCTATGCAAGTCTTAAATTCTTGCATAGAAAGATGGTATTAACACACAATAAAATTAAATTAAATAAATAAATAATAATAATTTTTTGAACCATGTAATATTTATCTCATGTAAACCTATAAAGTAATTTTCCTCATTCAAGATTATACCAAGGGTAAACCAAATTGTCACAAGCTCAAAAGATTAGCATGCCACTTCTAGTAATTAAACTTAGATGGGGTGAATAACAATCATTCGTCCATAAATTAATGATTAATTGAAATATTTTTAATAATAATATATGGGATCATGCATGATAACTACTTTGTAAGTACAATTACATGAATAAATATACATCAATAAACCTATATTCAATATATTTTATAGAAGAAATATTATTAATATATTAAATACATATTAATATGTTACTATACTATATATTGTATAGTGACTAAAAAGTTATGAATAATCATTTATAACCATGAGGAAGAGGTAAAGTATGTACATCTCCATAGTTTCTTTAGTTTCTTTAATAGTAAAATGATTCATTATCTATTAAATAAAAGAAATCTCAAATCTTATATAGTAATTTAATTTTTTTCTTAATTCTGATTGAAATAACTTAATTGACATATTTTTATTTTTTCTATAAATAATATATTATTATTATTATTATTATTATTATTATATTTATTAACAACATAGTAAAATATTAAAAGGAATGAAACAATTGAGTAATTAAAATATATGATATTGTCGTATGATCAATACCCAAATAAGATTTACCTAATATAATGTGGATTCTTGAATCAAAATTGATCTAAAGGTTATATTTGTTTCTTATATGACACAGGTAGAAGCAAAATATCAAAACAGTCCAATCTAAACAAGAAAAGGCAACACTTGCGTTCAGGTTCAAACCTTCATGATGTTACAGTTTTATTTTTAGTGTTTAAAGTCATTCACAACTTTATTTTCAGTGTTTAAAGTCATGTGGAGAGACATTTTAGAACTGTACTGGATTTATATAAAAAATAGGGGATTGAACGTGATTTTTTGCAGTCGCTCTATTTCCCTGAATCATAGGTAATGGAGTTCTTTACATGGATAATGTAGTTGTTTATTGAGGTAATATAATAGTAATTTTTTTTGAGAATTTAATATAAAAAATTAAAAAATTAAATAAATAATTAAGTGTTTAAATTGTATTTTTGATATTAGAAATGTATTCAGCATCATTAAAATGTTTTAAAATATCTAAAATACTGAAATTTAACAACTATAATCTAGATTTTCAAAAAACATTACTAAATTTTCTCATAATCTTAACTAAATTTCTAAATTATTCTACCTTTCTAAATTATTCTAAACTTTTTAAATTACAGTATAGATAATCCATCAAACGAGAGTTTGGTTTCCACGGGGTATGACTTGGGAAACGTTCAAATCATAGATTCCCCAATTAGGGCGGAAATATAATTTATCCATGTGATATTTTACTATATAAAGAAAACAGCCAAAATAAATGGATCCGTAGAGGACCTTCCAGCTGCAGTGGAATATTTCCACTGGATAATGCCTGCACCACTAAATATAAATCTAAATCACAGAGAATCGATTCAATCTTCAGCACCACAAAAATCTCGAAATGAGCTCCCACCTTCACCAGCCATGACTGTCCCAAATTATTTAACAAATAAATTCCTTAAAGTGAAATATTTTTTTATATTTATCTGTCATTCTTATCAACCACATAGACGGGCAGATGTGTAATGGAATGTCAATAAATAAAAAAAATGGGTTTTATTCGCAGAGAGAATCTAAATTACCTTGACAGCGTCGAGGAGATAAGAAAGTGGGTTTTATTCAATGGGTGACAGTGTCCAAATGATAGAAATTGATTTTATTCAATCTAGATTAGGTTGATAGCGTTTAAGTGATAATAGGTTTTTTTATCTGTATTGTAGACTTTCGGAATATTATAGCAATTGAGAAAAAGAGATTTAAAACTCAAAATTTATAATTGTATTCTTTTGTTTGTGATTAAAGAAATCGGTTAATGTATTTGCACCAAAACCTAGGT
Source organism: Pinus albicaulis (assembly GCA_034641835.2). Taxonomy (NCBI): domain Eukaryota; kingdom Viridiplantae; phylum Streptophyta; class Pinopsida; order Pinales; family Pinaceae; genus Pinus; species Pinus albicaulis. The sequence goes on along the minus strand of CM076572.1, from coordinate 1,449,973,378 downwards.
GAGTAATATATCCTTTGTAATAAAAATGATAAATCCAAAAAAAATATACATATCTCTTTATTTTCACTGCCCTCTGCATGATAAAGCAAATTCTATCCAGATTCTATAATTGAATTAAATTCCAAAACAATAACACAATGCTAACCCAATTAGAACATATGAATAATTTATATATAGCTCATTCATTTTCACTGCCCTCTACATGATAAAGCAAATTCTATCCAAATTCTATGATTGAATTAAAACCCTAAACAATAATACAATGCTAGCCCAATTAGAACATATGGATAAATCATACATATGAATACGTTATGCCACGTGAGTTCAAATTTCAAAAGGTTTCAATCTTGAATATTAGGTTAAACTGAAGCGGTAGAGTTGGAATTTGAAAACAGAAGGCTGCCGACTCTGATTGGGTGCGACCATTCCTGTTATATTCTCCATCACAAGGTGGGTGAGGGTACTTTCCTTCACCCTTTTACTCAACCTCTGCCCACTTGGTGGGTCTCGGGAGTTTCGGAGCGGGCCCTTTATAACAGCAAGATGTATTAGTCTCGTTCACAATTCATTCCAGTGGGTGGACAGTTCATGGCAGCACAAGAAATTTTGTTGTTTTGAGAAAGGCAAAGTGAACGACAAGGAGGAGTGCAAGTTGCCATAGCCATAGGCTCCTTCCTCCTATTAATCCATGGCTCATTGTAGTAGTAGCAGTACCAGTAACAAGTTGTAACAATGGCGGTTATCGTTTTGCTTAAAGTAAGTTAAGTATTTTTGCATGAAGAGTTTGTTATATTTAGAGAGTATTTTTGCATGAAGAGTTTGTTATATTTAGAGAGTGTTTTGAAAGATGAATTTAGATAGTATATACATGTCAAGTTATATTAAGTAGGTAGTAGAAAATGTTTAAATACCTTTCTTTATTGTAAGTTATGTGAAGTAATTTCTCATCAAGTTTGTGTTATCAATACAGAAAAATATCAGATCAATCAAGTTTGTGTAATTAATACAGAAAAATATTAGATCTTCATTATAAGTTATGTGAAGTACTTTTAATCAAATTTGTGTCATCAATATAGAAGAACTTCAGATCAATATTTGTGTTAAATTGTGTTTCTCCTTCCTGCCTTACCAACAGTTTCAAGAAGGGCTGATGCGTGTTAAAAAAATTTGCAGGTTTAATTTCTGGGTTGGATTAGAATCTCTTGCAGAAATTTCGATTGATGTGTGGTGGGAGTAAGGCCGCCCTGTGGGCATCTGTTGCAGCCAATACGCTTAGACCTGTGGGTGATGCAGTCGTGTCTAGGGTTCTTGTTTTTCACCCACTCCCGCTAACATTTTTGAAGGCTCAGTATTACAGATACCGGAGATTGAGGTGAAGTCAGAAGTTATAATAAGAGATCCCATGGAGAAAAGGGCGGCGAGGAGCAGGCCCAATCAGAGAAATGGCCACATGAGCAGCTCTGTAACAGCTCGAAGACCAGTACCTCGAAATTCCAATGTCGAAAATGAAAAAAGCTTCCGTAGGTCCCCCACCTACCATGGACGCTCTTCACAAACCCAATTGAAGAGTTGGGAGGCATCATCTTCATTTTCATCATCGAAATTGAAGAATAATACGAGTGTGACAATGAGAAGGCCAAAGACATACCCAGAGCTTCTCAATCGGGATCAATGGAAACAAACGCCTTGGATTAATAATGGAGTGGATAAGGCATTAGGCGCTAATAAGTTGCTGGTGAACGTGACAGTTGCACGAAGCATTGGTCCCCTGCGTGCATTACTTTCCAAAGATGCCACAGTGGAGGATGCAATTAAAGCCACCCTTGTTCTCTATGCCAAGGAAGGGCGTAAGCCTCTTCTCAGTAATGATCCTGCCTCCTTTGGACTCCATTATTCACAATTCAGCATCAACTGTAAGAACCCTAATTTGTTTTAGTCCTGCAAACTGCGTTGAATTTTAATAGATACAGTTGAAATCTAATAACCGGTGGATGTACCTAGAATATAGGTTGTTGTGTTTGATATCCAAACCGTGGTTAATGGTCTGTGAGTTTTGTTGGCAGGTTTAAATCCAGGTGATAAGGTCGAGGACATGGGTTCCCGCACATTCTTCCTCTGTTCGAAGGAGGCAGCGAATAAGAGCGTCCATGGCGGAGAATCCGCTGTTGTTACAGCGCTTTCATCGTTATCTTCATGTGGAAGCGAGATTCAGAGCATCTCGAGAATAAGGGAGCCGTGGTACAACAAGCTTATGGGCTGTCTTCTGTCATCGCCTCAGTAATAATGACATGTAAGATATCGACAGGGATTTGGTTGGAAAGGTTTCGAAGGAAAACAAAATGTAAATAGGATTTTCTCGGTGAAAATTGATGCACGCTTCTTGAATTTGTACCAATTAAAGTGGGACCTCTATTCATAAATATTTGGGGTTTATGTGAGGGTAGTATGTGCTTTTTGTAGACGATATCTTGGCTCAAGGAATGTAATCATCGATACAATGAAAAAAAAATCAGTATTAATTTAATTTATGTATATTTGTATTTTAATTTATAAAAATAATTTTTTTTATAATTTTTTTTAGAAGAGGTATTTAAGTTATCAAAATCATTTAGGGATCATACTTTGCTTAATCCATACTAGCTCTTTGTATTAATGGATTTTTCTCACAAAGGTTTGAATAGATGACTTTTACACCACATATTGCTTTAACAAAACTTTTTCGCTACTCTATACCTGATGGTTAATTTTTTTTAAACTAAATGGTTTGGTTTTTTGTATTAATTTCAATTTGGTATCAAGATTAGAACCTTTTACATCCACAATGAGCTCTTCATCAACTTGCATAAAATATCTAAAAAAAGACTCCTTACTACATTGTCAACATGCTTCTACTCGAATATATATGTGCAATACATGATTTAAAACATAAAAACAAACTAGCCTACACTATGCAGACTCGGTTCAAGGATTCCCTCTCCGTTGTCTTCATTAATCTGCCTTTGTTGCACTGGAGCCATTGTCACCACCTTGTTGAGGCCTCAGAATTTCGTTGCAACAACATGGTGGAAAACAACCCGGTCCGGACCTTAGAGCAAGTCCTTTTCCGCTTTGGTGTAGTGACTTTGACTCGGGATAAATGGACCAGTTTCCCAATAAGGATAATGATAGTGTGTTTGTTTATAACATGCAAATGGAAAAATTATTTAATTTATCAGATGCAGAACTAAATATCTATTCTACTATATACCTGAGAGTATTCATTCCTCAATGCGATCTAAAAGGATATCTTTCAACAATTGGTAATGAAGATTATTCAATAGTTGAAGGAGAGGAAAATTATGTAAAAATAATTATTTTGACAAAATAGTGTAATCAAAACAATTGTGAAATATATATCGTATTCATAAGTTTGATCATATATGAGATAAATAACCACATATAAACATCAATACAAAAATGCATTTAACATTCACTTATGATAACAACTTTCATATATAATACAGATAAAAAATGACTATCAATTCAAGAAGTAAAACTTAACATAATGTGTAGAAATACCATATATATGAGGTTCTACTCATTCACAACGATAGTAGTATTCTGCTCCTCTTCACTTCAAAGCAATTGAATAAGTACAGAAGTGCAACTTTAGTTAAACAACTTCAATATCAAAAGAAAACAGACTTTGTTCCATTAATTCATCAAGACATTCACAAACACACAGAAGTGCATTCCTTTACAAATGTTTTTTGGAAAATTTCTCGACCCTTCTCTAAATGCATGAGAAGAGTTTAAATACTAAACCGAATAGGCCAAAACTAGATTATTACATAGAAATTTGAGGAGGTTTCAAACAACACTCCTCGTAATAAGTAAACTAAACTACAATCTAGAAATAAAGATAACAATATGCTTAAGTGGGTTGATCTTCTTTTGTCATTTGATCTCTGAGGTGGAAAATATCCACCATCGGCTTCAACTGACTTGGCTGTGTGATCCTGAATCTGACTTGGCCTTTAAACACGACATTTAAAAGTGTTGGCAACAGTTTCCTAGTGGAATCAGTTAAGGATTGTAGAGTCATGCACTGATGATGTGGCTTGATCAGAAAGTTCTAGTAATTTTCTTGATCTAACTTGGTTATCTTCTTGATAGCTCATGTCTATGTCTCTATGCTGTCCTTCCACTATGTTTCCAATAATTTGAGCTATGGGATCACTTCGGTTGTATATTCTTTGATAAGTTCAACACTTATAATTTTTCCATTAACAAACTCGATGGTATCATTTGTTAGATTTTTTGCCTTTGATGTTGCCTTCTCTACCTGTCTTAACTGCATTTCCCAGTCTTTAATAAAATATATTTGTCAAACTTATCAATTTTCGGGAGATCAACTTTCTTTTCTATATCAGATTCTTTCCATAGGATGAATTCAGAAATTTTCTATTGAAAAATTTTATATTCCAATCTCCTGTTCGCCACTTATTTTTCTTATTTCACAATATGAATTGGTAGCTCAGATTTTTTGACAAAAATTCTATTGCTGCTGCTTCAATTTTTCATTCCATTCAAGTGCCTCTTTTATAAAGTGGCATATTTGAGGCTCGCTTTTAAGTTTATCCATCATTCTCTGTATCTGTGTATCCTTCTCAAAATATGTACTTGATGCTGCAACTTTAATATTTCAAAGTCTTTCTAGAACTATGACATTTTCATCTCAAATTGATTATTGGCATTGAGCTTTTCTTGTTCTAGTTGTATTTCCAATTCTTGAACTTTATCCTCCTTTTGTTTGAGCAGAAGTTGCACTTATGTTGCTTTATCAATTATGACAGTTGCATATGCACCTGCAAACTGTGACAATTTGGTAAGATGTTTTGTAGGATTGGAAGAAGAGTCTTTCCAGACAACATCTACTGATTCATTATTTAGATTTGTCATTGTTTCATCAACTCTTCTTCTTTTCCTCCTCTTCACGACAACTTTGTGATTTGGGTTCTAGAAAACATCTAGTGGAGGTATTTACTCAATATTTAAAATGATTTCTTCAGTTGGGTAGGCCAGGATGATCTCCTATTCCTGAACCTCTCACATCTGTTGAAGTTTCATTTTTGTTCCTACTAGTTTCTGAGTTTGCTCAGGAGTTTCAAAACTTGTTGATCCTTTTGGATTAGGATTTGGTGGTGTCTCTAGTGCTTTAGTAAACTGTCCATTCTGTCTTTAAATTTTGTACTTGAGATTTCACTATCTGCTTAGGTGCAGTTTGAACATGCTGAACTTATTTTGAATATGCTTTTAATAGTTCATCTTCATCAGTTTCTTCCTTAGTTTGCATATTAATTCCTTTAATTACATTTTCAATTATCTTCTCAGGGATTTCATTTTTTCTTTCAAATTCGTTATCTGAATGATTTGAACTCTGAGACTACTATTGCGAATTCTTTGAATCTCGAATTGATTTTTCTTGTGACTCATCTTCTGACATATCTTTTTCTTCATCATCTAAACTTATGTTGGGAGTTGCCCTTCTGAAATCTTCCATTAGTAACAAGTCCAATGGGACTGTTTCTAACCTCTTGTTTCTGTACTCATGAAAAGATTTAAGGTTTTCTACATTGAGTTTATTGGATGCCATTTTTAACACAACTAAAAATTTCTCTACTCCTTCAAATAAATCATCAAACATATCCTTTTGATTCATGAAAGGTCTGAGTTTAATACTAGTGGTAAAAATTTTCATCACATCATTAGGATCATAGTGTCTCCCTGGCATTAAAGCCATATTCAATGAAGTAATGTTTGGAATTTCTTTCGCCGCATGACCTATGTCAAAAAGGGCAAAGGTACCACACTGTAGTGGGAATGTAGGCCAGATGAGTTTCTTAAAATCTCTGGGCTGCTTGGCTATATCGTTTACAAGAGTTTGATAATCAATTTATCTTGCCAAGAGTTTATCTAGAACATAGTAGGGTAGAACACGAGGGGAAGAATGATCCAGGTAAATTTCTGATACCCTTAACCAAGACCTTTTACTTCGACTAATGTATTAGAATTGCATTTAATTAAAGTGTTAATGAACATAAATGAACGTCTGCATTTTGTAAATAAGAGGAACATAACAAGAATTAGCAACATAAGACATTGATAATGGAGTTCGTCTGAGAGGGACTACGTCTCTGAGCCTCAATGTCCAGATGGTGTAGGCCGCTGCATTAAGTGTTGTAAGGAGTGAAGATGTACATGGACAATGTTTTCTCTGTCATACAAGGAAAATTCCCTCACACAGGAGTGGATCGACCTCTCCACGAGATGTTCCACTATAGGAAATCTCATTCAAAAAATGACTCCTATTAGCATGACAATAACTCACACATAATGACTATGAGTATCCTTCCAGAATGGCAAAAAAAGGGATCTCAATCAAACATACATGTGACAATGAGTATCTCGCCAACATGGCAAAAAAGGGATCTTAAACATAATACAAATCCATGATATAAATTACATCTCACATAAAGAACAAAACAAGGTCCCACATCAAACATCAACAGGGATCTATACAACACAATGCATCTCCTAGAAAAGAAACAAATAAGTACATGAAATCAACACATCATATGCCTCATATTGAATGATGAATAAAGAATGAGTTGCTTCGCTGCTGGATCTAAAATCACCATCGTGATCGTGACATCAAAACATGCCAAATCCTCTACTCACTCACTGAATGTTGACACCTGCATTCCACTTTGAAAATTGGCTGAAAATATAAAGCTCAGATGGAAAATCTGAATACACCATTAGATTCGTGTCGTTGAATAGTGCAAAATCGACTGTCAAATTTCTGAATTCTGATAAAGTGAAAATCTGGGCCTTAGGGAATTTTTAGATTCCCCCTAGATTCCTCATATATGTTGCTCCACGGGGAATCTCAAAATATGCAAATCAAAACATGACTCTGATCTCACCATTGAGATCCTTGCAAAATTTCGAGAAGGAGTATACAGTTGATCTCATTCTGACACCGACGAATTTCAGCCTCCAAGGAATCTAAAAGATTCCCTAAAGATTCCCTAAAGATTCCTAAAGATTCTCCTCCAAAAGGAATTTGAAAAACTATTGTTCAAAAGGAAAATCGAGGTGCACCATTGCATTCCCTGCGAAATTCTTGTTAAAATGCATATAAAGTTTAATACATTGTTAAAATTTTACCTCCTTGAGATCAAAATATTCTCTTGGCATCAAATTGGAATATGTCTCAAATTGTGTGCACCATTCCTCTGGTCTTTGCCTCGAATTGTGTGCATGGGTCTTGAAAATCATGCCCTTATTTTCCTGGGCACACTTCTGAAAATTTGATTTTATATGGCTGTGAGTGGGCGGATTAACCAACATGTGAGTTGTTGGTGCGTTGGTAAATTAAGAAATTTGTTAAGGGAGGTCGGGGGATCAAATCCCGCCTCCGTAAAGCTCCATATGATTTTGCTGGGTTTTGGTCTTTTGGGAGGGTCGAGTCCGCATTGAGCAGCCCACCCAGCGAACCATGTATGACAGTTGTGTTGTTATATGTTATATATAACATAACATATATGTTATATGTTACAGTTGGAACGTATATGCCTCCGTTGGAGTTATTAACCAATACGTGGTTATAACATACACCCTTTAATATATTACCATATACCCTTTTCAATATGACATTCATTGACTTTGTTTTGGTCTTTGAATAATGTTTTACATGGTTAATTAAATAATAATATTTAATAACCACCATACCTTTTTTTATATTTAAAAATGATTTTTGTTTGATATGGATTTTGTTTTATGTGGTCATTTTAATATTATTTTGTTTTGTTCTTTTCTGTAGGTTGAGAAAAAATGGAGAAGCGCCATGTGTCAGCAGCTGAGGGGCTGCCATATGGGTCCCACGTGCACACTGGGATGCCATGTGGCACACCGTGGGCCCCACATTCCATGCCTTAACAAAAATTCAAACTGCTCTAACTCCCTCATACAAAATCGGATTCACACACCGTTCGCACCATTGCGATTAGGGAGATGAGCTCTTTAACTTGAAGCTAAGTTTTCCACCTTCCTAAAAATTTGAATTTCAAGCCTTTTTCCAAGCCACTAGTGTCTGAAGATCCACCTGGATCAATCCTCCCCACTCAAGAGCTTTTGTTCCTCCAAAAGAATCAAGTTCTATCCATCATCAACTACATGCAAGTCTTTGAAAGACACTTTCCCACACGACTCCTTCACCTGACGTACTTCGAAATCAGAACGTAGTGCCAACACTTGCAACTGCAACGCAAATGTCTGAAAAGGCACATACCTTGAAGATTCCTTCACCTGACATACTTCGGAATCAGGATGCAAAGCAAACACCTGCAACTGCAACGAAAATTTCTAGAAAGGCACATCCCTTGAAGACTCCTTCACTTGACGTACTTCGAAATCAGGATGCAAATCCAACACCTGCAACTGCAACGCAAATGTCTGAAAATACACATTCCTTGAAGACTCCTTCACCTTTTCCCTTTGGAATCAAAATGCAATTCCAACACTTGCTCAAATATGACCAATTATGACCCAACACATTCCCATACTTTCCACGGGTTTACATACTCGGTGGTCAAGTTTACATCAAATGGATATCATACCTCAACTATCATTACAAGACCAAAAACATCATTGTTGCATTTCAAAGTGATGGCAAACACATCTTCACTTTTACATGAAAGAAATGTGTCACATGACTTATAGAACAAGGCCAAAATATCATTGTTGTTGAACAAGCAATGGAAAAAAACATCATCACTTATACAGTTGAGAATGCAATATATGATTTACAAACACGACAATGACAAGCTAACATATATAGAAAAATGATCTAGAAAAAAGCCCTCTTTAGAAAAGTGAATATGCCATTCCCCTGTGGGGAATTCACTTGTTGATCAACTCTTTCGACTAGTTACTGCACAAACATTTTGTCTTTGAGGTGCTGCTCTGGATGGAGTCTCCAACACATGGCTCTCTGATGGCCACTTCACTCGCAATAACTGCAATGAGTCTTCTTCCTCCACACCTGCTTAACCAATTTCTTTCCCTATTGCGGAGAAGGCTTTTCACGCGTCATCCTCCTTTGTGCTACCATTATTTTCCAACACTTAGCAAACACATGGTTATGTAAACCACAAAAATGACAAGTTTTTTGATGCCATGATTTATGACCATTATTATCAACATTCTTATTATCCAAATGCAGTATGGAATAGTGAGACTTTTTATACCTTCCCTGGTGGTCTTTGGTGTGATCATGGTGATGAGAGCTTCCCTCAACTCTTTCACTGCAACATGCACTACCATGGAATGATGGTGAAGTGTTCCCATCAATCCTCTTCCCTCATGAGTTCATTACAAGGAAAAGACCCTCTAGCGGATGTTTTTGAGGAACCACAAAGAAAAATACCCCATACATCCGTTTCTAGCAGAGGTTACTAGAGGAGGTTGGCGAGCGGAGGGTTTTGCGGATGTTTTCCTATTGGTGCTCTTATCGTTACAACTCGCCTCAGTGCTCTCAAATAAAGAATGCACCGGTGCGGACAAAATCATTGGCACACTGGACACCATGCACTCTGTACACACATGCTCAGTGCATCATAATATAATAGAGCACTGGTGCATTATAAAAAACAACGCCAACACCGAAACCACCTGGTGTGGTATAAATAAACCGCACCGATGCATCATAAAAAACGCGCCAAAACACAAACCGATCAGTGCATTTGTAGCAAATAGTACTGGTGTGCCTATAAACAATGCGCACCGGTAAAGGGTTAAACTAAAAAAATATTTACGAAAAAAAACTCTGATTTTTCAGTTTTTCAATGCTTCTAAGCTATCAATTACCAGTGCACATGATACCACATAACGCACCGATGCGCACCAAACATTGGCACACCGAACAGTGTGCACGAAGTACACACACTACTGAGGCATCCAATTAATGTAACACATCGGGGCGTCAATAATCTTCCGCGCTGGTGGATCATAAAACATTGCGCTAAAACAGGAACGAGCCGATGCGCTCTTCTCTAATAGAACCGGTGCGCTCGAAACCACACGCACTGAAATAACATTATATATATATAAAAAATAAGGCCAAAAAATCGGTGCTTTGCGACTATTACGCACTGGTGCTTTAAAACTATGCCGCCCTGGTGCATCATCAAATTTTTGCGCTGAAACTGAAACATCTTGGTGTATTTTTGTTTAACAGCAATGGTGCGCTTAGAAAACCCCATGCACCAGAATAGGGTTAAATAAAAAAAAATTATGACCAAAAAACTTCATTATTCACTTTCTTCAGTGCTCCAGAGCTCTCAAGCCCCGGTGCTATTTCCTTATTTCTGAGCCTTCCTGATATCGGTGCTCTCATTACACCCATTGCACGCACTGTTGCTCTGCATTGGCCACCAATCTCCAGCTTGCATTTTGAAAAATAGTTGGAAAATTTTTATTTCCAAATTTTACAGCCAATATGCCTCCTCGACGGTGAAATGTACAGGTATTTTTCTAGTTCTTCAATAATTAAGCCTTTTAGTAGATTAGAAATTGAAATAAACTTAAAAATAACCATTAAAAAAATAAAATAAAATTTGTTGCGCGGTGTGCTCGAGCTGTTCCCCTCGCACCGGTAGTGGTGCTACCTGTAAAATTTATAGGCAGCACCGCTACCGGTGCTAACGGTAATCGCACCATTTCCGGGGTGGTGCCAGAAGGCACCATGAAAAATTTTAAACTAAAAATAAAAAATAAAAAAGGCGGTGCTCTCATTTATCCAGGCACACCGTTGACCCCGACAATCACAGTGCAGTGCGTTGACTGCATTTTCCGCCCTAGTTTATGTCAGCACACCGCATTTTTCATTCCAAGAGGGTCAATGGTGCGGCCAGGTAAAAGACCACACCGTCAACTATGTCATTGTCATGAAGTCAGTGCGCTGACATGACTATACGCGTCGGGGTGTATATTTCAGTCAGCGCACTACCATTCTAAATTATGTACAACCCACGGTGCTTGAAAAATAGACATCGGCACCGAATCTAGTGCAGTCTATTTCATTAGGGGCCCTGGAGATGGAGCGCTAAAATATTAAAATGCACCGGAACCGGTGCGTGACTGTTTTTATGGAGCACCTACTTGTATGTTTGTTTTTTTGTCAAAAAAAATTATATGTATATTTATAAATACATTTATGTTTTAATTAAAAAAAATTATTTAATATGGCAATGATTCAAAGAGAACAGGAGCAATAATAAGCTGAACAATATGACATGATTCGCAAATGGGAGGCGAGAGAGAGGGAGAGAGATGGATGCCCTTTCCCTATTACTATAGATACCCAGGAGATCCTTAAGCAGGTAGGCCTCCTCAAGTTCTATGAGGAGGCTATTTTTGGCCTAAAGGCCCATAGTGTGCTTTTGAGACATCTTATCGGTAGGTGAAATACCCACTAACAGGATTTTTAGGTTGGTCCTGACTAGTGGTACACACCCACTAAGGAGGATATTTTTTTTATTACAGGACTATCGATGAGAGGGGTGGATTTTCCCTCATTTCTAGACGTGCCACCTGGTTGTGTAGCAAGGAGTCAGTTAGTTTACTCCAAGAGATACATTGGAGAACATGTATTATCTCCTTCAGAGTTTTAGGTACCTGGAGGTGAGTTACATAAAGGTGCTTTTGGTAGACAGGATGTGCAGTGTCACTCTATTATCGGTTCGATCATTTCGCACAACACCAATGACGGGCAACGCATTAGTTGCTCGCTTTTATATTACATTGATTCTTTAGTACAACAGCCACGACTTGTCAGGTGGTCTGCCATTTTTTTGCGACAGTTTTGTACGGCCTTAGATAGATGTCATGCTCATGCACAAGGGAGGGTCAACTTCCCTTTTGCTTCAGAGATGTTTTGTTTATTTTTTGAGACGTTTCCAGAGATGAGACCCAGTTTTGTTCGACAGCCTCGTAGGTCGATGTTCGAGGCTCGGATGTGCATGTGGGGGAAGATGATGCCCAAGAAGGGAGACACTATGTTTCCAACGAGGATATCACATGATTCACTGGATTTACTAGCCAGCGTTGGCGGGCTGCATCCCTTCATTATGGTCCCATGTCCTTATGCTAGACTAGATTGGTGAGGGTGTCCCAACATCCTCTTCACTCCTTATGAGCCGCCAGATGATAGAGGTAATATTACTATTTTATTTATATTTATTCTAACATGTTCTTTAACTTGTTTTTATTAAATTGTGTAATGAAATTGTCTAATTATTGTTGTGTACTTGTATATATTTTGCAGACACTAGCTCTTTTGATGGCGATGAGATGCCGGATCCACCACATGATCCAGGTGTCGATCCTGATGATTACGATTAGGAGATGGCTGATGCGCCGGAGGGTGAGGCCGGTGGCGCACCAGAGAGACATGCTAATCGTCATGCGCCTCATGGTGCACCGATACTGCCTTTGCTAGGCGTGGTCGACCTGAGACCAGATACTGGATGGAGTTGGGTAGCCAAATCTGTGCATTGATTTCAGATGTGGGCATTAGACCTGCTCATTACAGAGATATACAGGGCGATGATAAATTGTTATGGATGTAAAGAGACATTCCATGTGACATTTACGCCCTGATGCGGCATGTCGTAGGAGCTACGGCAACTGTTATGCGATTGAGGAGGATTGTCCATAGCTATAGGCATAGTCGAGCTGCGGCACGTGATGGACAGTCTGCCAGCGACGACTCAGATGAATCTGATCATGATCACTCACCTCGCAGCGTGCCTGATGAGCAGCATGAGGCTCCACTGCCAACATCTAACACTAGTCATCATCGAGATGAGGATATACCATCGGCCACGTCCAGTCAGCAGCCTGCAGCATCCATCATGAGTACTAGTCACGATCATCATGAGCATGCTGGACCATCGACCGTCGAGGCTGCAGTACTATTGACTGAGCAGACCGCCTCCACTACTACTGTACCTCATATTGATCATGTTGTACTACCACCAACGAATGCATCCATCAGTACTAGTGATCATCATGATCATGAGCAGGCTAGTCAACCATCGACTGTCGATGCTGCACCCAACTTTATTGAGCAGGCCGCATCCACTTCTACTAGTGTTATTGATCATGTTGTTATACTACCACCAGCGCCTAATCCATGACATGATTTATATTATAGTTGTATATTTTAACATTATTCAGTTATATATATATATATATATATATATATATATATATATATATATATATATATGGTCCATGTATTTTATGTTCATGTTGTAATTGTACTTAATTTTCATGTTGATGATCATCATGATGTGGCGCATATTGTTAGTCATGTTAGATATGTTCATTTAATGTTTAGCTTGCAGATAGATGTGTATATGTGATAGGCTTATGAGTTATTTGACATTATATTGAGATGTATATTTGATGTTTGTGTTGTGATGATGTTAATATATAATGTTAATTGAATGTGTTTATTAGTTGAATATGATGTTTGTACGATGGTTATCATGATCGTGATGATGTTTATTAATTAATTTAATATTATTAAATGACCATGATATTTATTAAATATTATGTCGTGAATGTAATTGTAATTTAAATTTTAATTCTATGTAAAATTGTAAAATTGTATTTTTATTTGTACTAATTGTAATTTTAAGTGTAATTATATGTAAAATATTTATTAATGTAAAATTGTAATTGTAATTGTAATATTTAATTTATTCTCAAATGATTGTAATTATATATATGAAAAATTGTAAAATTATAATTGTAATTCTAATTGTATGTAAACTTCACAAATTGTAATTGTATTTGTAATTGTAATTTTAATTAATGTAATTGTATGTAAAATTTTAATTTGTAAAATTTTAATTCTATTAATGTGAAAATTTTAATTGTATTAATGTGAAATGATTTTATTAAAAAATTTAAATTTGTAATTTTGAAAATAATTATAAAATAACAAATATAGAATAATGTTGGAACACCTAATCTTACATGGGTAGTTGTGGAATATGAAAAGTCACAATGGAGTCCAAGTGACCTTGGAATGAGAAACCAAGAGTCACACCATTGTACTATAAATGTACATCTTTGTATAATGGAAAATAAGTGAGCCTCACGCTTATCCTTCAGCTCTTGTGTTGATTCTCTTGTGTGTGTGTTATTCTCCTCATACACCATGTGTGTGCCTTAACATGGTGTTTAACATGGTATCAGAGCGGGCGATTTCTGGCCCTGCTCCACTTTGAGTGAGCCATTTGTGTTTATGGTCTTGCATATCTGCAAAATTCTTGACATTTTTGCAGCATTTAGAGAGTTTTTGCAGCAGTGTTTTTGTTGGATTCAGAGGTGTTTTGAAGAGGAGCAACATTCAGTGATTCTGCAGCATTCAGATATCTGCTTTGAAGAAGAAGAAGCATTCCGGCATTGGCTTTGAAGAAAGGCAGCACTGCCCATCTGAAGGTTTTCATTCTAAATTTTCTCTGCAATTTCTGCTCATTATAAATCTGCAATTTGAAGAGCTGCTGGATATTATTTAAAGTTGGTTCTGAAGAAGTTTATGAGTTTTGTACTGGAAATATTTCTGGGTTTTGTCTGCTGAAAATTTTCGAATTCTACTGTGACAAATTGTATGCTGCTGAGATATTTTATTGCTTAAAATTCTGCATTCTGCTGCTGGAAGGAAAAAAAAAAAATACTCTCTGTCCTGGCACATTTAAGAAATTTATTTTTGCTCTACTCTACTCTCTCTGCAGTTTTTAAATAAAAAAAAATAAAAATAAAAAACTCTCAAGCCCTCATAGCCTTTCGGCTCCCACACTGCTCACACACCCTGCTACACCGGCCCTCTCTGCAATACGCCCTACCCCGGCCTCCCTTCTCCCTTAGCAAAGCTTCCCCTCGACTCTACGCTCCATACCGCCATTTTTGATACCGCCAACTCTGCATCGAACACTCCACACTTCACACCTCTGCCATATACACACCCCGCCCCTGAGAAAAAGAAAAAATTATTTCTTGGCCCTTCGGCCCTTCCCCACCTAAACCTGCAACCTGCACATTAAAATAAAATATAAAACACCTGCAGCTACAGCTAACTCCCACCTACCTTACGCTGCCTATTCCCACGCTCTGCGCGCTACCCTTTACTCCCCAATTCCTCAGGCCGTCCCTCACATCTGCGCTCCCTCACTTGGCTACCCCTTACCCAGCTCTCCCAACGCTCTTCCCAACGAACGCGGGCCCTCTACCTCACGGCCTTGCCTTTTGAAATCGATCTTTATATTTTAATACGCCCCCCCTTTCACAGCCTTACGGCCCCCCCTCTTCTCACAATTCATTTTTAATTTTTTAATACACCCTTCATTCATTAATACGTTCTCCTTTTTTAATATTCGCTCCACCTTTTCATATATTACTTCTCCCTTTTAATAAATATTCCCTTAAAGTTGTTTCTCCCCATCCCTTTTAAATTTGACTTCAAATTTGTTTTTAAATCCCTTTTAAAATTCCCTTTCCCATATAATATTCCCCCCTCCTTATAATATTCTCTCCATTTTTAATAATTCCCTTTCCCATATAATATTCCCCCCATGGTGTGTAAAATTTTAATTTGTAAAATTTTAATTCTATTAATGTGAAAATTTTAATTGTATTAATGTGAAATGATTTTATTAAAAAATTTAAATTTGTAATTTTGAAAATAATTATAAAATAACAAATATAGAATAATACGAATTTTTGTAACATAAAGTTTAGAAAATAATGAAAATAAATTCATGTACTTTATAATTATCATTATTTTATTATGATTTGACATACAAAAAAAAAAAAAAAAAAACTTTAAAAAGTCTAGTGCGCTTATCATCCTAACAGGCCTCGGTGCATCATATTAATCCAACGCATCGGTGCGTCACATTTCCATGCACCGAGAATGAATAAATGCAAATAAAAACAACGCAACTCTGTTTTGTTAAAGTTAAAAAAAAAATGGCAATTTGAAAAATTGGCAGCAAAATATTTTCGAAAATCTAATTTGATAAAATAATTCTTTAAATACTAAACACTTTTCATTGTTTCACTATTTTTGCTAAAAATTTTCAGTCAAATTTTTGCAGGAGAGCACGAGGGCACTGTGGATGGCGAAATACGTTCGCACAGAAGTATTCGGAAAATCAGAAACCAAAACTCTGGTGATTCAAGCCCTTTATCATAGAATTTCAAACCATTTCGTGATTAAATTTAATTCTTTTTTTTTACTTTTTGTACAGTTTTATTTTTTTTCCTGCAATTTTATCCATTTTTACCCTGAACCCTTCATTTTTTATT
Organism: Pinus albicaulis; assembly: GCA_034641835.2. Taxonomy (NCBI): domain Eukaryota; kingdom Viridiplantae; phylum Streptophyta; class Pinopsida; order Pinales; family Pinaceae; genus Pinus; species Pinus albicaulis. The sequence goes on along the minus strand of CM076572.1, from coordinate 1,449,956,953 downwards.
TTTTCCCCTTTCTTCTCCCTGTTTCTGTGATTTCAGAATTAGGGTTTTTCATTTTAGATTGACATCCAACCCACGGGACGACTTGCATAGTTGGATCCCAATCCATTCATCCATTGCGTGAATTTTTGAAAAAATGGATTTTTCTTTATTTGTGTGCCCTGCGTATGCCACCACACCGATGCACTATATTATTACAGCGCACCGCCCAAGTTCTGTGTCATAAAAAAATTGAATACATTTTTTTAAATCCGTGCGCCAAATCTGAAATAGGGCACTGGCGCTCTGTTTAACTAGGAAAGCACCGTACGGTGTATTACACCATTTTTACGGTGCGTTTATAATACCCCACGCACCATTAGGTCTATTACACTATTTTTTTTGTGCGTTTATAATACTGAATGCACCGTATGGTGTATTATACTGTTTTGCGGTGTGTTGTTAATATATCCACGTATCAGCAGCGGTGCGGATTTCATGAAAGGTGCACCAGTGTCTCGAGATTTATTTTCTACCTGAAAAGTTGAGAATTTATTTATGAATATATTAATGAATGATATGCTACAGGTTTCAGATTGATAAATAAATGACTGACAAGATATCAAGTAACAAAAATACTATTAACACATGAAGAAAAGCAAAAGAGGCAAGTTCTTTGTAAATTCTTTATAAAAAATATTATTTTTGAACTATATGTAACTTTAAATAATATGTATTGTTTATTATGTATCATGCAGAGCCACAAAATGATGAAGCTCGATATGATTATTTCTGATCTATAACTAGAAAAGCGTAAAAGTTTAATGGAAAAATTGCAAAAAGATGAATCAGGAGAATGAAACAGTACTATCGATCCAATATGAGTTTCTTTTTTTAATTATCATTAATAATATACTTAAAATTATTAGATAACATGTGTCAAATAGTCTACTAATTCACATCTGTTTAATGTTCTACAGGGACCAACATCTGTTTCATTTTTGTATTTTTTAAGTTGTTTTACAAAAATCGTCATTGAATGTCTTCAAAAAGGTGCTAACATACAAAGAAGAACCATCAGACGAATTGATTGAAATTGGGTTAAATATGGGTTGTGAGTATATGTTGGCATATCAGAATTTAATTGTGGAATTTGTAAGCATCTATCGATCTTGTTTTAATTAGCTCCTTCTATAATTAATAGAACAAAAAAATCTTTTATATTAAATATATGATTTGTTATGGGGTATAAAACTTGTAGGAAACAAAGTATGGAACTGCGCCAACAGATGAAATTTTGAAAGATGGCATGGTACATGGTTTTGAAAGAATGTGTATAGCTTATAAGTCAATTGTTGCTATGGTACGTCATTTTTCTTTTCGATTTACATTGATGTATATCATTTAATATTGGAATTTTCATTATTCTCACCAATGTATATACACTCATTTCAGTTTATTTTTATGTTTGTAGATGGAAAGTGAAGAAGAAGAAAACAATCAACGTCGTGACCACAACATTCCTGAAAATAATCCAAGTCATAGAAGTAGCTCTAGCAGTGACAGCAGTTCAAGCGAAGAATGATGATCACTATGTAATTTGTATATCAGAGCAAGGCGTTTTATTTTTTGAAATATGTCTGTGAAATCAGACATTTTGTTTAATGTAATGAACATATTGTCCCATTTGAAAGACAAAGGGATACAAATAATTGTCCCATTTTGTATGATAAATATTGTCTTATATATATATATATATATATATATATATATATATATATATATAATCATAAAATATGTTTTAATTTATTCTATTGCGTTCTCCATTGTCGTTCTCAAATGCACTAATAAATTTAACTCATATGAATATTGTTATAAGATGTGTCGAATTTTGATGAATAATGAATTTAAAAAAATCACAATAATTGGACTGTCAGAGGTGGATGTTTCTAAAAAAAAACAAAATGAAAACTGGTGCGTTTATGTGTCTATATGCACCGATGCATTTATGATTCTATGGGCACCGCACTAATACCGATTCCAGTTATAAATATCAGTGTGATTGTGTGTTTATGTGCACCAGGGCGTTTATGTATCTATAAGCATAGGTGCATTTGTAGATGTCATGTGCACGACACGATTACCGATACCAATTATAAATCTCAGTTTCTTTCTGTGATACGGAGCACCGGTGCCTCATAAAGATACATGCACCGGTGCACTTATATGACCTATGGGCACTGCTCAAATCCCAAGACCAATTAGAATAGCCCCGTGCATTGTATAACCAACACTAGGTCTGGTGCTGTTGTTTTCCTTAACGACCCAGTGCATTCTCCTTCGATCGCCCCGGTGTGTTGTCTAATGATACGCACTGGTGCGTTAAAACCTGATAAGAGCACCGATGAAAAAACATCCATAATAACCTCCAGCCGCCCATTTTTTTTTAGTTGTGTTGAATTTTTGTTAAAATATCCGCAAAAACCTCTGTTACCAGAAACAGATGTGGTAGCATATGTTTTTTTGACAATTTTGGCCAATTTTATAACAAGAAAAACCTCCTTTATAACCTCCGCTAGAGGGTCTTTTCCTTGAAGTGGTTCAACAATTTCTGTTTGCCTTTGATGTCCTTCGAACATCCTTCTTCAGTGTATCCCAAATCTGCATAGCGAGGTCTCTACAAAACCTCCAATGGCTAAGTTATGACTTTTCCATGAATGCCAAGCCATCCTCCTTTGTACCCCATCTTGGTGAGGAGTCTCATGCCTATTCCTGTAATGGGGTTCTCCACACTTCCAACAGAAATGATATCATGTGAAGAAATGGAAGGGAATTCAACACTGTTTACCTCAGTTGTCAATTTTGAAACATGTGAAGAAGACTTCCCTAAGCCTTCGTTGCACTTCACTTCCTCCAAGGCCTTTGTTGCATCTTGTAGTTGAAGCTACAATCACTGCTTCTCCTCCTTCTCTTCCTGTAGGATTGTCTTCAATGCATCATGATCTGCTTGAAGGCTTTCTTTGTTGCACTTCAATTCTCCCAACGCCTCTGTCATGGCTTGTAATTTAAGCTCTAAACAATGTTTGTCCTCCTCCTCCTGTAGGAGTGTCTTCAATTTAGCATTGTCTGCTCGTTGTTTTTCATAAGCTTCGTATAACATGTCCGCTTTCTTGGATACCCTAAGCATGGTCATGTACATGTCTTTGAAATTCTCCATTTCTCAACTCAGCAAACATTCAATGGTTCACATCTACAATCCAATCACCAAAAAGATCGCTTTGATACCACTTGATCTGGGTAAATTCTTGATTCCCTTAACCAAGACCTTTTACTTCATGTGATGTATTAGAATTTCATTTAATTAAAGCATTAATTAACATAAATGAACGTCTGCATGATGTAAAGAAGAGGAACATAACAATCATTAGAAACATAATACATTGATAAAGGAGTTCATTTAGGAGGGAATACGTCTTCGAGACTCGAATCAAGATGGTGTAGGTCACTGCATTAAGTGCTGTAAGGAGTGAAGATGTACATGGATGGTGTTTTCTCATTCGTACAAGGAAAATTCACTCACGCGGGAGTGGTTGGACCTCTCCACAAGATTTTCTACTATAGGAACTCTCATTCACAAAAAAGACTCCTATCAGTATGACAATATCTCACACATAATGACTATAAGTACCCCACCAGCATGGAAACAAATGGATCTCAATAAATTATACATGTGACAATGAGTATCCTGCAAACATGGAAACAAAGGGATCTCAAACATAATACAAATCGATGATATAAAGTACATCTCACATCATGAACAAAACAAGATCCCACATCAAACATCAATAGGGATATATACAACACTGCATCTCGTAGCAAAGAGAGAAAGAAGTACATGAAATCAAAACATCATATACCTCAGATTGAATGATGACTGAAGAATGAGTTGCTCCACTGCTGGATCTGAAATCACCATCGCGATCACGACGTCAAAAGGTGTGAAATCGACTGCTCACTCACTGAATGTTGACACCTACATTCCACTTCGAAAAGTGGCCAAAAAATATAAAGCTCAGATGGAAACTCTCAATACACCATTATATTCGTGTCATTGAATAGTGAAAAATAAATTGTCAAATTTGTGAATTCTGACAAAGTGAAAATCTGGGCCTTAGGGAATCTTTTAGATTCCCCCTAAATTCCTCAAAGATGCTGCTCCACAGGGACTCTAGAAATATGGAAGTCAAAATAGGAATTTGATCTTACCATTTAGATCCTTGGGAAATTTCAAGAAGAATGAGTATAAAGTTGATCTCATTTTGACACCAGCGAATTTTGGCCTCTAAGGAATCTGAAAGATTCCCTCAAGATTCCTGAAGATTCTCCTCCACACGGAATTTGAAGAAATCGATGTTCAAAAGGAAAATTTTGGCACACCATCACGTTCCCTGTAAAATTCTAGTTAAAATGCATATAAAGTTTAATAAATTTTGAAAATTTTACCTCCTTGAGATCAAAAGATTCCCTTGGCATCAAACTGGAATCTGTCTCAAACTGCATGCACCATTCCTCTGGTCTCTGCCTTGAACTGCATGCCTGGGTCTCGAAAACCATGCTCGTACTTGCCTAGGTGCACTTTTGAAAAGTTGAGTTTATATGGCTGTGGGCAGGCGGATTAACCAACACATGAGTTGTTGGTGCGTTGGTAAATTAAGAAATTTGTTAAGGGAGGTCGGTGGATCAAATCCTTCCTCCCTAAAGCTCTGTAAGATTTCGCTGCATTGTGGTTTTTGGAGGTGGGCTGGGTCGGCATTGGGCAACCCGCCCAACAAACCACATATGACAGGTATGTTGTTATATGTTATATATAACATAAAATATATGGTATATGTTACGGTTGGAACGTATATGCCTCCATTGGAGTTTTTAACAGATATGTAGTTATAACATACACCCTTTAATATATTACCATATACCCATTTTAATATGACATTCGTTGACCTTGTTTTGGTCTTTGAACAATGTTTTACATGGTTAATTAAATAACCATATTTAATAACCACCATACTTTTTCTTTTTTTAATTTAAAAGTGATTTTTGTTTGATATGGATTTTGTTTTATGTGGTCATTTTAATATTATTTTTTTTTGTTCTTTTATGCAGGTTGGGGATAGATGGAGAAGCACCATGTGTTAGTAGCTGAAGGGCTGCCATGTGAGTCCCACGTGCTCACTGCCACGCCATGTGGCACACCGTGGGCCCCATGTTCCCTGCCTTAACAAAACTTCAAACTGCTCTAACTCCCTCATATGAGCTCGGATTGACGCATCGTTATCATTGTTGTGATTAGGGTGATGAGCTCTTGAATTTGAAGCTGAGTTTGTCACCTTCTCGAAAATTTTAATTTCTAGCCTTTTTCCAAGCCACTAGTGTCTAAAGATCCACCTGGATCAAAGAAAGACTCCCAAAAACTCTGACATAAGTAAAATTTTCCTCTCCAAACCATCTGGCCATAGGTAAAATATATACATTGGCTTCTTTAGAAATTCTAGAAGCTCTCTCATTAAAAATGGTTTGATGAATGGGCAATATAACTCCATGACAAATCTTGTAGAAATGTAAATGAAACTCAGACTCTCATATGGCTTTATGATAAATATGAATAGGGTTAGGGTCTTGGCTAGTCCACTTCCAACCCATAATAGGAAATTTTGAGCAAAAACATATAGCATCCATGGTATATGCGCTCATGTAAAAAGGAGGAATTGTCCTAGTCAAAAATAAAATCAAAAGAGGGTATGTCAAAAAGAGAGAATATGAAGAAAAAATACAAAAAAAAGAATAAAAATGGAATAAAACCCCACAAAAGAAAATAGAAATAATACTAAGAGTGTTGCAAATTTAAATTCCACTACTATTAAATTAGTTTCCTTTGTGTCAAAAACCAATAATATTATGTGCAACTTGTATTTAAATGCCACAATGACCCGATTTTTGTTCCAACCATACATCTTAATCATGATGGGACAATTGTGAATTTCATGTTAATTAGGTTAGCGAATAATGATTTTCCAAACAGTTTAATCTTAGCAAATAACTAGTTAGGTAGAAAATGATATTGATTCAAGAGTGTCATCTAAATCAATAGGATAAATAAGTTAAAGAGTGGGTTAGTATTTATAAAAGAAAAGGATATGTGAGTTTGCTAGCTTAAATGCACCATAAGGAAAGAAGATGAAAAAATGTTAGCTTAGAAAAAGAAAGCAAAATGAAAGGGTAGGTAGAAATTGCATTATGGCTTTGAAAATCAAAAAAATATTTATCCTAAGTTTTTAACTTACAAAGTTATTTCATGCACATGAGAAGGGAAAAGGGTAAATTTTTTATCCTAAGTTTAAACTGATCGGGTGCATCAATATAAAGTTTGGACATATAATCTATTATCCAAAGTTTCCACTTTTATTATCCCTCTGCTACTCGACAAACCGTCACATCATATTACTTTAACTTACCATCACCTCTCCCCCATCTTATCTCCTGACCCCTCATCCGATGACCCTTATTACTTTTTGCCCCACCCTCTCCATCCGATCTTTACTGTTGGGGGGGGGGGGGGGTTCCAAAAAAATTTGTTCTATGTTTTAGGTCCATCCTAATGTTGTGCCGTCCCGTCATTTTGCACCCCCCTGCTTAAACCACTTACCACTTCAGACACCCTTTGAAAAGAATTTTCTCCACCATATAAAAAACTACCAATACGCCCATTGAGCACCTGTCACATTACGCCACCTCGACCATTACCATTGCCAATTAAATGCTTTATTGATGTAATACAACCGTTGATGAATTTAATTCATCACTAACCGTTAATCCAACAAATATGCACCACTATCAACAATAAATCGATCAAATTGTGTATAAATCCATGCCTGCTAAACTTCCAAAGCTTTATCTCGTATGTTTATCTGCTATGTACATGTGTTTTTCAAGTTGATAGAATGCCAAAACAATTAGTCCGATCATTGTCAAAGTACTCTCTACAACTGTCACACCTCCTTTCCAATCTCAGATCTTTACCCAGTCATGGAGACCATTTTTCTATCAGAAACCCTCATTCACCATAAAACCTTATCCAACTATGCCTCCTAAGAAGGAGGGATAGGAAGAACTTTTAAATCCACTGCTCCATCCCCCAGTTGACCTTGATCACATCCTTTGGCAGCCAGGGATTATAAAATCCATGAAACCCCGTGTGAGTTCAAGCTATTTGAAATGTATTGTTGGCTAGAAGACAAGTTCATTGAAAAATTAGATGATATTGGACTATGGGAGTCTAATTTACCCCATTACATCTTTCCCCACACCCACAGTGCCCCTGAATTCATAAAAACGTGTAAGCTTGTTATGTACCCAGCCAAAGAGCTATAATTGCACCTACATGAGAGATTTTAATTACCATAAATGCCAAATCTATAGACCAAATGATGCAAGCCCCTATCACAAAAAATGAAACAACTTTCTCACAATAAGCACTCACTGAATTATATCAGAAGTTTGACTTTGTAAAAAGGGCTAAAACCCTTGAGCTTTTTGTGGCTGAAGATGCCCAACTACCCGATAAGAATACTCCCTATTCATCCTCCATTTTCCTTGAAAGAGCCAAGAAAATCATTACAGTTATCTTCTACCTCCTTGGATATTACTCAGATCAGTGGGTAGATGAGGCCATAATAGGATTCCTTTCCATTTTCTCCACATATTCTAAACCTTCCATATTATTCAACATTAGCCAATTCCTTGCAAATTCCATCCATTACCTATTTGTCATATTCCAAATTGAAAAGGTATTTAAATATGCCTATGTTTTAGTATATATGTTTTTGTATTTTTAGGGTAACAGGTTCAAATTTGCAATGAAGAAGTTGGATGATGATGGAAATCAATAGTCTATCATCTTCTAGATTACAATGGTAGTGAAGGAGAAAAAAAAATACTAATACAAACAGTTCATAGAACTATTTGTAGATCCAACACTCAGTCTTTTAAGCAGCACTTCAGAACCAAGAATCAATGAAGACATCAAGAAAATTTTGTAGTTATTAGACCAAACTAAAACAAGAGACTAGTATCTTTACTAGAAATACACATAATTGAGGATCTACGGATGTGAGCTTGCCCCATATAAGCTCCCAAAATTCCTCCCAATGAGGATTTTTTCTCTAGAATACATGAGGAAAATTCTCAATGCCAATGAGTTCAATTTTGTTTCTACAAAGAAGAAATATCAATTTAGGATCAAAACACAAATAGGACCTTTCATTTGTAACATCATAACAACAAGGGAGGAAGCAGAAAAATTGCTAAAGGAAATGAAATTCAACCTCAGTTTTACATGGTCATATGATCCATTGGGTACCATTTCCAAGCTAAGGGTAGAGAACAAATCTAGACCTTACATCCATACAAATAGGCCAAAGCTTCAGAAATATATGAACCAACTAGACTGGACTGAGAATACTCTACAAGAGGCTGAGGAACAATTTATTTTACTTCAACATCACAGACTCCTATCCCACAGGATAAAGCAATAAAAAGGATGAGGGAAGAAGATTCACCTTCAGTGACTGACAATTCCAGCAAAGAATTTAAAATCATGTACAGGAAGAGGACTAAGCTCAATCCCAAGATAAACCCAAGCAAAGACTCAGAGTAGGAAGTCATCATCATCACCAAAGATACACCTACTTCCTCACAAGTAGGTGGTCAGACCACACTCTCTCCTACCACCTCGAAAGCTTCACATGATCAAAAAAATCCATTTAGACCAGTAGAGTTGTCACAGGGGAGAAAGATAAGAACATATTTGATATAGTTAGATATATTAAATTGAAGAATTAATTTTTGAAGACCAATACATATAATTAGTTCTGGAAGCAGAATTCCATCTCTCAAAGTAGACTATTGTAAGCCTTTAACTCTAAGAAAGGAAAAATGCAAATGGATTTCATCCAAGCACAAATTCTACAACCTAAGACAAAAACAGATTATAAAAAGACTGCATTTGAATTTTATATTAAATATATACATCCCATTGATCAAATGGAGATGCACAAGCATACAGGTGAAATGATTTCATCTACACTCACTAACACTGTTATGAGTTTGTCCAAGTTGCAGTTTTCCTTAGCTAATATCCCGTCATGACTCAAAATGGAGAAAATATCTTCTATGGCCAAGGATTCAAGGATTAAGTCTTTGGAAGACTTAGCGGTCAGAGTTGTATATGTTCCTTCCAACATCAAAGCTGCAAAAGAGGTGATAAGGAAGAAAAATGCAAGAAGCTAAAAATGTCAGCTATGGAGGACCCCTTGTCAAACCAGGAGGTAACTCCTCAAATCACAATGTGTATTAGCTGAAGAATGTACATGCTCTTATAGATGGGAGGTGAGGCTATTGGGATTCATCTCCCAATGACTCTTGGCCTTCCTTATTTCCTAATATTAAGTCAAATATTATTTGCCCTTAATAATATTTGGACTATAAACTTCAGTTTACTCTCTTGGAGAACTTCAGTTCGAGCCTTGGAAGTGGCTCATGCATCTGACAGAGGAATTACGCTATTCCTAAGTGTTTGGTGAGCACATGCATGGTTGACTTCAGTTAGGACTTCAGTGGCAGAAGTTTGGTGGAGTTAATGAGACAGATGGTGGAGTTGTGTTCGGTTTAACTTAGTTGAACTAGTTGAGATTAGTTTAACTAGCTAATCAACTAGTAATGAGTGGATTGAATTAAATATTATTTAATTCACTAATTATTAACTCATTATTCAACTCAAGAACACATCAGTTCACTACAGTGCATGGACAGTTCAGTGGAGACCGGTGGAAGAGGTAGATGAAAGGGTGGTAAAAAGCTATCGGTTGGAGGATCAGTTTTGCATGGGATTTGCATTACACTTGGAGGAATTGTCCATGACAATTGCGCAGTCAAGCCAAGGGGATTCGAACCTTGGATCTCTTCATATACAGGCCATGATTGCGTAATAGAGGCAAGGCAATTGGCGGGGAGTTTTGAACCAGTGACTTGTTCAAAATTGAGTCAGATTGTGTGTGACTTTATGAGAAAGTACTGAGTACTTTTGAGGAGTATTGTACTTGTTTGGTTACATGATTTCTCCATTATAACATACACAATAGCTGCGGGGTTTTCAACTATAAGCTTTCCCCATACATACTGAGTTAATGTGTGATTGATTTGATGTGAGATTGCTTCTATTATTTCCGCATGTGACAATTAATTGTAGAAGAAGGTTATGTGTTATGCATGCAATTCGAAATTGATGTATGATCGGGTTAATCTTCATTGAATAAGTGATTTATTCAGCTAATTTCTACATGGTATCGAGAGCCAAGTTAATTGTGAGATCTAATATGAGGTGATTGCAAACTTATTTCTCGGACGGAGTACGCATACGGGCCGGGAAACCATAGGGTTCATCTTTCTTCGGAGAAGTGAAAGGTGTATTAGCCCATGCAGTCAATCTATGATTTGGAAATAATTTGTTCTCAGATAATAATCCAGGAGCGTGTTTCTAGTTTGAGATTCGAATTTTGCATTGATTTGTTTTCTTGGTGCCGGTGTTGAAAATATCTAGGTATCTTCTTTCCAACGGTTTTGACCTCGAATATGCTCTTGAAAGCGGTTAGTCCACTGTTATAGAGGTCATATGGAAGCCGAGTGTTAGAAGATAATGTAGTGCAAGGAGTTCGTAGATACGGATGTCAAACGCGATGCGGTGCAGGTCGATGCATGGCAAAGAAAAAGAAAGGAATAAAAACGTAGAACGTGAAGTGTCGAAGGATCCTGTTGGAGGGCGTCGAGGATCATATTGTATCCAGCCTGCATGGAAAGGCTACTCCATATTTAATGTGGAAAGCTTTGACGGATCTATTCCAGAGTAAGAGCGACCAAAGGAAGCTGGCGCTCAAAGATAAGCTCGGGAACATCAAGATGGAGAAGGGCGACAGTATCGCCAAATACCTCACGAAGTTCACTCAATGCAGAGATGAGCTGGGAAGTGTGGGGGTGACTGTCGAAGACGAGGAGATGGTCGACCTGGCTCTCCTTGGTCTTCCGAAGGCTTGGCACTCATATCAAGATAGTGTCAATGGTCGGGAGAAGCTGCCGGGATGGGAGCGCCTTTGGGCGGATCTCATGCAGGAGGAGATAAGGACGACTACTCGAGATGGATCTTCATCAAAGGGAGCTGATGAAGAAAACTGCGCTTTGGTGGCCAAAGCAAAGAAGGGGAAGGGTAAGAAAACCTCTCATTCTGGTGCAAAGGGCAAGAAGCAGGATATGGCGAAAGTGAAGTGTTTTCACTGCCATGATCATGGACATTATGCTACCAATTGTCCAAAGAAGAAGAAGAACAAGCAAGCGAGAAGATCTGCAGATGGAGAAGCTTTGGCTTCACAGTTCGAGCTTGACTTTTCACTGATTGCATGCTTGGTTTCAAGTGTGATGGGATCGGTGTGGTTCTTGGGCAGCGGTGCGTCATTTCATATGACGGGAGATCGGGAGTTGTTCTCAGATCTGGAGGACAAGGATTTGGGTATGCACATCGAGATGGGCGATGACGGTAGATACAGTGCGACTGGTATCGGTACCGTATCCTTTCAGAGGGAGTCTGGTAAACCCTTTGTCTTAAAGGATGTCATGCATGTACCTGGATTGAAGAAGAACCTGATTTCGGTAGCGATGTTGGAGGATAAGGGTTATGATGTGGTCTTCAGCGAAGGAAAAGCCTTCCTGCGCAGTAAGACTACTGGAGAGACCCGGAAGATAGGGGTTCGAACTCAGAACCTTTATCAGTTGCAGGTAGATGACTGCGCAGCTATGGCATGCAAGGCGGGAGAAGTGGTGAGCCGGGATGATGAGGGCGAACTATGGCACGGGAGATTGGGCCATCTTCACCATGGAGCTTTGAAGATTCTGCAGCAGATTTCTACTGGACTTCCTAAGGGCACTCTTGCGCAGTCAGATCAGTGCAAGGGGTGTACTTTAGGGAAGTATGTGAAAGCCACCTTTCACGAGAAGGATAGTCGAGCCACGACGATCCTTGAGAGAGTTCACACAGACGTGTGTGGTCCTTTCTCAGTTGCTTCGACAGCAAAGCACAGGTATTATGTGATCTTTGTTGATGATTTCTCTCAAAAGTGCTGGATCTTCTTCATGCAGAAGAAGAGCGATACATTCGCGAAGTTCTATGAGTTTAAAGCACTGGTCGAGAAGGAGTCGGGGAAGAAGGTGATTTCTCTAAGGAGTGATAACGGTGGTGAATTCATCTCGGCTGAATTCAAGGAGTTCTGTAGCACAGAAGGGATTCGGAGAGAGCTCATCGCACCCCATAACCCACAGCAGAACGGGGTGGCTGAGCGGAAGAACAGAACGATCGTGGGTGCTGCACGGGCGATGTTGCATGATCGGGGCCTACCCCTTCACTTGTGGGCTGAGGCATGCAATACAGCAGTGTATGTGCAGAACCGTTGTCCTCACAAGGTTCTTGGCATGAGTACACCGGAGGAGGCTTATTCTGGCAAGAGGCCCGATATTTCCCATTTGCGGATTTTTGGTTCTCCTGTCTACATGCATGTGACGAAGGATGCGAGAAGGAAGCTGGATCCAACTGCTGAGGTTGGAATATTTGTGGGGTACACTGATACACCTCACAACTATCGGGTGTATTTTTTAGACAGTCGAAAGACTGTTGTGCGACGGGATATAAAATTTCAGGAGGAGAAAGCCATGCGGTGTTCGCTTGAGAGGGAGCTACACTTGCATGCAGATGAGGAGCTGTTAGTTCCTAAGGAGGAGCTTCCGGATGTGGATCAGCCACAAGAGGAGGTTCGGGAGGTGGAAGAAACCACCCAGGCAGCGCCAACCATCAGAGGGCGCATGCGCACTACAGAAGCTGAGCGACTGGCTCGGGATGCAGAGAAGGTTGTAGGACCACCTACAGCACAGCGCAGACAGAGACAGTCACCGGATCGGTACACTGGATACATGGCTCTTGTGAGTCAATTTGTTGTGACGGAGCCATCCTCTTTTGAGAAAGCTGTGGAGGAACCCGCATGGGTTGATGCCATGATCGAAGAATATGATTCGATCATCAGGAACAGTGCATGGGAGATTGTCCCAAGACCGGTTGGGAAATCGGTGGTAGGTTCGCGATGGATCTACAAGGTGAAGCAGGCGGCTGACGGGAGTGTGGAGAAGTACAAGGCGAGATTTGTCGCCCGTGGCTTCTCACAGATCGAGGGGATTGACTATGAGGAGACTTTTGCACCTGTCGCAAGGTACTCTTCCATACGGACGATCCTTTCTCTCTCAGCGCAGATGGGGTGGCACATTCATCAGATGGATGTGAAGATTGTGTTCCTCAATGGAGTCATTGAGGAGGAGGTGTACATAGAGCAGCCTGAAGGTTTCGAGATCTTCAGTAGTGAGTCGCATGTGTGCCGACTCAAGAGAGCACTATACGGGCTGAAGCAAGCACCTCGTGCTTGGTACACTCGGATAGACAGCTACTTCACCGGGCTTGGATTCTCCAAGAGTGAGGCGGATCCAAACATGTACCAGATTGTGGTGGAGGGGAAGCTGTTGATCATCGTACTGTATGTAGATGATCTGATTTTGACTGGCGACGAGCAGTTGATACTTTCATGCAAGGAGGATCTTGCACGAGTGTTTGAGATGAAGGACCTGGGCATCCTTCATTATTTCCTGGGATTGGAGATTTGGCAGCGCAGTGGAGGACTGTTTGTTTCTCGGGGCAAGTATGCCCGGGAGATTCTGGAGAGGTTCAACATGCAAGGCTGCAAGCCTGTTGACACTCCTCTTCCTGGTGGTTGGAGGAAGGAGGATGCTACTTCAGCGGAGGTAGTGGATGCCACTGTCTATCGACAGTTGGTGGGGTCGCTTATGTATCTGGTCAATACACGACCAGATATATGCTATGCAGTTAACCAGCTTTCGCAAGCTATGGTTAAGCCTACCAAGCTCTTTTGGAAGGCAGGCAAGCATGTATTGCGCTATATTAGAGGCACATCGGGATATGGTCTATGGTACGGACAGGAGGATGGAGCGAAGCTTTCTGGCTTCACTGATGCAGATTGGGCAGGGAGTCCAACGGACCAAAAGAGCACATCTGGAGGAGTTTTCAGCATTGGGTCGACAGCAGTTTCCTGGTACAGCAGGAAGCAGAGATCCGTGGCACTCAGTTCAGCAGAGGCCGAGTACATGGCAGCTAGCTTGGCTGCATGCAAGGCTATTTGGATGAGGAAGATCCTCGTTGGATTGTTCGGGTTGCATTTGGAGCCTACAGTGATTTACTGTGATAACCAGAGTTGCATTAAACTCTCGGCTAATCCAGTATTTCATGATAAATCCAAACACATCGACATCAGGTACCATCATATCAGATATTGTGTTCAGTGGAGAATCATGATGCTTTCATATGTTCCCACGAAGGATCAGGATGCCGACATCCTGACGAAGGCGCTCACCAGGAGCAAGTTCGAATTCCACAGAGGCAGGATAGGGGTTGCAGATAATCCATATCTTGCTGAGAGGGAGTTTTGAGAATGCAGCAAGATGATGGAGCTTAGTGAAATGAAGTCGCCTTCACTAAGTGGGCCCGCAGGCAAATTCTAGCGCAAAGTCTATTTTTAGACTATGTCTATTTTTAGACATACGGAGCATAATTTGGGAATTCTACTTGGAGATTCTTGAAGTATGCGACATGTCGGTAAAAATAGATGAGACCTTATTTTTAGGACCTGGGCTATTTTTAGACTGATCTCCTAAAAATATGGAAGTCAAATATTATTTACCCTTAATAATATTTTGACTATAAACAGCAGTTTACTCTCTTGGCGCACTTGAGTTTGAGTCATGGAGGTGACTCATGCAACTGACACAAGGAATCACGTGGTTCCTAGGGTTTGATGGCATCTTGCATGGTTGGCTTCAGTTAGACTTCAGTGGCAGGAGTTTTGGAGGAGTTAACGGGACAAGTAGTGGAGTTGTGTTCTGTTTGTTTTGGTTGAACTAGTTGGGATTAGTTAACTAACTAATCAACTAGATATGAGTGGAGTAAATTAAATAATATTTAATTTACTAAATATTAACTCATTAGTCAACTCAAGAACACTTCAGTTCACTACAGTGCATGATCAGTTCAGTGGAGAACAGTGGAAGAGGTAGATGAAAGGGTGAGTAAAGCTATCAGTTGGTAGATTTGTTTTGCATGAGATTTGCATTACACTTGGAGGAATTGTCCATGACAATTGCACAGTCAAGGCAAGGGGATTCGAACCTTGAACCTCTTCATATACAGGCCATGATTGCGCAATAGAGGCAAGGCAGTCAGCAGTGAGTTTTGAACCCGAGACTTGTTCAAAACTGAGTTAGATTGTGTGTGACTTTATGAGAAAGTACTGAGTACTTGTGAGGAGTATTGTACTTTGTTGGTTACATGATTTC